>OU696594.1:5052280-5084780 GCA_916048095.2 Sacculina carcini
CGCATAAGGTGTGCGTGTGTGTGTATGTGTGTGTGTCGATGTGAGTGGCTTCTGCGGTGCATTCCATCGATTTGAACTTTCCGATGCTTGCTGATGCTTCCAGCAACAAAAACTACACACCAGCACACACACACACACACACAGACGTGCTTGCATGAGCTCCGATAACGTCTGGTTGGATATCTGGTTGGATATCTCCTTCGTAACGCCCATCGATTAGGCTTCGCTGTTGGGAGTGTTGCATTGGAACGTGCGCTGAAGTCTTGATCGCAGGCCCGTTTCGGTTGAGTTCGGGCGGAGTGTTGGTGGCGGCTTGGGCAACACTTGGAGCGACAAGTACACCAGACGGTTCAGACCGGGGCGGGGGGGTTCTTCATTGGTGGGTAATGGAAGATTTGCCAAGGGGGAAGATAAATCTCGGACAGAAGGATACATTTGTGTTTTGATCTAATCAAATTCGTTTATTTTTGTTCCTAATGACCTCTTGACATCTACTTTGATGCAGCAACTGAATTTATTGAATTTATCAGTGATGTTGTGTGGAAATGAAGAGATGGTTCATTTAGGAGTGGAGAATCAGGGAAAAGCTAGGAACCAATGGCTCAGACTGTGCTGCAGTTTCCGATGTGTGAACTCAACCACAGAAAGACTCAAGGGGAGGTGTTGATGAACGAACCCGGGCCATGATTCGAACCGCATCTGACATCTGACACTAGAGTTCGGAGCCTTATCCACTAGGCTGATCAGGGGTTTCGTGTTTTTCCGGTTGACTGTTGTGCGTTTGCTGTTTCTTTTCAAAGAAGTTACATATATTGTTCTAATAGAGTGTACGCCGGTTATAAGAGAGCCCCGGTTATGAGAGAGTATTTCTTAGGGCCCGTTTTCTATACTTTACGTGTAATTTTCCCCGGATATAAGAGAAACGTTTTTCCACTCCCGACAACTTATATCCGGGCTGTACAAATATTTTGAATGAAAACATTGAAAAACACTTGATGTTTGGCCGGTCAGGTATTCTCGATAAGTTTGCCTTCTCTCTGACACTATTAAATTCAACAGGGATAAAAATAATTGGCACTGTGCATTGTCAACACTAAACGGCTACAAAAATCACCTTGTACGACTCATTAGCTAGAATCGCTCGCTAAATTTTCACTGTCTTTAAATTTACAAGCAACGAGCAAGCAATAACGTCGAGATTAAATTACCAGCTACTGAATTTGTGTAGGATTTATGGTTGAGCTCAACTGGATTGCTGGCTGCAATCATTTTCCTTCTGTTTCAGCCGATCATTACGAAACCATCCAATTAAAGCCACAAACCGCGGCAGGTATCTGCATCTGGATATCTTGTTAGATCTTTGTGTTCTGTACAATTTGCCTAGAGTAACTGAGTTGTGATATTTACAGAATAATTAAGCGGTGTCGGTTGATTATTCAGGTTTCGTTTCTGAAATGTCGAACTTTCTCTTTGGACGACATCCTGTTGATATTTGGAGATGGAGTTTGTTGACTCCGTTGAGATTCCTTAGATGAAATCGTGTCTCTTTTGCAAGCCGCCGATTTTAATCTAGTTTGTCCCGTTCTTTTTCAGCTAGTGTTTCTCGTTTGGTAAGACGATAGCATACCTGTTGTGTATAGCAGTGTGTAATTGCGATTGTGAAATATCCAGCCCGAGTTCTGAAGTTATTATTCTTGAAATAGTTTCAATCATATCTACTTGAAAATCCTGTTGGGTAATGGTGGGTTTATGATGGTAAATGGTGCTTCCCGGTATGTACACAATCAAGCTGACAAATTAGCATCTATACGACTCTTCTGTTCATTCCTATGAATAAAAAAAGTTGTATGTATCAGTGGTACACCAAGCATAAAAGTTCAAAAGCGGAGGGTTCAATGAGTGGGCGTATATAACTTGTGGAGTTCAGTACCTCCAATAAGGCTAATAGTCCTTGAAATAGAAAAAGTACTCCCGATGTTAATCTTGTTAGTATTCTTAGATTTGTTTGTCCAGACGCCGTTCTGTACGAATATTCCAGTCTACTCTGTTTCCAAGTTGGCACCATTCCCGCACGCAAGCAGCATGATGTGCCTCCTGTCCACGCGGTCACCTGGAAAGTAAAAATCGGGACCTAATCGCTGATGGACAGGTGTCGTTCGCAATTTTCCTCTTGGGGTGTGTCCGACCTGGTGGACTGATGCGCTTCTGGTACCAACTAACTGCCATTTTCCTCGACCGATATATATATAGATTACGATATATATAGATTCCTTACAGAGATCATTGATCACTGTTTGACAACTGAAAAAATGTTTGGACGCTATCTAGGCGTTTTTTTCGACCAGGAAGCATTTAATTATGCCCCACTCTAGCGATAGTATTTTTGCTTTGACTATCTGGTGTGTGTGTGTGTGTATGTGTGTGTATGTGTGTGTGTGTGTGTGTGTGTGTGTGTGTGTGTGTCTGGCGGAAAGTCAACTGAAAGTTTTCCGTCAAACTAAACGGGTAAAACGCTGTTGTGCCAGGTAGTTACCGACTTCAGTGCTGGTTTACCCCACTCACTAACACTGCGCTTTAATAACCCACCGTCATCTCTTCAGCTATTGGCTGTGTATGTGTCTGTGTGTAAGTATGTGTGTGTGTGTGTGTGTATGTGTGTGTAGCTTTCACTTCGAATGTGACCGACATCATCGTAATCAACAGAGACAACAGTGCATAGCTTGTGACTCTCTCTCTCTCTTTCTCTCTCATGTCTATCTCTGTGTCCCGCTCTCTGCCATGAAAACTACCATACATACGCACACGTGTATATACAATAAAATACATATGTATACTGATATACATACACACACACATACACAATATTATCCAATATTAAGAATAGTTTCAGTTGAACTGAATTGAAATGTGTGTTTGTTATATTTCGATGCTGAACTAAATTATCCGGGTTTCGGCACCATAATTTTTACATTTCAATACTGAGTAAGCTTGTGTCAATATGTGATATAATCTAACCAAAACCAACAAGGACGTGTATTTAATAAAAACTACGTCTTCAAGTATTGTTGCGCACATAAGTGTAAGTTAAATAAAACGCCAAGCCTCTTGGCCAAGCAGACAAATAATGAAAAAAATACGACAAATATCCGAATGAGTTTATATTTTTGGAGGCAGAGGGTAATTTCCCGGAAAACTTTGAGTGGAATTTAAGGGTTATATTTCATATATACATTTGTTAATGTTTTTTTGTTGAAAATATTTGTTAGTTTGGTAGTTTGGTACATTTTTTTGTATTTCATCTTCAGTTTTTTGGAGTTTAGTTTTTCTTCATGTCGCATTCACATTACAAGTGTCCCACTCTTGGTAAATTACTTACCCACACACACACACACACACACACACATATACACGTACACACCCACACACACACACACATACACGTACACACCCACATGCGCACATATCTACTCCCACGCACACACACACACACACACATACACGCAAGTAGAGGTTTTTTTGTATTGTACAGTTTAGTTACTCACATTTACAGGATACGTGTGTGTGTGCGAATTATCCGTTAAAAATTATAGCCCTGTTCCGCACACACACACACATACACATACACATACACACGGACATACAGACACACGCGCATAGCACGTGTGTGTAATTGTAATAGGTACAAAAACCTCTCTACTGTGAGTATTGTGTTGGTCTATTCTAGCCTGTTGTTACACAGTCAAGCTTGAGTAGATAACGATTGGGGTAGCAGCCATATCCTATGAACGTTTTGAGTGTGCTTTTTTATTTCAAGGTATTCTTTATGGCTCGGATGATTTTTTCTCCAATTTTTTTATTTTATTTTTATATCTATATATTTTTATTATTTAATATATATGTTTTGTATATTTTAAATTTCTTGTTTGCGTTTTTATAGTTATCTATATTTATACTTTTTATGTTTTAATTTTGTCCTTTTGAATGTATTTTAAATTTGTGCGATCCAAATTCCTTGTATTTTTAGAATTCTTGTTTTATTTTTGGTTTGACTTTGGTAGGCTATTGTATGTGTACATGTGTGTGCGTGTTTGTTTGCTTGTGTGTGTGTGTGTGTGTGTGTGTGTGTGTATGGATATAGACTGTTGGATGTGTATGTGTGTGTATGTGTATGGATGTATGTGGGTGTGTGTATGTGTGTTTGTGCGTACTTGTGTGTGTGTGTTTGGGTGTGTGTGTATGTGTGTTTGGCTACTTTATAATTATCTTGCTTAGCCTATCTGGGTGATTATTGATCACGTGACTACAGCCGTTTGTATATGCAGTTATCACGTGACAGTGAGTGGCTGCCTATGCTGTGTGATACAGCTATAATTGTGTATAGCACCAAACAGAATAATTGTCCAAACACACACACACACACACAGACAGACAGACAGACAGACACGCACACACTGAGGCAGATAACTGTACTACATCAAGGCTGGGTGGTTGTCTATGTAGAGCAGTATTCATTTCTGCATCGAAACACAAGAATTTCAATTAACAAAAATTATAAGTTGAAAAATATACTTGAAAAAGAAAAATTATCGTATTATAAGTGAGACTTTTCGGTATGAATTTTCAATTTTTGGAAATAGCATGCAATTTATTCCTAAATTGTTTGCTTCAAATAGAAAACACAGGAGTCTCATGAAAAAAATCAGGAAAAAACGTTAATTTTGTATCGCAATTTTTATTGTTTAGATTCGAAAAAATGTTTTTAATACCATTATATTATATGACTGTGTGTGTATGGGTGTGTGTGTAAATAAGATTGTGTGTATATATAAAGTTATATTCTATGTATACCATTTATGTGAGCTTATGTAATCCTTACACAACACACCCCAAATATCTCTTGATGCGTATCATACACATGTGTGTGTATGTGCGTCTGTATCTCTGTGTATGTCTGTCTGTGTGTGTGTGTGTGTGTGTGTGTGTGCACGAATGTTTCATAGTGAAATACGTAGACAAACACACACACGTACATACAATATTTGTCAACATGGGTATGCCATGAGGCATACCCATGTTGCAATCAGTATTTGGATGTATGTATGTGTGTATTTGTGCTGTGTATGTGTGTGTGTGTTCACTGGAGCATGTTAAAGTCAATATGCTCTTGTTTGTATGTTGGTGTGTGTGTGCGTGTGTTGATGTGTGTATGTGTGTATGTGTGCGTGTGAAATTTTTGACGACATACCTCGGCAGCTGGTTTAACAGCCTTAGGGTATGAGCATACAGACATACATTCACATACACATATACATACACACACACACACACACACACATACACACATGCATACACACACCTGTACAAATGAACATTCAGTTGCATTTTCAGTGTGAATGTGGTATTGAAACACACAAACACACACACACATACATACACATACACATACACACACATACACACACATACACACACACAAGCATACACAGATACTCATCCACACAAACATACACATACATACATACATACACAAACATACACACAAAACACACAGACATACACACAAAACACACACATACGCACACAAACACACTCATACTCACATACACATACTAACAGACAGACAGACAGACAGACAGACATATACATCATAATTATTATAATTTAGGTTTTGGTTTGTACATGAATTTTGAGTTGGGAAATTGTTACACAACAAAAATCTATTTGCCGAATCTGTTTTCTATCATGTTTGGTGAATTTGATTGAAAATATTTGGTGATAACTTTTGTGGGGGCATGTTCCTATGTGTGTGTGTGTGTATGTGTGTGTGTCCCAATTTTTTGTCACAATGAATTAGAAATTCTGATATATATCGTATTATAATCTTTAGGTTTGTATAATTTTGTATATCTGTGTGTGTGTGTGTGGTGTTTTAGTTTTCAGTATGTGTGTATGTGTGTGTGTGTGTGTGTGTGTTAGCTAATTTGTAAGTTTGCATGTGTATGTATTGTTGTTGCATAACTTGCAATTTTCTTGCACTTATGGACTCAATACTCCTCTCGCTAACTTCTGATCTTCGTTGCAAAGAGATTTCAATAGTTGGCCCACTATTGAAAGTGTAAGAAAATTACAAGTGAATCAAAAAGTTAAAAAGTTAAAGAAAAGTCTACCTTATATATTGTTATTATTAATTACAGGGAAATACAGTAGCATGGGGAAAGAGTGCAATTGCATTATTACCACCCTGTGCGGTGGCCCCATGTACTGGAAGCTATCCAAAAACGATGTAGAGAGAGAAAGAGAGTTTCAAAAGTAAATAATAAATAAATAACAATAAAAGAATTCATACGATAGCACTCCATAATGTCACATTCCTCAATAAATAACAACAATAAACAATAAATAAATATGTGATTCAGTAAATGACAACCAACAATAATGATATGAGAATGTACAGAGATGTGTATATACTTCTATATACTATATACTTATATTTAGATCCAAAATGTATGGAGTACTCACGTGTCTGGTGGATAAATGATATAAGATGAAGTTGAACTTCTTCAGACACAACTTCAGACACAACAGAACTTCTTTTTTGTGTCTGAAGAAGTTCAACTTCATCTTATATTATATACTTATACTATATATACTATCTATCTATATACCTATCTATATCTATATACCTATCTATATCTATCTATCTATCTATATATCTATCTATATACTATATACTTATCTATATTCTATATACTTCTTATCTTTACATTATTATTTTTACATTATCCAGTCTATGTCCATTATCATTTGTTGGTGTATTTTATTGTATGAATTGTGTGTGTGTGTGTCTGATTCTATCGCTTTTTCTACTTCCTTCATTCTCGTTTGTCTTGTCAATGGATGTCTTTATTCATCAACCGTTCTTTCCTTGTCTTGTTTGTGTCCTTGTGTGAGTGTGAGTGTGTGTATGGTTTTTTTACCCTCGGGTGAAAAGCGCGGTATAAACGTCTTAATGTAATGTAATGTAATACAATGTAATGTAATGTGTGTTGGAAATTTTTCTTGTGGGGTGAATCCGTTCTTCACCATTCTGCTACCCGAATCCACCCTTACACACATACACACACTCACACATACACATACACATACACACATACACACGCACGCATACACACACACAAACGAGTGCGCGCCGACGGTGAACTGGTCTAGTTATGTGTTTGTATGCTTGTCTGCCTGCAGGTGCTAGTTTGTCTTATCTGTGTTGTTGCTTCCACCTGCTCTCAAACTCTCTCTTATCTTCGCTGCTCTCTCTCTCTCTAGAGTTACCTGCCGTCCACCGGCACGCTGTATGTATATATATATGTGTGTGTGTGTGTGTGTGTGTGGGGAATAATGACTATGTTTTTGTGGCGTGTGTGTGTGTGTGTGTGTGTGTGTGTGTGTGTGTGTATGTATGTGTGCTCGGACGTTGCGATTGGCTATTGTGTCCACTCGCCAGAGGGCGTGGCAAACATACACACACACACACACACACACACACACACACACACACACACACACACACACACACACATACACAGAGGCAAACAGCTACACATATATTGTATTCTTCGAGGAAACACAGGGAGATTCCAGAGTAACTACATGAGCCTGGGGCATATGAGAGCCACCACTGACACGACACCACTGATACACGACACCACTGACACGACACCACTGACACGACATCACTGACACGCGACACCACTGATACGACACCACTGACACGACACCACTGACACGATACCACTGACACGACAGCACTGACACGACACCACTGACACGACACCACTGACACAACACCACTGACACGACACCACTGACACGACACCACTGACACGACACCACTGACACAACACCACTGACACGACACCACTGACACAACACCACTGACAAGACACCACTGACACAACACCACTGACAAGACACCACTGACACGCGACACCACTGACACGACACCACTGACACAACACCACTGACACGACACCACTGACACGCGACACTGGCATGACACCACTGACACAACACCACTGACACAACACCACTGACACGACACCACTGACACCACACCACTGACACGACACCACTGACACGACACCACTGACACACGACACCACTGACACGACATCACTGACACACGACACCACTGACACGACACCACTGACACAACATCACTGACACGCGACACCACTGACACGACACCACTGACACAACACCACTGACACAACACCACTGACACAACACCACTGACACGACACCACTGACACGCGACACTGGCATGACACCACTGACACAACACCACTGACACAACACCACTGACACGACACCACTGACACGACATCACTGATACGACATCACTGACACGACATCACTGACACAACATCACTGACACGACACCACTGACACAACACCACTGGCATGACACCACTGACACAACACCACTGACACAACACCACTGACACAACACCACTGACACGACACCACTGACACCACACCACTGACACGACACCACTGACACGACACCACTGACACACGACACCACTGACACGACATCACTGACACACGACACTGGCATGACACCACTGACACAACACCACTGACACAACACCACTGACACGACACCACTGACACCACACCACTGACACGACACCACTGACACGACACCACTGACACACGACACCACTGACACGACATCACTGACACACGACACCACTGACACGACACCACTGACACAACATCACTGACACGCGACACCACTGACACAACACCACTGACACCACATCACTGGCATGACACCACTGACACAACACCACTGACACGACACCACTGACACGCGACACTGGCATGACACCACTGACACAACACCACTGACACAACACCACTGACACGACACCACTGACACGACATCACTGATACGACACCACTGACACGACACCACTGATACACGACATCACTGACACACGACACCACTGACACGACATCACTGACACGACACCACTGACTCGACACCACTGACACGACACCTCTGACACGACACCACTGAAACGACATCACTGACACGACACCACTGACATGACACCACTGACACACGACACCACTGACACGACACTACTGACACGACATCACTGACACGACACCACTGATACACGACACCACTGACACGACACCACTGACACAACACCACTGATACACGACACCACTGACACGACATCACTGACACGACACCACTGACACGACACCACCGACACGACACCACTGACACGACACCACTGACACCACATCACTGGCATGACACCACTGACACAACACCACTGACACGACACCACTGACACGACACCACTGACAAACGACACCACTGACACGACACCACTGACGCCACATCACTGACACGACACCACCGACACGACACCACTGACACGACACCACTGACACCACATCACTGGCATGACACCACTGACACAACACCACTGACACGACACCACTGACACGACACCACTGACAAACGACACCACTGACACGACATCACTGACACACCACCACTAGAGCCAGAGGAATATTACCTCAGGCTACTCTGGTCTGTGCTAGGTTGTAAATTAGCGTAAGCCGGTAATTTTCCAGTCGGGGCGAGTGTATCTTAGGTACGCATTGTGGATAGAGGTAGCACACACACACACACACACATACACACACACACATACATACACGTACAGAGTGAAAGATGGATAGAAAGAGAACAGAGAGAAAATTATACAGTATGTTTATCGCTAGTATAAATAATGTTATATCCAAAGTATAATAAAGATTCACCAAGTAAATATATTATTGTTGTGTCTTTAAAAAGGGGATATATATATCTACCTATTATGTATCTAACTTTATATGTCGTGAAAACTATCTATACAAAAAACACACACACATGCATATGCGTATACACAATTATTTACACTGATATACATACGTACAAATTATTTTCAAAACTTAATAATAGCTTCAGTTGAATTGTTGAATATTGACTATGAAATTTGTGTTTACTACATTTCGATAATGAATTATATAATCCGGGTTTCGGCACCAGAAGCTGATTTGAAAAAACTGAGTGAGAGAAATATTTTATTTTATATACACATACACGCTCAAGCATACACAAACAAACACACACACATTTATGTCGTGTAGCTTGGTCGTTTGGACACTAAGCTCGTTTTGTGTTTGAGGCTAATGCGGTTCGAATCCTGGACCGGATTTATTCATCATAAAACCCGCCCAATCAAACGGGAGTCAAACGGGAGTTACCGAAATATTTGATACATATTCTCAACGGTATTCCGTATGCGCATTGTATGTGAGTGTGTGTGTGTGTGTGCATTCTGTGCTGCCTTAGGCTAGGCAGCTTCATTAGGCGCTTAGCGGCCATGTTGAAATTCCTATGTTGAAATTCCTATGAAGCAAGATCGCTTCATATGTATGATGTCAAAATTCAGACTGTATTTATTTAATGTATGTACAGTATGTACTGTTAGTGAAGTACGGTATGTATATAAAGTATGTGTATTTAAATATGCTGGTGCATGTATGTGAGTGTATGAATAATTAACCTACATAAATGAAGCTACATTAAATGTACATAAGCTACATAAGTCACATTCATACATAACAGGTATGAATGTGTATGAATGTGTATGAATGTCAGAAGTGGGCCAGATTTAATACTACTTAATACTGTTCTTAACCAGGGTTGATTTCACCCCTAGAAGGCACGAACCTAATCCATAAGATGCGCAAGGATGTCTGTGAAAAATCCAAGAAAATATGTTTAGCTATATCTTATATTTTTCCTGAAAAATATGTTGGTTATAATCCTCTTAAATATTGTGCGGAAAAGTATGACGTCGTTCGTATGTTAATCTGTTTCATCATAGCTATCAAGGATCCAGATATGGTTGCCTAAAACCGACAGCTGATTTGACAACGATGCAACACTGAACACAAGATTGAGAACCACTGAAATAATGTAAAAATGTAAGCATGTTGTGTAATGTACTCATTATTTTTTCATCATGATATGTTTCATAACATATTTATGTCTCCTTTTGGTGTGTTTGTGTGTGTGTGTGTGTGTGCGTGTGTGTGTATGTGTGTGTGCTTGTGTGTGTGTGTGTGTGTGTGTGTGTATGTGTGTGTGTGTGTGTGTGATTGTGGATTTTTGTGCGTTTTTACGTGGCACAACTTTCCCTAGCACTACTGTTTTTCCATTCTCGTCGTGAGGAGAGGAAATAATGTATGCGTGTGTGTATGTGTGTGTGTGTGTGTGTGTGTGTGTTAGCACAGTCACACGTAAACACTTTCACATACTCGCACACAAACATACAAACAACAACACATGTGCTTAGATAAATTGACTCTAAACAAAACAATCTTCATGAATATATGCTTGCGTTACGGGAAGAACATCTGATCTTCCAGTGGTTCTCAACCTTTTTTTGGCAGCCATCCGGAATTTCGCACAAGCCTAGCATTACAACTCAAACATACATATAAATATATATATATATATATATATATATATATATACATATATATATATATATATATATATATATACAAATCGTCTCTATATATAATTATTATGCTTTTAATTTTAATTTAACTCAATCATGATGATTTTCAAATCGTAAGAATGCGAATCATGAATTCTAATTATGTAATTATAGCATATTTTAGTGGCAAAAATTATTTTTTTCCATATGCGCTAAGCGGCCAAATTAAAAAGGATTGACTATCCAAGTTTGGGTTGCCGCCCAGGGTTAGGAAACCACGGGCGTAGATCAGGTGTACTAAACCTGTTTGGGGAATTCCCCTATCTGGTGAGCAATGGAAGAGTTGTCAAGTGGGAAGCTAAAGGTCGGACAGAACAGGACAACTATGTGTGTGTTTTTATCAATTCAAATTCGTTTATTTTTGTTTCCAATGACCTCTTGACATTTACTTTGATGTAACAACTGAATTTATTGAATTTAATAGCGCTGTTGTGTGGAAAAGGAAGATGAGATGGCTCATTAAGAAGTGGGGAATCAGAGAAAATAGTATAAAAAGCCACGGGTCTAGATCAAAGGAAGGCATACACACATCGCTTTGTTCGGAGACTTCAATACAGAACATAGAGCTAACACTAATCAATGTTTTCCTCGCTTTCGGCTCTTGTACCGTAAACGTTCCATAAAACTTACCTAAACTCTGTAAACTCCACCTACCGTAAAGCTTCCATTTATAAACTTCTTCTAAACTTCCGTAAACTCTAAGTACCGTGAAACTTATATTTGAACGGCACCTTAGAAGAACAATTGAAAAATAGAACAGCACCTCTAATTGAACGGCACTTTGATGAATTCTTCCCTTTTGGCAATAGCTATGACTGATTGATTTTTATTGGTTAATTTGTGATTAATTACCAGTAATCAGCATGTATTTGTGTATTTTGTTAAATAAATATACATACGTTACAAAATCTTCTTTTCATCAAATAAATGTCACCGTATCTAATTGAATAAACAATAAACAAAATAATAAATGAAAATGAATAGATTCTGATAGATTAGAATCTACATTAATTACGGTGTCATAGTTTCATACTTAAGAATTGGACATCAATATATTGTGGTTGGAAACTTCAATATATCATACGTCACTAACACCAAACCAATCCACTGTATATCTTACTGGAGACTTCAATGTATCATAGGTCACTAACACCAGATCCTATACTATTATGTATATACTGAATATCCATAAGTGATGTCTATGTGTCAGTAATGATTGGCGTATGAATGTTTCTGTCTCTCGGCTGGGAGCGGATGCTGTTTAGGTATTCATCTCAATGACATTCATCTCAGTGTGCTACATGTGTTGTCTTCTATATACTTTCTCTCTGCGGGTACGCGTGTATATATGTATGTCCGTGTGTGTGTGTGTGTGTGTGTGTATTTGTGTATGTGTGTGTGTGTGTGTGTGTGTAATTTGACACCATAGGCGCGCGCAACATAATGCAACAGCGATAGTGTGTCAGCGATCGGGTATATCTTTCACTATCTCTCTGGGTTCTTTGTTCTAACACTTTTTCACCCGGCATACTCATGTGTGTGTATGTTTATACGTGTGTGTGTGTGTGTGTGTGTGTGTGTGTGTGGGAAACTTCGTGTGAGGAAATAGCTTGCAACGTGAGTGAATGGTTCTTGATAGCTGTTTGTGTTGGGCTGAGCTGGGGGTGTTCATGTATTATTAATTTTACTTTTCCGTATGCTTCACATTGTTATATGTGTGTGTATGTGTGTTTGTGTATGTGTATGTTTGTGCGCGTGTGTGTGTTTAGGTGTGTTCGCGTGTGTGTATGTGTGTGTTTTTGTTAAATTCATAAATTAGTTTTTTACTATGGGGAATCTGAATTGGTACAAAGTTGTTACAAAGCTCGTATAAATAATATTAATAATGTATAAATGTATAGCACAGATACATTAAGATATTGTCCTTGTATATTATGCTAGTATTTGCGGTTAATTTAATCATTATTTATTTTCAATTATTATTTTAAAATATTTAATATTTCAAGTAGAAAGTGAGATTAAAAAATTTAGTACACCAAAAATATTCAGATGTAAACATGTTGTAAACCGGATGCAAACTTGTATTTACTTGTGCTGAATAATTTTATTTGGCATGGTTCAACCAAATTTTCAGACTTTAGTATTGAATGATTTAGGCGTCATGATATTTGATATAAACAGTAGAAATATTACTATTTTGACAGCTTATATTTTTTCTGTTTATATTCAGGATTTTATTATTACTTTTTTGTGGCAAGAAAATTGTGTTCCTAAACAGATGTATTTTTAGATATAACTACTATATCCTAAATGTTTATGAATAGTTTTTGAAAATTAAAAAAAATTGTTAAGATTCATTTTTCTGTATTTTTGACAAACTCTCTGCCCAAATATAAAACAATATGTTTACTATTATTATAAGTGTGATTTTCTATATAAAGCGCTTTAAATGCCTTTATAACTTAAATTGTTTAAACCAGTGGCTCTTAAAATTTTTTCTCTTTCACTGATTCCCCACTTCTTAATACGAGCCATCTCTTCATTTTCCACACAACAGCGCTGATAAATTCAATAAATTCAGTTGTTACACCAAAGTAAATCTCATTAGAGGTTATTAGAAACAAAAATAAACGAATTTGAATTGATAAAAACAAAAATAGTTGTCCTGTTCTGTTCGACCTTTAGCTTCCCACTTGGCAACTCTTCAATTCCCCACCAGACAGGGGAATTATCCATATGTTTAGAACCACTGGTCTAAATGGTGTATTGGTCTTTGTGGGTCCGATCATGTATGTGGTTACGACATCATCCGGTACCACATGGGGCGTGTCAGTGATACATAACCTGGACGCGATTGTGTAATAGTGCTATGCTATGCTGGGTTGTCATCTTTGATACGGATTCAGTTGTGGACTAGAATTGATGCCTTCACATTCATTGGGTTAAACAGTTGAAGGTCTCAAGTGACAGCTGCTACACGGGAAGAAGTCGAAGCTTATGAACACACACAGGTGTGTCCCGTGCAGCTCGCTACCACCACAGAACCGACCCTCTCCACGCTATAGGATGGAACAGCTAAAACCCACCCAGAAAGGAATGTGCTACTTGGAACTTTGAATTAATTGTATTCATATTGTATTCTCTCTGATTATCTAATTTTATAATATATGAGAGCCAAATCTTCATTTTTCCACACAACAACAGCGTATGAGAAATCGAATAAATCCAGTAAATACGAGAATGAGGTAATTAGAATTGATAAACACACACACACACACACACACACACACACACACACACACACACACACACACACACACCGCGACCTTTAACTTTCTACTTGGTAACCGACCCATTCCCCACCAGTAGGGAATTGAGTGGGAATACCTCCAGACACAGGTTACACATCACTGCACTCGCATGACACATATCATTGCTAACATATTGACCTAAGCCATACCATCATGAGACATCTTTCTAACTGCACTTTGAACCGGGACCATACACGCTACACCCAAGATTGGGTGAGCCACTTTTTATGAGTCGTCTTTGTGTGTGTGTGTGTGTGTGTGTGTGTGTGGGTGTGTGGGTGTGGGTTTGTGTGTGTGCTCATTCAAGCGAGCAATGCTCACACACGCACACACACACAGAAGCACACACACACGCACAAACACACACATACACACACATGTGCGAATACTCTTCAAAGATCAAATCAATTGTCTGATACATTAAACTGGTTATCCAATGTGTATGTGTGAGTGTATGTGTGTCTGTGTGTATGTGTGTGTGTGTGTGTGTGTGTTTGTATGTGTGTGTGTGTGTGTGTGTGTGTGTGTGTCGGCCTGTATCTGTATATGTGAAGGTTTCATTAATTCTTCACTGATTTGCTGTCATTGTAGAGCGCAATCACATCAAAATGGCAATGAACACACACACAAACACACACACATATATACACTCATACGCACATATATATATACATATATATACACACACACACACTTATACACACAACCACATTAAACACACACACACTCATATATACACTCATACGCATATACATATATACACACACACACACTTATACACATACACACATTAAACAAACACACAATACACACACATACAAACACACTCATACACACACACATACACAATACACAGTATACGACCTTGTCTGGACAAATATAATGCATCTCTGAATATAATCCGGTCTTACTTGAATCTTCGTGAATGTGTGTGAAAGTGTGTGTGTGTGTGAAAGTGTGTGTGTGTGTATGTGTGTGTGTGTGTATGTGTGTATGTGTGTATGTGTGTATTTGTGTGTATGACTATGTGTGTGTGTGTGTTCTTTTACGTCTCTTTATCTTCAGTATTTTGCCCCTAACAACATTAGATTACCTTAGCTAGATATTTATATATAGTGTCCTACACTTAGAAGATTGTATTATACGATATATATATATATATATATATATATGTATATAGCCTGTTGGAGGCTTAATGCATTGAATTGAATTGAGTTGAAGGTCTCTAGGGCGCTGCACACACACATACACACACACACACACACACACACACACACACACACACACACACACACACACACACACACTGACCACACAGTGTTGTCCATTGTTTTGTTTTGTGACATTGTGACAGTGTGGCTATTGAAAGCCTCGTCATGCCTTGTCAGTGTGTATGTATGTGTGTGTGTGTGTATGTGTATGTATGTATGTATGTGTCTGGGTATGTGTGTATATGAATCTGTGTATGTGTGTGTGTGTGTTTGTGTGTGTATATGTGTGTATATGTGTATGTGTTCTTGTGTATATGTGTGTGTATGTATATATGTATTTATGCGTATGTATGTGTGTGTATGTGTGTGCTTGTGTCTATGTTTGTGACCACCCAGAACATATCACTCCCCGGGTATAAACCTCTTCTTTGTATGTCTGTGTGTATTCGTGTGTGTATGTGAGTCTGTGTGTTTGTGTGTGCTTGTGAGTCTGTGTGTATGCGTGCTTGTGTGTGTGTGTGTGCGTAAGTCCAAAAGCGTGATCGGTTACAGTATCATAGCATGATTCTTTGCTGTTGTCATACCCTCCATTCACCAGATGACCTCAGGTCAACTCAGGTCAAGGTCACGCCCCGTTCTGACAGGTCAATCGATCTGTCAGTAACTTCTCCTGTGTGTATGTATGTGTGTGTGTCAGTGTATGTGTATGTGTCACTGTGTGTTTATATGTCTGGGTGTGTTAGTATGTGTGTGTTATTGTGTCAGTGTGTGTGTGTGTGTGTTAATATGTGTCTGTTAGTGTGTCAGTGTGTGTGTGTGTGTCATTGTATGTCAGCGGGTGTCAATTTATGTGTCAGTGTGTGTATTTTTGTGTCAGTGCGCGTGTATATGTGTATGTGTGTGTGTGTGTGTGTGTGTGTGTGTGTGTGTGTGTGTGTGTGTGTGTGTGTGTGTTGTCAAGGATGTCTAAGCCCTTAAGCTTAAGGGTTAAGCTTTCAATCAACCCATCGTATTTTCATGTTCTTTATCGTTTGTGTTGAGTTGCTGTTTTTTTTTGTCTTTTTTATCGTATCCAATATTCCTATTGACTTATGTCTGAGTACTATGGCCCATACACACACACACAAGCACACACACATACTAACATGCACACACTTAAGCACACACACACACACACACACAAGCACACACACATACTAACATGCACACACATAAGCACACACACACACACACAAAGAAACTCATACACTCACACAAACTGACACACACACACACACTTACATACTCACACATATACACACTGTCACTCCAGCACACACACACACACACACACACACACAAGCAGACACACACACACACACACATACATGCATGCATTACTCAACTTTTAACTTCTTTGACATCTTAATCTGACTTGATCGGCTAAAAACCTATGATTTGTGACAGAAATCTGTTTGTCAATGAAACGACATTGCCACATACTCACACACAAACACACACACACACACACATACACACACATACAGACACACACATGTGTGTGTGTCTGTGTCAGTTTGCTGTCTGCAGTGTGTGTGTGTGTGTGTTTGTGTGTGAGTATATATGTGTGTTCATATGGGTGTGAGTGTGTTAGTATGTGTGTGTATGTCAGTGTGTGCTTGTGTGTCTGTTTGTGTGTATATGTATGTGTGTGTGTGTGTTAGTATATATGTGTGTGCTAGTGTGTGTTGGTATGTATGTGTCTGAGTGTTAGTATATATGTGTGTGTGCTAGTATGTGTGTGTGTGTGCTAGTATGTGTGTGTGTGTGCTAGTATGTGAATGTGTGTGTGTGTGTGTGTGTGTGTTTGTCCAGGTAGAACCGGTTCAAATTAGGTCAAATATCTTGCCTGAACATTTGCGTCTACAGCAATCTACCTCTTATATCTTCGCATTCTTCTTTGCTTACGTGAATTTCCTTTGTCCTCACTTCTGTGTGTGTGTGTGTTTGTGTGTAGGTGTTTGTGTGTAATGTGTATAATGTGTGTGTATATGTGTGTAATTTACGTGTGTGTATATTGTATGTGTGTATTTGTGTGTGTATATTTGTATGTATGTGTGTTTGTGTAATCTAATAGCTATGTTCTAGCTGTCCTAAATCGAAAATCTATTTCGCATCATATTAAGTTCTCTTATCTCAGTGGTTTCCAAGCCTGTGGTATGCGAGGACCTTCCAGGTGGTACGTGAACAGTTTCGGAGTGAAGAACAATGACACCAGGACATGATTTCTGATGTGTTGTGAGCAAAGTATTGTCCCTCATTGACCAGCTGGTAGAGAAGAAGCAGATACACTACTCTCATTGAGTTGTTTTCTTCAGTTGACTTATGTGTTCTACTTGTACAATTATATGTAAATAAAGTGATATCTGATTGAACCGAGTTTATCTGGAACCAGGTGGTACTCGGCGACTGTACTTGGAACCTCCAAGTGGTACTCGATCACAAATAGGTTGGCAACCACTGACATGTACCGTATGTCTGTCTGTGTGTGTTTGTAGGTGACGATTGTGAAGGGCTTAATGTGATCGTTAATTGTGCTCGTACATCACGACGACGTCGTCAAACCGATTCTGACGGGGAATACGAAGCAGTCGTTAGTTTGCCCGTGCAAAGGTCAGTGAACCTTCTCTCCTTCTCTTATCTGCTTCCTCTCTCTTCTCTTCCTTTTGCTCACACACTCCCTCCTTTATCTTCCAATCTTTTTTTTATTTTCATCTCTCCCTCTGTCTTTGTGTCTCTCTCTCCTCCTTTCTCTACTTCGCTCTCTCTTCATTGTTCTTCATTTTCTTCGTTTTTCTTCATTTCTCTTCATTTTGCTTTTATTTCTCTTTTATTTATCTTCATTTATCTTCATTTCTCTTCATATCTCTTCATTTATTTTCATTTCTGTTCATTTCTCTTCATTCCTCTTCATTTCTATTCATTTATCTTCATTTTTCTTAATATCTCCATAGCTATCTCTCGTTTTCTCCCTCTCTCTTTTACTTTTCTTCCTCTTTCTTCTTTCCCTCTTTCTCTATATATCTCTCCTTATTCCACCCTCTGTCAAATTATCTTCCTGCTTTTGTGTCTTTCGCACTGGCACCTGCCCCGTGGATGTTCTACACAATTTTATTCATTATAATTATTCATAAGTGCACTATTACCACCCTGTGCGGTGGCCCCATGTGTACTGGAAGCTAACCAAAAACATGTAGGGCTTGATAAATTCGAGTTTAGTCACGTGTTTTCACATATTTGAAAAATATTCATTAGAATATGAAATATATTTAATTTAATCAAAATCCTGAGATAATATTCACTATTCAATGTAAATTTACATTGTACAATGTATATATTTATACTTCTTGTCATTATCTGCTCGCGAGCACATTATTTTTGAAATGCTTGATCGATGCCCAGAGCTATATAACAATACCTTTGAAGCTGTGAATCTTGCTTCATGCTGAGAAGGCGTTCTCAGATGCGTTGGGGCGTAACCGTTTCCATGGCAACGACGCCTCATAACGGTGTATGTGTGTGTGTGTGTGTGTGTGTGTGTGTGTGTGTGTGTGTGTGTGTGTGTGTGTGTGTGTGTGTGTGTGTGTGTGTGTGTGCTTGTCCACATCCGTTTTGATTGCAAGTTAGATAGGAATGTGGATGTAGGTGTGTATGTGTGTGTGTGTGTGTGTGTGTGTGTGTGTCTGAGATGTGTGTGTGGGTGTGTGAATGAGTGTCCATGTGTGTGTGTGTGTGAGTGTATGTGTGTGAATGTGGGTGTCTTAGATGTGTATGTGTGCGTGGGTGTGTATCTGAAATGTTTGTGTGTGTCCGTGTGTACTTTTTTAGCTATAAATAATTTTGTTTAGCTAGTGTAAGCCTGGCTTTGTCATATCCAACTGATTGGTTTTTCTCTGACGTGTTTCAATTACAATCATACTATACAATTATATCAATCACACAATCATACAATCATTGGATTCCAATTGACATCAATCCATATATGCATACCTATACAAGACTATATAGCGTATCATATCGTTCATATAATTCATCAATGTCAGTCTTTATGACCCCCAGAAAATACTTAGTCTTCAGGAAACAGTCCCTTTGTCCTCTTTGGTCCCAAACACCTACATGGATCTTTGCGACGCGACTTATATATCTTTCTTGACTCGTGAGAAAAGATTGTGGCTTCACATATTTTAAACTTCGGTCCTATAGGCCCTCAAGAAAAGCCCTGTTCCACGTGTAAACCTTCCATTCATGAGTGTAAACCTTCCATTCGTCAGGTATCAGGTTAACCTTGATTTCGTCAGGTGTATTCGCCTTCATTAGATTACCTTTCCTTCAGTCGTTTAAAAACTGTTTTGCCCGTAGGTTTATAAAACCTTTCATTAGGCTTATAAACCTTTTCCTCGGGCTTTTAAACCTTCTTTTTGTCAGATATTTTATACCATCTTTTCGTCAGGTGTTTTATACCTTATTTCGTCAGGTTTTTTAAACCTTCTTTTAGTCAGGTGTTTTATACCGTATTTTCGTCAGGTTTTTTAAACCTTCTTTTAGTCAGGTGTTTTTTACCTATTTTCGTCAGGTGTTTTAAACCTTTTCTTTAGGTGTGTAAGCCTTCTTTCCGTTAGGTATATAAACTTTTCCGCTATGTCTATACACCTTATTTCACTTAAATTTAAGCACATTTTTGTTAGATGTAAATATATGTTTATCAGTTCTATAATGTTTTTCGTCAGGTATGTGAAACTTAATTTCTTCTGTTAGGTGCAAACACACACATATACACACAGCACACTATCACTTGAAAACATGGGCACTTATAAACCAACCAAAAACAGAAACATACACACACCAACACAAACGCGCACACATACACATTGTGGTTGCTAATGCAGATTGTATTTTCCCATAATATTATATTATATAATTCGATATATAATATTTGTCGGCGGTTTGTGCGTTAACGATAAGTGTAAATATAAAAACATACACACGCTTATATAAATCATGAGTTTATGTGTATGTGTGTCTGTGTGTTGCGTGTGTGTGTGTAGGTACTTATTTGTGTGTGTGTGTGTGTGTGTGTGTGTGTGTGTTGATTGCACAATATTAGCTGCTTTAATTACTCCTAATAGCTATAATAGCTGAAATTATCGAACAAAATCGAACCGATATGATAGGATGGTGTGTCAAAAGAAATTGCCTTGGTTTCTTTAGCTTCTACATACACACACACACGCACACACAGACACGTACACACACACACACACAGACATACAGACACACACACAGACACGTAAATGGGTCGATAATGCTAGAGGTTGAATTGGTTCGTGACCTAATTTGCATACGACCCAGCGGAAGTTTGGGGGCTAACATTGGTGGTGCTTGGTGGTGATTATGTGTCTGTTATATCAAGCCGGGAAAGAGTTTTGTCATAGCCGACAGAAATTCAGATTGAATCGAGAAAATACAGCAAATCGTGTTCAGTTCAATTTTTCATGTCATCCACTAAGAGGATACTATATAGATACAGTAAATAACAATTATATATAAATACATATACATAAAGCTTGTATGATTTCGATACAATATGTGGGCTCTGGGAAAAAATGCAACGTTTAAAAAAATGGATGTTCTTTTTATCAAATTTATCTAATGTATATAGAAGGTAAAGGAATTTGGGTTTTTTAGTCACACTTGGATAACTTTGAATATTGAGAACAAATTTGCCGAAATAAAGTACGTCTAAAAAATTAATAAACTAGGTACATAAATAAAAGAATAGATTAGCATAAACCAAAAAATGGACGGATAATTATTATAAAAAAATAAATATAATCAACTTGGTTATTTATTATAATCTTTCATAGCTTTAATGTTAACACTTCTAAATAAAAAAATTCATATTCCATGAATTTTAGGCAAAATTTAATATAATTAAATCTGTTTGATTATTAAATTGTTTAATTTTTGTATTAATATATCAGTACAGATATTAAATTTGCTACAGCTTAGTATTTATATATAATTTAGTAAAATATATACCGTTTCCTTCATTTGTTGGATTTATTTTCATCTTCTGTAGAGTCCATATTTGTCGTTACGCTGACGGTAAATTTGAGTGATTTGTCATGCTCCATGAAATGGACATTTGACATGTTTGTGTGGAGTCCATTTGCGTACGCACACAATAACACCACTTGAGAAAATGGTGTGTGTGTTTGTGTGTGTGTTTGTGTGTGTGTGTGTGTGTGTGTGTGTGTCTACTTGTCTTTTCTGAACAATGGCGTTGCGTGACAGCGTGTGTTTGTGGGTGTTTGTGTGTGTTTTCCGATCGAATCTCGATTCGGTCTATTTTCGGTTGGAGGATTTTTGCTTTGTGGTCGAAGTCTGGGTGGAGATGTCATCTTTTTCTTTCCGGTCCACTGATTGTGTTCTCCAGACACGCCCTCCTATACCTCTCCAATATCTCTCTGGATCTCTTTTTCTCTCTCTCTCTCTCTCTGTTGTGTCTCTGGATTTATCTTCACTGTCTCTCTTTGGTTCTCTCTTCGCAGTTTCTCTCTGGCTATTTTTATTCACGCTGTCTCTTTGGTTCTCTCTTCAATGTCTATCTCTTTGGTTATATCTTCATTGTCTGTCTCTCTGACTCTCCTTTTTATGCTGTGTCTCTGTCTTTTGTTCTGTGTATCTCTGTTCATTCATTCTCTCATCATCTTTCTATCTCTCTCTCTTTCTCTGCTTTTGTCTCGTTGTTGCTGTGTGTGTGTGTGTGTCCGTGTGTGTGTGTGTGTGTGTGTGGGTGTATGACTGGCACGTCGTACACAACGGTGCTTGGACATGACTCTTGGGCATAACCACTCACACTCACACACATACACACACACACACACACACACATACACACACACACACACACACACACACACACACACACACACACACACGCACAGTCCGTCATACAGGAAGTTCTCCGTCGTCCACCTCCGTAGTCGGACACGCACCACGTCACCACGTTACCTAGCGTCTTATAGCGTAACCAGATGCAGTGCGTGTGTGTGTGTGTGTGTCTGGGTAGCTGTATGAGAGAGTATGTGTTTGTGTTTAGGTATGAGTGTGTGTTTATAGATGTGTATTTTAGGTGTGTGTGTGTGTGTGTGTGTATGTGTAGGTGTGTGTGTGTGTGTGTGCTTTGTAGTTGTGTGTTTTAGGAGTGTGTGTTTGTGTGCGTGTTTGCTTGTGTGTACTTCTAGATGTGTGTTTTTATTTTGTAGGTATTTGTGTATGTATGTGTGTATGTGTGTGTGTGTGTGTGTGTGTGTGTGTGTGTATTAGTATGTCTGTATGATTGAGTGTGTGATTGTGAACGTGTATGTGTGTGTGCATGAGTGAGTATGTGTGTTTATACTTCCGTATGTCGTTTATGGCAACAAACATCTGTTGGTATTTTCTGACACATACACATACACACAGACACATACACACACACATGCACACCATGTGGTCATAGCTATGTTATTCCTACGCTGAAGTATCCTATCCTGACGGTACAGTATGCTCTAGTGTAGTGGTTCTCAACCTTATTGGAGGTATTGAACCCACACTAGTTCCATACATGCATTCATCGAACCATTCGTGTTTGAGGTATTATTATGAGAAAAATCACAAATCACGTACAATCAAGACAGTCACACAAGTATGCTACTACTGAGTGGACCGAGTTGCTTGCAGCACAGATATCAAGACCATATCAAAACCCGGCGGAGCAGAATTTCATTGGGCGAATTATACAATTCCACAGCCCCTGTCAACCCAGCAGTAAATGGTACCAGATATCAGTCATGAGTTGTGCCATGCATTCTGGGGAGACTGCCCTCTCTAATACGCTTTACGTCCTTGTGACGCCATAGCGTGGGGAGGGTCGGTTCTGCGGTGGCAGCGAGCTGCACGGGGCTCGCCTGTGTGTTCATAAGCTTCGGCTTCTTCCCGTGTAGCAGCTGCCACTTAGGCATTTAACCTTTTATTTAACCAAGCGATGTGGCGTGATTAACTGCAGCCAATGATGACCAATCAGAGCTTGAGGTCACCAATCATACGCGAGTGGGTGAACCAAACCGCCAAACTCTGTGGAACTGACTCACCTAAACTCCTGGGGCTCGATTGAACTCCAGGTTAAGAACCACTGGATTAGCCAGTTATGGGTTTGGATTGTCTCAGAAGTTCTGATTCTCCTCAACAGTCTTCGGTACGACGGAGGTGTCGCTTTTCGCGTAGTCTGCGTTCTATGAGACATAACTAAGGACATTATACCCCGGGTACTTTTTAATTCTTTTTAGTTTTTATCTTTTCCAAATAACCGAACCTAACTGAGCCTAACCTAACATAGAGAGAGAAAGAAAGACGGCCCTGAAGTCAGATCAAACATACGTGGGACGTAACATCATAGTTCCTCTAAGACAGCGGCTCTTAAACGGGCATATCCATGATGGATGGTAACCAAAGACCCTAGGTATGGGACTCGATTTCTGGATATAGCTTATGAATATTAAAATTATCATTGGTTATTTTTCCTAATAATCCCTATCTAAGGTAGAGCAAATTCAATCGATTGAAATTCCCGTGCATCTGTAAGACATACTGACAAACGATATGATTGGTGATAATAATTTGAACAGTCAATAGAAGTCAGGGGTATGTGACCATATTCGACAATCCGTCGGGGGTATGGAACTATCAAAAGTTTGAGAACCCCTGCTCTAAGAGATCACATAGGAAACATCTGCTAGTTTCGATCGATGTTAAGATTTATCCGACAAAGTTGGTTATTAAATCCACGTATTGTGTGTGTGTGTGTGTGTGTGTGTGTGTGTGTGTGTGTGTGTGTGTGTGTGTGTGTGTGTGTGTGTGTGTGTGTATGTCACCGAGTTGAAGTAAGCAAGAAAGAGTCTAAAACTCGTGAGTGCCGCCTTCCAATTGTATCATACATTTGTTTGAAACATTTCACAGTTATTTGGCTCGTTATATTTGCTGGTAATTCATAGTCCACTGTCCTATAATTCTATTTGGAAAGCTAAATTTGTCCACGTCTCTATCAGTTTTGTTTTGTAGAAGTTTTTCATTGTCTTTCCTCTTTGACGTTGGGAACTTGAACAAAGTCTCATTCTGTATTCTAGATACTGTGGTCGAGCATTTGGAAATAATTATCAAATCTCCGTTGTCTGCCTTTAGCTCCCTTCAGCGTTTGTGTGTGTGTGTATGTGTGTGTCTACAATTGTTGGTGTTTGTTCGATCGCTTCTACGAATGTTTGTGTGTGTTTTTCACAGTGGCACCGTCACTGATCCAGACACAAACCAGGCCACCGATATTCAGAAGCTGATCGAGACAATCATCTTGGAAAACGTGAGTAGTAGCTGCGCGTACTCTATTCATCCCTTCATTATTTCGTCGTTAATATATTGTCCTAAACTATCTGGCTACAGCGTTTTGGTAATTGCAGGTGTATGACCCTTCTGTAGCGGAGATTGAAACGATGGGTTCAAACGGAGAGATTGTCTTTAGAAGAGAGGAAATCCTTGAATCTTACATGAAGAGTTGAGCGTACGAAAGTTGTCTTTGATCAACTGGGTTTTTTCTCCTTGTTATCGGGATGTTTTTCCTGTCAGTGAAATAAAAACGGTGTGTTTTACTGGAACTAGAGATTGGTAAAAATCCTCTCTCACTGATCATAATAATAGATAGATAACAGATATAATTCCGGAGTATACCACAGTGGTAATAGATAAGAGTTCTGGCTATGTCATTGGTAATGGAGTTAATGGTATGGTTCTGTGAGTCCAATAATGATGCACCCTAACGTGATTAGGCACGATTTTTGCGTGTTCTGTATATTAAACTTAGCTGTTTTTTACGATTGTCAATTACACCCAACGTACACACGTACATACACATAAACCGACAGGCACATACACACACATACAGTAGAGTTTCCTTCGCGTTGGACGTTTTCAAGGTCATTGTTGACACGAATCAGGTCGAACAATTTCTCTGTTTCAGTGGATTACGACAAAGGTCGCCAGTTATTCACGCACAGACACACACAGACACAGAGACACACACACAGACACAGACACTCACTCAGATAGAGAAGGCATTACTGGTGAAGTAACAAAGGAAACACGACATAGGCTAGCGTTCAATTTCGAATGACATTTGCGCTGTACACTTGTGACTCTATGATTGTCACGCCCGAAGCTTTTGTTCTCGGGTATTGCGTGACACACGAATGGGCTTCATGACATTTTAATGTCTTTATGTGCGGGCGTACTTACGCATGTATGCGTGTATGTGTGTGTTTGTCAGTGTGTGTGTGTGTGTGTGTGTGTGTGTGTTTCAGTCCGTGTGCTTGTGAGGGTGTAAGTTAGCTAATGCTTCATTTGTTCATGTAGGTGAATTTGCTCTTTGCCCATACGTCGTGTGTGTATGTGTCTATGTGCATGTTTGTGTCTGTGTGTGTGCTATGAAAATATATCAATTTGAACCCAATTAATTCATATTTGTGCATCCTTTGTTGTATATCGCATAAGTTATGTTCTATCGCATAAGTTGTGTTTTGTATGTGTGTGTTTTATGTTTGAGGTGTGTTTATGTGTGTGTGTGTGTGTATGTGCTTTAGTGACCCAAGCTTGTATATCACTTTATTAACAACTTACTGTACTGTATTGTGTGTTTTTGTGTGAGTGTGTGTACTTATGTTTGTATTTACCAATTTGTTGATACGAGAGAAGAGCTTTTAGGCTCGGACTGTCCCGTTTCGATATCCACAATTCAGTTCAGCTTTGTCTTAAATGTGCTAATCCTTTCACTATTGACTACTTCTTCCCTTAATTTATTCGATTTATCCACGCATCTATATGGGAAACTAAACTGATTCCAATTACTGCGACACCTAGTTTTTTCAGTTCTCTTTTGTGTCCTCTTCTTCCACTGGATTGTGCATAACTCGATAAAAAACAGTTCCGTTTCATCCATTTCCGACATCTACTTGAAGACTGCTATCAGGTCCCCTCTTTCTCGCCTGTTTTCCAATTTTTCAAATTAAATGCGTGTGTGTGTTTATTTGTGTGTGTGTTATTCAGGGTGAATTGGACGTACAGTCACAACTTCCCAATGTTATTTTGGATCCGGCTTCGGTACAGCTCGATGCCGAATATTTTTGTGAGCCGGGAAAAGTGGTGGTTGGAGATCAATGTGGTAATTACATACACCTAAACAATGTAACACACTCCTACAAGGACACCTACCCGACATAGATAAATCAGAAAACACACTCACACGCGAAAACAAGGTGCATCTGGCCAGGTTCAGATGCGGTCATCATCCTGCCCTTCTGTCATATCAGAAAAGGTTGAATGACTCAATCGATGACACCTGTGTCCAGATTGTCATTCAGCACCACACACCATCACACACATCATGGAACACTGCACAGCACACACACACACACAACTCAGACGCCAACTCAAAATCAAAGCAATCAGGGACCTGTAGAACAACCCGGTCACAGTGCCGTGTTTTTCCTCAGGAGCTCGAGGTTGGTCGGCCAGATAACCTGAGGAACACCAACAGCAACAACAACAATGTATAGCAATGTAATACATGTAATGTGTGTATGCTTAGCGCTCACACAGAATGTAAACGCGAATGAAACTAACAAGAAGATAATATATGTTACAATATGTAACAAAGTAAAGTAACATCAACCGACAATAACTATGATTCAATAAATCACCTGTGGACTCCGTGGTGTAGTGGTAGCACACCCGCCTCACAAGCGGGAGGTCCGGGGTTCGAAACCCGACGGAGGAGAATTTCTTTGGGCGAATTCTATAATCCAACAGTCCCTGTCCACCCAGCAGTAAATGATGGTATCATATATGAGTCATGTGTTGTGTCATGCATTCTGGAGAAGTGGCCCTCTCTAATACGTCTTCCGTTCTTGTGGCGTCATAGCGTGGAGAGGGTCGGTTCTGCGGTGGCAGCGAGCTGCACGGCACACACCTGTGTGTGTTCATAAGCTTCGACTTCTTGCCGTGTAGCAGCTGTCACTTGAGGCATTTAACCATTAACTTGTTCTGCAGTATCGTGTGCGTCGGGAACGTTCTATGACCGCTCGAGTCGCGAATGTCGCAAATGCCCTCCGGGCAGCTATCAACAAGAGCTGGGACAACTGGCGTGCGCCCAGTGTCCAGACATTAACGGAAGACGTGGTGTGACAGCTTTCAGCGGCGCCCAGACCGTCGACCAATGCAAAGGTGTGTGTTTGTAATGTAAAGTAATTTAGAGCTAAGTAAATTGAAGTAAATTATACAAAAAAATTAAGGAAAATTAAATCAAAGTAAATTTATGTAAATTAAAGTAGAGTAAGGTCAATTAAATTACGTTACATTAAATTACAGTAAATACCAGGCAATTAAAGTAAATTAATTAAAGTAAAAAGTAAAGTAAAGGTAATTGCATATTTGATACATGCGTCAACATTCACATTGAGCTTTCTCAGTATAATATTTTTAGACACACACACACACACGCACACACAACAAATACACACACACGATTGTGGGTATGTTTTTGTGTGTTTTTGTGTGAGCGTGTGTATGTATGTAACGTGTGTATCCGTGTGTGTGTGTTTGTTTTTATGTGTGTTTGCGCTTGAGTGTGTGTCTTTGAGTATATATGTGTGTACTTGTTTTTGTGTTTGTATGTCTGTGTGTGTGTGTGTGTGTGTGTTTGTATGTATACCCACCGAGTTGTATAATGCAGTAGATGAGCTAAGCTCGAGCTGTCCTGTCTCCCAGTCAACATTTATCTAACCTACGTTTAAATTCTTTCACAGTGCTACATTGAACGATTTCCCAGTCTAGATTTCTCAATGCATCTACAGTCCTATTCGGGAAACTATACTTCTTGATGTCCCTAACTGCTCTAGTTTTCCTAACAGGGTTCCAGTGTGTTTCCTATTGTTTATTTCACTTCATTCTATCCAATCATCTCTATCTATTATTTCCATGCTCATATTTTTCCTATAAACGGCTATAAGATCCCCTCTGCGCCCTCTTTAACCTCTAACCTAACATCTAACCTATTTTCTCCAACCTCTCTTCATGATGTTTGTATGTGTGTGTGTGTGTGTGTTCTCAACGATTTGTTTCTGCAGAAATGAGTCTCAAAGACTCGTAGATCCTGCCTTCCAGAGATCTTGATTCTGTTTAAATATTTGTGTTTGTATATATATGTATATGTGTGTGTGTGTGTGTGTGTGTGGTTGTCCACAGAGCGTTGTGTGGCGGGACAATATTACTCGACGGAGACCAACGAGTGTGTTGCGTGTGGTTTCGGTCGCTATCAAAGTGCCGAAGGCCAGTTTTCTTGTCGCTCCTGCGCGCCAGGCTTGACCACGCGCAGTGCAGAAAGCGTCAGTCGACAGGTTCTGACATCTCAATCAATCAATCAATCAATATATTTGTTATAGTGCTAATATGTACACAAGCGCGACGGATGAAAAATGCTAGCGTTCTCACTTACTGTTCTTTGTAAATTCATCATTTTTCAGTTATACCTTTAATATAACTCAATTCAATACCGAAGATAAAATTATAGAAGATAGAATTCAAGACCGTTTACAGGATGTTACTCTACCACAGATCCTCAAACACGACTCCAACACACCCATGCACTCATACATGCACACACCCGATTCAAACACTAGCACATACACATTGTAGAGACCAATCAGCGTCGAGTTCGCCACGTTCTCGAACCTGATTGGTCACACAGACGCTGCAGCGACCAATCAGCTTTGGGCTGGTTATGTGCTTGCCGCTGATTGGTCACTCAGCCGCTGTAGCGACCAATCAGCGTCGAGCGGGTCATGTGCTCGCCGTTGATTGGTCGCACAGACACTGTAGCAACCAATCAGCGCTGAGGTGATCACGTGATGACCGTCGCATGATATTTAAACTCTACGAACACATCGCAAATGACAACAGAGCTCAAATCAAAAGCACTAGCAACATATATGATGCAAGCACATGCAACTATAAGAAAAATGTGTAAAGGTTTATAAATAAGAAACATTTGTGTTAACGTACAGTCTGGTTCAAAACATTGCATTGCTAAATAACATTTATGAATTTAACAACACATACATATGTAAATAATATTTATGAGTATAAGTCTCTAAGTTAAGAGTTATAAGTCTTGGACCAACAGTTGGATCAATTTTCAAACGGACGATGTATGTATGTGTATGTGTGTGTGTGTGTCTGTTCTAAGTGTGTTCTGAGAGTGTTGTCTGAGTGTGTATCTATGTGTGTTCATTGTACATGTGTCTGTGTGTGTGTGTGTGTCTGTCTGTCTGTTAGGAATGCAAGCCAGAGTGTGACAGTGGCCTTCAGCTAGCACTGGACAGTACATGTCAACCCTGCGCTCGGGGCACATTCCGGACTCGTGGAGAACACGCCGCCTGTGTGCCTTGTCCGGCCGGACGGACTACTCCGGCTGGCGCCGCTGCCGTATCCGTCGACGACTGCAAACTGCCCGTGTGCCAGCCAGGTACTCACCTATTTGTTTAGCACAGGAGATGAGCTGTGCTCGTGCTGTCCTGTCTCCAACCCACCCTCTAGTAACCTATCTTCCCTGAAATTCCCAGTATTTCACACTATCCAGTCTTTCTTTAAATGCTCCTACGCTTTCAGCTCCTACAATATCCTCCCCTAACTGATTCCAGACATCAACACACGTATGTGTATGTTGTTACCAGTTGTTCTTACTATTAGTATCGACAGTAGGTCAGACAGGTTCGTGACTTCCGCCTTCCAGTTATGTCTTATTTTCTCTTGAGAACATGGCTCTTGTTGATTGATGAACAATATCGATAATTGTAAATTAATTCCAGCGTTCCATTCAGCTTTATATGTGGGGAACTATATTTATGAACGTTTTGTTTAATTCTGCGTTTTTGTAGAACCAAAATTGTGATTTCTGCTAGAAACATTGGAAAATGAAACTAGCCTCTCGTATTTTTCAAATTGTTCTTCTCCCGTAAGACATCTATATAGACCAGTGGTTCTCAATTCTCCACTATTGGGGAATAGAAGAGTTGTCAAGTGGGAAGCTAAAAGTCGGACAGAACTGGACAAATTTGTGTTTTTTATCAATTCAAATTCGTTTATTTTTGTTTCTAATCACCTCTAATGACATTTACTTTATGATGTAACAACTGAATTTGTTGAATTTTTCAGCGTTGTGTTGTGTGGAAGATGAGGAGATGAGATGGCTCATTAAAAAGTCGGGAATCAGTCAGAGAAAAAAGGTTAAGAACCACTACTATAGAGTGTAATCAAGTGTCTTCTAAACTTCCTATCTTTTGTGTTTGTGTGTGTGTGTTTGAAGGTGAGTTTCTCAATGTTACGGCCGGAGATAAATGTCAGATGTGTGCTCGCGGCACTTATCAGCCATCATCTCAGCAAACACAGTGTCTGGAATGCAGACCCGATACCACCACCGAACAGGTACACTAGCACACATACAGACACATATATACACACACATGAGAAGATTAAGGGGTGATTTAATCAACGTTTTTAAGCATAGCATTGGCAAAGACAAACTGGATAGAAAAGGTTGGGTAGTTTGGTTAGTGAGAGAGATCGAAGGGGACACAATAAATGCCTTAGGCAGACCAGAGTGGTTAGGGATATAAAGAAATATAGTTTCCCAAATAGGTGTATCAACGTTTGGAATAGTCTTGAAAAGTATGTAGTGGAATCAAGTAGTATTGGACAATTTAAGCGTAGATTAGACAATAGTGGGTTTGGAGACAGGACAGTCTGAGCCTTGCTCATCTCCTGTACACTACAACTAGTGAGTACAACTAGTGAGTACATACACACACAGACAGACAGACAGACAGACAAACAGACCAACACAGACTTGATAGCTTTGACTTTTTATGTGTTTGCGATATGCACCAAGTAACTAGATTTTATTTAGACTGTGTGTGTTTGTTACATATATATATATATATATATATATATATATATATATATATATATATATATATATATATATATATATATATATATATATATATATATATATATATATATGTGTGTGCGTGTGCATGTATATGTGTATATATGAATATACTAAGATGCCCGTGAGCAGTTTCGGCTCAACAGACATGTTTCACCTATGAGGTTAAAGGTTAAGAAAAAATGCCTAAGTGGCAGCTGCTACACGGGAAGAAGC
>OU696594.1:5089780-5177280 GCA_916048095.2 Sacculina carcini
ACAGTTCACGGTTTAAGTCAGTTGACTAGGGGGCATTTGCGACGATGTTTGTATGCGTGTGTGTGTGTGTGTGTACTTGTCTATATGTCTGTTATATGTCTGTTTTGTGTGTGAGTGTGTGTGTGTGTGTGTATGGGTGTGTGTATGTAGGTGAGTGTGTGTGTTCGTGATTGTGTATGTGTATGACTCTTGTGCTTGTGTGTGTGTGTGTGTGTGTGTGTGTGTGTGTGAGCGCTTTTGAGACCCTCGGGTGAAAAGCGCGATATAAATGTCTTAATGTAATGTAATGTAATGTGTGCCTGTGTGTGTGCCTGTGTGTAAGATCTTTTTGTATGCTAATCGTTCAGCGCAAAAATGAACCTTGGCACAAACTTGTGTATGGTTTTGTTTTGGGCTATTGTTCGGAAAATCAACTGGCGAAATTCGAAAACCCCCAAAAAGCACACTCACACATACATACAAATCAACTGGCAGCTTTCAGATTTGATTTGGCAACACACAAACAAAAACACACACTCACATACACATAGATACATACATAGGCATACACACATATTATACGTTCACTTTTCACGGTGTGTGCTTATTTAAAGAATTGAAAGCGATTATCGATGTATTCGCATTCACACTTGTGTGTGTGTGTGTGTGTGTGTGTGTGTGTGTGTGTGTGTGTGTGTGTGTGTGTGTGTGTGTGTGTGTGTGTGTGTGTGTGTGTGTGTGTGTGTGTGTGTGTGTGTATTAATTACGACGATTGTTGAATTGGCTAACAATTCTTAGTTAACTTGCCTTGTACGATATGATGAATGTGAAATGATTAATGTATTTACACGTAGTTGAGCGATATTTGTGTGTGTGTGTGTGTGTGTGTGTGTGTGTGTGTGTGTGTGTGTGTGTGTGTGTATGATTGTTATCTAAAATTTCATTGGCTAAGCATGTCTAAACATCGGTAACTATATTCGTCCTGCGCTTTTCATCTTGAGATGTGAGATAAATTCTGTGTATATGTAGATATTTGTATGTGTGAGTGTGTATGTGTCTGTATATCTGTTTGTCTGTATGTGGAAACTGATACTCGTTTTTCTATTTTCACTGTTTTTCATAATAATATTTTGAAAGCTGAAATGTTTTGACGGAACTTTGTTTTTTCATTTTTTTCAATATTGTGCGATCGTGTTTTTATAGATATTTTGTACAGTATTTGTGGTATGGTGTTTTTTGCATTGTTGGACGATTCCAATAAACTATTTCTTTCTTTTCTTTGGCTTTGGGTGAATTTCAAAGTCAAACACACACATTTACACACACATAACTCATGTAAATACCGCGTTTTAATGTTAAAGGTTAAAGGCCTAAGTGACAGCTGCTACACGGGAAGAAGTCGAAGCTTATGGGGACACACAGGTGTGTCCCGTGCAGCTCGCTACCACCGCAGAACCAACCCTTTCCGCGCTATGGCGCCACAAGAACGGAAGACGTATTAGAGAGGACCACCTCCCCAGAATACATGACACAACACATGACTGATATCTGGGACCATTTACTGCTGGGTGGACAGGGGCGGTTGGACAAGTGGTACAAAATTCAGTGGGCGATTTCCAGTGTATAATTTAGGGTTTGTCAAGTGGGGATTAAAGTTCGGACAGAAGGACAACTATGTGTGTTTTTACCAATATGAATCACTCGTTGAAAAGTACACTAAAACAATGATATAATCGCCCACACATATATTTAGAATTTATTCAGTTTTTTCTCATTGTCAATTGTTTATAAAAATCGCGCGAAATTTTGAGTGCGGAGTATATCGCGTCGGGGACTGTATAAAATAAAATAAAATAAAAGACTCAATAAAAGACACGTAAATTCCAAATTTACCTCACCTAAATTCCAGATATTCCACATAGATTCCAAAAAATTCACTCAATTCCAAATTGGCAGTTTTATTTTTCAGGTAATCAAATAAACATGTTTGCTCAACTTTATATGATAATTCAGTCAGAAGTTATTTTTCAATATCAAGATACCAAATGTATGTTTGAATATACTTTTTTAGCTTTCGCGTTATTCTTGAAGTTGAGCGCATATGCCCACTCTTGAGCTTCAAATGAAATTTAAAAAAAATTTAAAACTATTTTGTGTGGGTTAAGAAAAACGATAAATTTGTTTCTTGTTCTTTGTTTATGATAGTCCTAGACAAAGTATAGTTGAGAGACAATAGTGACTAATGTGTTTCAAGTAGGGCGTTGCATGCTATCGTGCGATCGGGTCTTTTTGTATGTTTGTTTTTATGGCGATGTTCCATTCTATGATGTTGCTTTGTTAAAAATTTCAGGTATTTCATGCGGTTTATTTTTCAGCTTAATTTGGGTAATTTTATGTTGCTTACGTTTAGCTTCAGAGTAGACTGAGCTCATGAGCTCGCGGTTCGATTCCGGGCCAGGGCTTGTTTTGATCATCACCGCCGCCTGAATCTACCGAACGCTGTTTTTTAAAGGAGCAAAGAGGCCCACTTACTGATGCGCAATTAAATACTCTAATCTTAGCAATACAGCCTACAATATGTGCATGTGTTATGGAGCTTGTGTTGTCAGCATCAAAATACATAGCGAATTTATATGAAAGAGGTTCATGGTTTCATACCCTCAATGGATTGTCGAATATGGTTCCATATACCCCTGACTTTACTTGACTGTTCGAATAATTATCACCAATCCTATTATTTACCGGTATATCTTCCAGATCCACGATTACATCAATCGCTTGAATTTACTGTACTTTAACATAAGGATTTGTGGGAACAAAGCATGACCATTGATAATTTTATTATTTATAAAATATTTCCAGTTATACCAGTGACCAGAAATCGATAGCTAGAACCGTAATCTTTGTCTCCCGTAATCCTAAGGGGTATATATACCCCCGGTCAAATATCTCTGTTCTATACTATCGCTTCTTAGCTAACTTCTAAATTGGTGATATAGTAAATAAGCATGCTGACATAGAAACATAGACCTAGACATAACAGACATGCAAACATGGATATATGTGTTTGTCGTTATTTTCGCTTTATTTTACTGTTGTGTTTTTGTGTTTTTGTGATGTGCTTCTGTTTGTTTCAGTCGACCTTTTTTATAGGCTCGAGCCAAACCATTATACACTCGCCGCGGGAACATATCGAATTCAACTACCCTAACTGTATAAACAACGGACATTTGAAATATTTCACAAATATAATCCGGACAGGCCGGATATCCTCCAAAAAGAGCACATGTCTGGTAAAAAGAGGACGTATTTTTGGTGTAATGTGTGTGTGTGTGTGTGGAACGCCACTTATTTTACTTAAAGCCCTCAAGTGACAGCTGCTACACGGGAAGAAGTCGAAGCTTATAAACACACACAGGTGTGTCCCGTGCAGCTCGCTGCCACCACAGAACCAACCCTCTCCACGTTATGGCGCCACAAGAACAGAAGACGTACTAGAGAGGGCCACCTCTCCAGAATACATGACACAACACATGACTAATATCTGGTACCATCATTCACTGCTGGGTGGACAGGGACTGTTGGATTATAGATTTCGCCCAATGAAATTCTCCTCCGCCGGGTTTTGAACCACGGACCTCTCGCTTGTGAGGCGGGTGTGCTACCCACTACACCACACAGTCCAACAGCACCGCCTGTCTTTTGCTCACTTATATTTGCTTATTTGATTTTATTTGTCCTTGTTCGTCACAGGTGTGTATTATTGGCGCCGATATGGACGAATCCGACTCGGAAACACTCAGCGAAGCCTTCGACAAGTGTCTCAAACTGCACGAACAAATCAAGAATTCCAATGAATCGAGCAAAACCGAAGCGCTACAGGTAATGTACAATACTTTTATGTTCTCATCTCGAAATTTGTATTAGAGAGGGCCACTTCCCCAGTCATACATTCTGGGGAAGTGGTCCTCTCTAATACGTCTTCCGTTCTTGTGGCGTCATAGCGTGGAGAGGGTCGGTTCTGCGGTGACAGCGAGCTGCACGGGACACACCTGTGTGTGTTCATAAGCTTCGGCTTCTTCCCGTGTAGCAGCTGTTACTTGAGGCCTTTAACATTTTAATGTGCCATCTCTTCATTTTCGACACAACAGCGTCTGAGAAATAAATTCACAATAAAAACACACACATAATTGTCCTGTTTTGTCCGACCTTTAACTTCCCACTTTCATTTGTTATTCACTTTTCATTATTAGAATGTTTGAGATTTCCGTTCCGTTCGTAGCTTGTTGATTCGTCCAAAAATCTTAATTAGTTAAATATGCTAAGAGAAGAAGCTATTTTCCACAGTGAAAATTAATTAAACTAGACAAAAACTGTCACTGGAACCAGTCTATGGCCTACAAGTTCTATTCCACGATGGGTCTCCCTGACTCGGACTCTCCCTCCTCAAGACAATATCCAGGATCTTTCCTTCAACATGTTTCCTTTGATGAAGACCAGCTTCTCTAACCTGTCGCTGGTCATGCATGTACGCTTGGGCCTGAGGACGTAATCAGCAGTGCTGAACATGCGCTTCCACAACAGCAGAGCTGGGCAAGGCTGTGTTGTACTTGATGAACAGCGAGATCCACTTCTCCCTTTACATGCTGGGGAATTGCCCAGACTTCACCTCTGCCACCTTGCTCCTGCCCCAGGTGTCCACCTCTTTCTTGATCCAGCTGCTCAATGTTGGGTCCATCCTCCTCCATGACAGTGGGGCTCTCCAGGAGGGCAAATGGGTCGTCGCTGGCTTCATTAGGCTTTTCTGTCACCATGTCCTGGTTCTGTCTGGGACCTGAAGCCCCCCAAACAATGTTTCCATCAACTCCTCATGAGGCGTGTGTTTATGTGTGTGTGTCTGTGTGTTTTTGATGTTTTTCAGACGCAAATTCGTTCGTGTATAGCGCGGCTGGAGCGCTTGACATTGTGCGTATCTCAAGCTGGCCTATTCAGCACCAATGAATCCCTAGAGGAACTACCGACCGATTCTCTCAAGTTTCTTCTGTTGCCCTTTTACTTGGCAGAACTCACGGTGAAGCTGGTGCAGTCGGACAGAATACAGGTAGCGTTTGTGTTCAAGGTTGAAGGCTGCTCAAGTGACAGCTGCTACACGGGAAGAAGTCGAAGCTTATGAACACACACACAGGTGTGTCCCGTACAGCTCGCTGCCACCGCAGAACCGACCCTCTCCACGCTATGACGCCACAAGGACGGAAGACGTATTAGAGAGGACCACCTCCCCAGAATACATGACACAACACAAGACTGATATCTGGTATCATCATTTACTGCTGGGTGGACAGGGGCTGTTGGATTATAGAATTCGCCTAATGAAATTCTGCTCCGCCGGGTATCGAACCACGGACCTCCCGCTTGTGAGACGGATGTGCTACCACTACGTGTAGCAGCTGTCACTTAGACATTTAACATTTTTAACCATTTAATTAGTGAGAAAAACGGTTGAGAACCACAGGAATAGAATGCTTAACCCTTCGAATTTTAGATCATGCAATTAATGTTACTAACTACTTGATTATCTTATTTTCTCTTCTATTCTTGATTCTCTTGATTAACTTCTTGATTTCGGCTTTTTTCTTTTTGTCTACGCAGTTTTTGCTGTCTTTTTTAGATTTATTAATTATTTTTCCAACTACTCTTAAGCTAACGAGCATTAAATCACTTACTCAAATATATTCACTGTAATATGGTTCAAATATCACAGGGATGCATTAAATTGTTTTTCAAGATTTAATTGTACAATGCTGTCTAAATTCAAATAGGAAAATCTAACATAGAATGTGTTTGTGTGTGTGTGTGTATGTGTCTGTGTGTGTGTATTTATGTATTTTTGTATGTGTCTATGAGATTTAGACATGGAAATTGATCCAACTACATTTCCACATAATATTTCTCAGCACGAACGTGTATGTTTGTGTGTGTGTGCCTGTGTGTGTAAAGTAAAGTAAAATAAATTGCTTTATTGTACTGTATATACTTACACGGTGTGTATATATAACATCAAATGACACTTGCATACAAACACACACACACACACGCGCGCACACAAACATAACCACATACTGTGTGTGTATGTATGTGTATGTGTGTGTGTGTCTGTATGTGTTTGTCTGTACGTGTGTGTGTGTGTGTTTGAATAATTGTCTGTACGTGTGTGTGTGTGTTTTTTATGTGTGTATGTCTTTGAATATGTGTGTGTGTGTGTGTTTTGTTGTGTGTGTGTGTGTGTCTGTACGTGTGTATGTGTGTGTTTGAATGTGTGTGTGTGTGTGTGTGTGTGCATGTGTTTGTGTGTTTGATAGCTTATTGCCCGGGCCGATGTGTATTTTCGCGATTTCATTCAGCGCTGCAACGATTATTCGGTGAGTGACGTCAGCGCTCCGAGTCCGCCTGACGATGTGACGTCATCAGCGGAAGGCCGACGTATGCCGGCAAGCTCTGACAGCCAGCCAAGTATGCACAGTCTAGCGGTGATGTCTCGTCAACGCGAAGAACGTATCAGCCGATTTCGTCGACAAAAACAACTGCAGAATAAGTTGGATCAACTACAGGTGTGTTCAAGTTCAAGTTCAAGTTCAAAGTTTATTGCCATGAACAACATAAAAGTACATTGACAAAATATCAAACAATTTGGCATAGTCTGTCGAGTGATTACTCTTGGACAGACACGTTATAAATATATATACATTTACAAAACATTTAGACATACTCTTGTGTGAAAAAATAGGTCACAATAATAGGTCACAAAAATAGGTGTGTATGTGTGTGTGTGTGTGTCTGCCTGTGTGTGTGTGTGTGTGTGCCTGTGTGTGTGTGTGTGTGTGCCTGTGTGTGTGTGTGTGTGTGTTTGTGTAAGTAAGTGAGTTGGCCTTTATTGCGCTCCACAAAGACCTTTCAGCACAATAAGCCACTCTACAAAAATATAATAATAATAGATAAATAAAATAAAGTAAAAAAGAACAAAACGGCGGATAAACATGACAGATTCGGTTAAACATGTAGCCTAGTTATGTGTGAAAAAACATGTGTGTGTCTGCATGTGTGTGCATGTGTGTGTGTGTGTCTGCCTGTGTGCGCGTGTGTGTGTGTGTGTGCCTGTGTGTGGTGTGTGTGGTGTTTGTATGTGTCTGCATGTGTGTATATGTGTGTGTGTGTGTGTGTGTGTGTGTTAGTATGATATTATTACTATTATAATTATTAATTACAGGTAAATTCAGTAGCATGGGGTAAGAGTGCAAGTGCACTATTACCACCCTGCGGTGGCCCCATGTGTACTGGAAGCTAACCTAAAAAGATGTAGATAGAGAGAAATAGAATTCGAAAAGTAAAGATTTTTGTCAGGAATATGGAAGCTAATGAAGAAAGAAGCAAAATAGATATACGATGAATGAAATATATTTATCAAATCAAAAAGCTAAATATAAGTGTATATGTACACAATCTTGCAGCAGACCGATTAAAATAATATATTTACGCCAACAATTAACTAGAAACTTATACTAATAATAATTAGCTAAATAACAAAGATTGAATAAATAAATGATACTTAAAAATATTATACCGATAATATTTTCGTCTCAATATCGATTTTTAGGCGAGTGTGCGTGACGGCAGCGCTTCTGACGATGTTACACGCGACTATTATTGCACGCTTTTGCAACGATGTGTTGAATTGGCGCTGGACGAAATTCGCAGTCTTCAGTTGGAGGTGCCAATCCTGCGGCATATGGCTGAGCTAAGCTGCAAGTGTGTGCCACACACACGCATACATACACAGACGTACCACACACATACCTATACATAAATACACTCATACACACGCACATACATACACACACACCATTTATCGCCACATGACAAAAGAAACGGTATCACAATACACATATATATATATATATATATATATATATATATATATATGGATTGAAGTTTTTTTCTCTCACAATATGACACAAAAAATCACATACGCATAGATCAAGCCTCAAATTTAACACACACACACATACATACAAACTCATACAAAAACACACACACACACACACACCTACACCTACACTGACACAAAACACACATACATACAAAGACGTATTAACACACACAAACATTAACACACAAACACACACATACATACACGCACATACACACACACACACATAAAAACACACTGACACACACACACCTATATATATAAACTGTGTCAGCGTGTGAACGTTTATTTTTGTGCTCAATAATAATTGAAGTTTTCAGGGTAATTTTGATAGGTTTCTAGAATATTTTTGCTGATGTTTGCTTCAATGAGTGTGCTCGTCATAGGATGATTGACTGCTGAAATCGTGATGTCACCACTGAAGCTATAGGTGCGTGCAAAATTGTTGAATTTCCGACGATTCTGAGTTGCAATTGTGATAAAATTAAGTTAGGTGAAAAAACGTGCCTTCTTCTGATTAGCGACTCGCGAAACGAATAATTTCGAGTCAATTTTTTTATATTATTGTCTTGTTCTACCGTCGTCGAGGAAGGTTGTGCTGTACCGTGTCTTCTGCGACCTACCTGCGATCGACCTTGTGTGTTTATACCCCTGGCAGCGAAAGCTGTCACGATCAATAACTGCGAAGGCGGCCATACCGTGCGACGAGTATATGGCGTACACACCGGCATAAACACTTCTGTCATGATTTCGTGCGTTGTTTGCGACTTGCATGGACAGACCCACCTTCGATTCGGGGCTGTAGTTTGCCGAGCATGTCAAGCTTTTTTCGGGTGACATCACAGCGACGATCGTTCGTCCAGGACGTGTCAGAACGGCGGACACTGCGACGTGTCACACGGTTCACGAATATGTGCCCCCTGTCGACTTGAAAAGTGCATCGCAGCCGGAATGCTCTACCAGGTGCGTGAACAACAGCCCGTCGAAAGCGTTTCTCACATCGCGAGTGATGAAACCGCAGCTTGCAGCGTCTGCTCTCTGACCAACAGCAGAAAGCGGAGCATCAACTGCAATGCTTGCTCGCAAAGTTTTCATTTGAGCTGTGCTGGACTGACGCGTCGGCAGGCAGACTCACTGCAGTCATGGTGCTGCGACGGCTGTCTCGAGGCCGAAGCCAATGAAGACGCGATAAACGGACCGGCGGAAGAGATGGGTCCAGAAACCCCATCGAACATTGCTGACGCCTTGGCTGCACTCAGCCGACAGGCCTCCGTGCGCCAACATGTGCCACGCCGATTAAGACATCGAGTCGCCTCTGAGTTGGCACACCTTATCAAGGAAGCCATCGACCAGAGATCTTTCCGCGCCTGGTGGCACTTGCTGTCCTACGCCCGCACCGGTCCAATGAGCAATCAACCAACAGAACCGACAAGTCAGATGACTAGATCCGGAGGGTCTAATACACGTTCTCCGACCTCGTCATGCAGCGCCCTGTCTTGTCGCGTGAACACAAAATGTGCCGACGGCGACATTTGAGGAGCACTTCATTTGCTGAGCTCTTCTGACACCGTCATTCCACCAACCGCAGACATCGCCGCGATCATACAAGAAAAACACTCCGATACGGCTGATGAGCTGACTGCTGACTTGCTTTCCGACGTCCCGCCAGCCATGATCGCGGATGAGAACGAGGTGCGCCAGGCCATCAACACCTTGCCTAAGGGTTCATCGGGAGGACTCGATGGCATCAGACCCATGAACCTGAGACAGTTGGTGTCGCCCAAAACAGCAGAGGCGGGTCAGCACTTGCTGACAGCTCTCACAGCCCTGTGCAACACCGCTATAGCTGGCAACATCCCAGGAGGAGGTGAGGAGTGGGTTTTTTACAGCCAGACTAATTGCCGTGAGGAAAGAGTCTGGCGGTGTCAGGCCAATTGCTGTCGGCAGCACCCTGCGCAGACTCGCCAGCAAATTGGTGGCGGATCCCGCATGGCAGCGGCAGTCACTCCGCTGCTACGTCCAGTGCAGCTGGGAGTTGCCACCCCCATGGGCTGCTAAGCAGCGGTGCATGCCACAAGAGAATACGCAACGGAGCATATCGACTCGCCGGAACACATAATTTTCAAGCTCGACCTGCAAAACGCTTTTAATACTGTCAGCAGACGAGCCGTCTTGCAGGAAGTGCGCCGCCGGTTCCCGGCAGCCGTACAGCTCGTTTACCAAGCATACGGACATCCGACTCCGTTGTACCTTGGACAAACCAAGATATGGTCATGTACGGGGGTCCAACAAGGCGACCCACTAGGCCCCCTGCTGTTCGCCTTGGTGGTGGATCCCGTGGCCCGTAGCTGCCAGTCGCCACTGAATGCGTGGTATCTGGACGACGTCACACTCGGCGGCCCGGCCACCAGTGTCCGAAACGACATTAAAAAAATAGTGCCCCTGCTGAGGTCAATCGGCCTCGAAGTTAACAGTGCCAAGTTCGAGGTATGCAGACTCAGCAACTGCGGAGGGATCCAGGCTAATAGCGACCCGCTCTGTCAAGCTAAGGTAATTCCTTTGTCCGAGCTGACCCTGCTCGGTGCTCCGCTGATGCACGGGGGCATAGATTTTGCACTGACCAAAATTGCAGAAGCCACTAGCCTACTGCGCGAGAGATCGGTTGGCCTGCAAAGCCATGTGGCATTGTTTTTTTTCTGAGCCGATACTCATCGGTACCCAGGGCGACATACCTTATTCGAGCAGCGCCGGTGCATACGGCCTCCACCCAGCTGAAATCGATCGATGACACTCTGCGAGCGGCAATATGCCAGAGCTGCAATGTCAGCATGACCAACTCCATCTGGACACAAGCCTCCCTACCGGTGAGCTTGGGTGGGATTGGCTCTCGATGCATCGCGGACGTCGTACTGCCCGCGTTTGTGGCCCCATTGGAGTCCACCAGAGACCTGGTAAGTCGAATCATTGGACGCGACAGCGTCGACAGACCGGGAGCTCTGTTGGCCGCCTTGGAGAGATACGTCGCAGAGCAGTGCCCGAACTGGAGCTTCGACGAGACAATTACCCAGCGCAACCTGGACCGACAGGCCTCCAAGATGCGGCAGCAGAACTTGTTGTCCACCGCCAACCAAACAGAGCGGGCACGCATTCTTGCAGCGGCTACATCACACAGTGGAGCATGGCTGCATGCGGTTCCGGTGGCCAGCCTGGGCCTTCTTCTGTCAGACGATGTGGTGCGTGTAGGCGTGGCGTTGCGTATCGGCTCGCCCGTCCAACAACCCCACAGATGCCGATGTGGTGCCATGTCGGACAAATGGGGGCATCATGCGTTGTCATGTCAACAAAGCGCGGGACGACTTCCAAGGCACATGGCGATCAACGACACTGTGTATCGCGGTTTGGCGGCAGCTGGGATCGGCGCGGTGCTGGAACCACGAGGCCTGGACAGGGGAGACGGACGCCGCCCGGACGGGATAACCGTATACCCTTTCACGAGCGGCAAAAGCCTTGTCTGGGACGCCACCTGCTCAAACACGTTCAGCACCGCACACACGCTGAACTGCGCCATCACCGCCGGCGCAGCAGCCCTAGCAGCAGAACAACGCAAGCGCCAGCGATACGCATCGCTGACGGACCGGTACCACTTCGTACCAGTAGCGGTGGAGACCAGCGGTGTACTGGGACCGGCCTGCGAGACACTGTGCAAGCACATCGGTCGAAAGATCACAGAGCGCACAGGCGAGAAGCGTGAAACTGCCTGGCTAATTCAGCGAGTTAGTCTGGCCATCATGCGCGGCAACGCTGCCTGTGTCCCGTTGTGATAGTTTTTACGTAATATGAACAATACAGTACGTTAATATATATATATATATATATATATATATATATATATATCTGTCTGTTCGTGTTATATATATATATATATATATATATATATATAACACACGAACAGACACACACACACACAAACATGCTACACACACATACATACACATACGTATACACTCTTACACTCTTACACACGCACACACATACACATACGTATGTGGGAGTTTTTCAGAGATTTAGGAAAAGTCAGGTTTCCTAAAAGAAATATAAGACAGTTTATTGAATTACCGGCGAACGTAAGAAACCAAATCACTGAAAGGATTTAAATTATATAAATTTACGATCATTGAACAACGGAATTAAGTAGTGTTTGACTCAGTCCTGCTTACTACAACTCGGGGAGATACTGAGAAATAGAAAAAACAGATAACAATACAAACTCAAAATAAAATTATCTTTGAATTTTCAGAGGCCAAAAGATTCTATAACAAGTAGCTTATGAGAAGAGGAACTAAGAAAGATAGTCAAAAAATCAGTTTCCTTGATAGATGTATTAATGAGTGAGATGGAATTATAAAACAATTTATCAACAAAAAGAAAATGCATTAAACATATAATATTCGTAATAAAGTGGAAATTTAGCGTGGAACTTTTCATGTAACTTTTTTTGCATTGTTGTTTACTATTTAAATGCAATGTACAATTGTTTTTTGGTTGTTTACTGAGATATTGTGAAGCCGGCAAAATACGTATTTGTAGACGAAATTTCAAATAATAGTAATTTTAATTAATAAACAACTAAATTAATTAGTTAATTACTTCAATTAAAAATTGTTTGTACAAAATTTATCGATGGACACTTTATTTAATTAACTAAACCTGGTGTACATTTGTTTGACGACAATTCTTATTTGACATATTTAGTACTTATTTTCGCATTGCGCTAATCTACAGAGATCTTCGTAGTGGCTTGAACAGCGACAAGAACAACGGCAATAACCCCGACACCAATCAACTCCAAAGTTGCACTATAGATGGCGCCACCAATGAGCTTAGCTTAACACCGTCAGAGGTCGCTAGTGGTGGCAAAGTGAACGCCATACTACTAACCCGCAGTCGGTTGGAGTCGAGCGTTTTCGGAGCCGGCTACAGCAGTCTACCAACAATGACCGTCGAGGAATTTTATCGCAGTCGGGTGGCCGATGGAACGTTAGTATCGTTTGCTATTTGAAATTTATATAAGTAACACTTATAGTTTCTATAGTTTGCATGTTTTCTATATGAAATATAATATTTAGTACGGTATAATTTTGTATATTCAGTATATTTGTATATGAAATAGTATATTTAGTATAATTTCTATTTGAAATATTGCATTCTAGTATATTTTACGGTTTAAATAATGCGTTTAGTTTATTTTCAATTGAAAATTGTGTGTTTAGTGTAGTTTCTATGTTCAGTAAATTTTCCATCTGAAAATTATATTATTTAGTATATTTTCCGTTGTATATTCTATTCTATATTTATATTGAAATTGTATAGTTTTGTAGTTATGTATTTGGTATATTTAGTATAATTTCTTTTTTATATCGTGTATATACTATATTTTCTATATGAAATATTACTTTATTTAATATAATTTCTATTTGAAATTGTATATTTAATATATTTTATCTGATGGTTTTATTTGTTTTGTTTTTTATATCTGTTTTCATCTTAATTCCTTTCAAGAATTTATTTGTCTGTGTGTGTGTGTGTGTCTGTCTGTCTGTCTGTCTAACGAAAGCTTTCGAACGCCCGCACAGTTGGCCCAATCGGCCGCTAAAAACATGTCCAAACATGATCCGGAGGTTTCCAAACAAGAACTCGACACCGAAATCAAGGTCAAATTCTAATGCTAGTTGAAGATTAAAGGCTAGCTCAAGTGACAGCTGCTACACGGGAAGAAGTCGAAGCTTATGATACTGAATTAATATTATCTCGGCTATTTTTGTTATAATTTCGATTCAGTATAGACACTTTTAATAATAATAATAATTGTAGCTATAATATGTATGTGTGTTATGATGTACTTCTATGTGCTTCTAAGTGCTTCTGACTTGTGAATACATTGCCACCTCTGTTTTTATGTGTGTATGCATGTATCTTTATATCTCTGTGTGTGTGTGTTTTGTGTTTTGTGTTAAAATTTGTGTTTAAATGTGTGATTGTGTATTAACATGTATGTGTGTGTGTGTTTATATATACGTATGATTGTGTATGTGTGTGTGTGTGTGTGTTAATTAATGGTATGTGTGTTATTATGTGTTAATATGTATGTATGTGTGTGTGTGTGTTTTATATGTGCGTACGTGTGTGTTTATATATATACTTCTGTGTGTGTGTGTGTGTGTGTGTGTGTGTTCGTTTGTGTGTATGTATGTATGTGTGTGTGTATCTATCTGTGTGTGTTTTTTGTGTGTATGTTTATGTGTGTGTGTGTGTATGTGTGTGTATTAGGAGAGGAATGAAGAGTGTGATGATGAAGCCACATTATCTCAGGCTCGATGCTGGGATGACTATAATGATTCTCATCGACGCGGAGAAGGAAACCGTCATAACCGCAGTTGAGAGTCTGTTTGTATGTTTTATGTGTGTGTGTGTGTGTGTGTTTTATGTGTTTGTTTGTGTGTGTGTTTGCTTGTGTGTTTTATGTGTGTTTGTTTGTGTGTGTGTTTTATGTGTGTTTGCTTGTGTGTTTTATGTGTGTTTGCTTGTGTGTTTTATGTGTGTTTGTTTGTGTGTTTTATGTTTGTTTGTGTGTGTGTGTATGTTTTATGTGTGTTTGTGTGTGTGTATGTTTTATGTGTGTGTGTGTTTGCTTGTGTGTTTTATGTGTGTTTGTGTGTGTATGTTTTATGTGTATGTTTTATGTGTGTTTGTGTGTATGTTTGTGTGTTTTATGTGTGTTTGTGTGTGTGTGTGTTTGTTTGTATGTTTTATGTGTGTTTGTGTGTATTTTTTATGTGTGTGTGTGTGTGTTTTATGTGTGTGTGTGTGTGTTTTATGTGTGTGTGTGTGTGTGTTTTTATGTGTGTTTGTTTGTGTGTTTTATGTGTGTTTGTTTGTGTGTTTGTTTGTGTGTTTTATGTGTGTTTGTGTGTATGTTTTATGTGTGTGTGTGTGTGTGTTTGTTTGTGTGTTTTATGTGTGTGTGTTTGTGTTTTTATGTGTGTTTGCTTGTGTGTTTTATGTGTGTTTGTATGCGTGTTTTATGTGTGTTCGTGTGTGTTTGTGTGTTTTATGTGTGTTTGTTTGTGTGTATGTTTTATGTGTGTGTGTGTGTTTGCTTGTATGTTTTATGTGTGTTTTATGTGTGTTTGTGTGTGTGTGTGTTTGTTTGTGTGTGTGTTTTATGTGTGTTTGTGTGTGTGTGTGTGTTAACTTTGAGGCTTGATCTATGTGTATGTTAGTGTGTGTGTGTGTGTGTGTGTGTTGGTATGTGATTTGTTGTGTCATATTGTGAGAGAGAAAAAATCTTCAATCCAGATATATGTATTGTGATACCGTTTCTGTTGTCATGTGGTGTTTGTGTGTATGTTTGTATGTGTTTTTGCATGTATATATGAATACATTTGTATGTGTGTGTTGTTATGGATTGAATTTTTCCTCAATTTGAAGACTTCTACAAAAGTCTATTTGGTCCCATTTCTGTTAGCGTCTTCGATTGTTGCCAATATGGGCGTTTTGTTTCGGAAGGCTGTTCAATGTTTATCATTATCAATCAAAATTATCTATCGTTGGTCCCTGACCATATTAAGCCCATGCATCCACTTTTCAGGCCTGAAATACTTGGTTGTATAGTAGTACGGTTCAGTAAGCCCACCCAAAATTAATAACTTTTTTCCGTTAGTATATTTCAAATGCTCTATTTTACTACACATCTATATCTATATATATAAAAGAGATCCTCTGTGTGTGTGTGTGTGTGTGTGTGTCTGTGTGTTCACCATCCTTGGTCCATTTTCTATCAGCTAATACTCGGCCACCACTTGGCGTACCCGCTGAAAATTTATACCATCATGTTGGAAATTTTCTTGTCTACACTTAACACTAAGTTTTAAATTTTTAAAATGAAACCAAAAAAAGTTATTGCGGTGAAAAGACAAAATGAACCCTAAAAAATTCGAAAATTTTGGTCGATTTTCTGAAGACTACTCCTCCTAAACCAGCAATGGTACAACTATACAAATTATACCACTGTGTATAAAATTTTATCTTCTACTCAACGCACTATAATTTATACCCAAAAATTGAATATAAAACATGTAAAATGGAAAAAAATTCAATCTACATTCAAAATTTTATTCAAACTCCACGCGTCAAATTTTCTATACTTTTTTCTCTATTTCTCAAAAAATAATTATCACACATCTAAATAAATAATACCATCATGCTGGGAATTTTCTTTTCTACAACACAGTATAATTTTTAATTTTACAAAGTGTATTAAAAAAAGTTACGGCGGTGTGAAGTGTAAATGACAAAGTCAAAAAGGCAAAATTAGCACACAAAAACGTGAATATTTTGGTCAATATTCCGCTATCTATTCCTCATAAACCAGCAATGGTACAGCTATAAACATTATACTATTGTGTAGATAATTTTGTGTTCTACAAGATAAGCTATAATTTATACCCACAAATGATACAAAAAACGTGTAAAATTGGCTAAATTCTCAAATACATCCAAAATTACACATGAACACCGGGCGACTAAAATTAATTTATTTTTCTAAATATTTCTCAGGAACTATTCGTTACACATTTAAATAAATTATACCATCGTGCTAGAAATCTTGTTTTCTACAATACGGTATAATTTGTAATTTTCCAAAGTATATCTGAAGGAAGTTACGGCTGTGTAAAGTCAAAAGGACATATTGCCAATTTGACAGCTATTATGCGCACTTGCGATTACACAGGAATATACTACTCTGTAGATAATTTTGTGTTCTACAAGATAAGCTATAATTTATACCCATAAATGATACAAAAAACGTGTAAATAGGCAAAATTCTCAAATACATCCAAAATTACACTTGAACACCGGGCGACTAAAATTTATTCATTTTTCTACTATTTCTCAGTAACTATTTGTTACACATAAAAATAAATTATACCATCGTGCTAGAAATCTTGTTTTCTACAATACGGTATAATTTGTAATTTTCCAAAGTGTATCTGAAGGAAGTTACGGCGGTGTAAAGTCAAAAGGACATATTGCCAATTTGACAGCTATTATGCGCACTTGCGATTACACAGGAATATACACCGATTAAATTTCACTGAAGCCCAATCACAATTAAGAATGCATCATATTAGCTCCAAGCATGGATGGTGTGGTTTCATTGGGTACAGTTTAATTAATGCTACACTATACTGAATAGAAAGGCTTTATTGTCCTCAATATTTACACATGAATTGTTCCGCCCGACGGGCGGGTAAAATACTACTGGGAACAAAGTTAACTACTGAATTTTACTGTATAATTTAATTGGTTCAATTTCAAGTTGCATAAGCTTACGTTGCATAAGGATATGGTTTGTATTATCATGCAATGCCAACTATATGAATATGCTATATACAACTATAACTATACATACGACTATATAAATCTGGAATTATACAGATGACTGAAAGTTTCATTGTTTTGATATTGTTGCACTTCTGAATTACTACACACGAAGGACGGGTGTGAATTTGAGTAGTGTTGAGGGAAAAACATCGTCAATAATTAAAACAAGAATTTACAAATTTGACTTTTCTGTTGGTCGTTTTTCATCAATTTTCCTTGTGTTTGTTTCGTGTTTGAGTTCTGAATTATTCCGCACGACGGGCAGCTTTAAATATGAGGCGGGTTGTGGAAAAACATGTTTTCTAAATTGAAACATAAATTTCACATTTAGACTTTTATATTGGCTAAAACTTTCCTATGGGTTTGTTTTTCTTTTTCAATTTTCACTAATTTTTTTATGAATTGAATATTAATTACATTTTATGAGCTGTTCCGCACGACGGGCGGGCTTAAATCTATAATAATAAAGCTCAACGTACATGTGTGAGTGAGTGAGTGAGTGAGTGTGTGTGCACAACGGCACATTGGTGTATATTGGTGTGTGTGTCTGTGTGTCGATATGCCATGACTCACGTGCATTGCAGCGAGCGTTTGCATGTATCTATAAAGAGTGGGTTTAAATGATAGCGAGGTATATTATATTTTGCTAGCAGTAAATATTCTAGCGATAAAAGTAGAATAGCTCTTAAGCAAATGATTTTGGAGAATGATGTGAACCTTTAAATATATTTTGCGATCTGATGATATATGTATTAGGAATATTATTATAATATTGTATTATATGAATAATACGTAGCAGAATATAGATTGCATAATATAATATCGGCTGTAATATCAAGGGCTGTAATATCGGTGTAATCCAAAAAATAACAACTGTATGAATATGATGCATTAGTGGAAGCATTAATCGGGAATTATGAGATAATATGATAATGGTGTATAATTATATCGCATTATGCAACAAATGTGAATTTAGCTGCCTTACAGCTTGGTCCCGATACTATATTGGCGGGTTGAGAGAAAAGTATTGGTGGGCCGCGTGTTTGGGACCCCTGGGGTAGATAATCTCAGTCTTCTGATTACAAATTATGATCGCATCAGTATATTTTGTGATCACAAACTAATAAGTTAAATCACCTCAGACTAGGCTGAGAGCGGTCAAGATTGAATGGTTGGGTTGGGTTGGGTAGGTTTGACTCAGGTTATATTGGGTTTTAATGATAGCGGAAAATATATATATTTTAACAATAAATATTATAGCGGTAAAAGTGAAATAGGACTTAAGCAAATGATATTGGGGAATGATGTTAAGTAATAAATATAGTTTGGAAACATTCTGATGAAAAGATTTCATCATCTTTCATTGTTTGTTTCGTGTTTGTGTTCTGAATTATACCACACGACGGGCAGATTTATATATCAGGCGGGTTGAGGGATAGTATTTGTCAAAATAAGAACAAAAATATTCACATTTAGACTTTTCTATTGGTTAAGATATTTATAGGTTACATTTTTTGGTTTTCAATTTGTATTCATTATATTTTATGGATTTGATATGAATTTTATTGTATGAATTGTTCCGCACGACGGGCGGGTTTAAAAAAAGTGTTTTTAGTTCATTATTTCAAATGGTTCATTTAAAAAAGGTAATTTTTTTAAATAAAATTGCTCCGCGGGCAGCAACTATAGACAATAGAACGTTCAATTTCCCCTGTAGAATTAATCCATACACAAAACCAATGGATTTGACTTCAAATATGAATTTTATTGTATGAATTGTTCCGCACGACGGGTGGGTTTAAAAAAAAGTGTTTCCATTTTTAGTTCATTTTTTCAAACGGTTCATTTAAAAAAAGGTATTTTTTAATAAAAATGCTCCGCGGGCAGCAACTATAGACAATAGAACGTTCAATTTACCCTGTAGAATTAATCCATTCACAAAACCAATGGATTTGACTTCGAGATCCAGTACGGATCGTGTTCGAGTTCTGAATTATTGAGCACGACGGGCGGGTTCAAAAATGACTCAGGCGGACTGAGGGGAAATATTTTGTCGAAATAAAAATAATTAAACTTATAATTTTCAATAGATGAATATTTTTATGAGTGTACCCTATTTCATTTTATTTTTCCATATTTTTTTATGAATTGAATATGAATTTCATGTTATGAATTGCTCCACACAACGGGCGGGTTTTAATGATATATATATACATATAGAAGAAATTATCTGTCTGTCTGTGTATGTATGCTTGAATATGAGGTGACATAATTGCGCTGGTTCATGGTTCGCTGGTTCAATGATCAGGGGCTTCAAACGCAAACGAAGAGATGGCTCATTATTATGAAATAAAAATGTCCCGCGGGCAGCAATAAAACGTTCAATTTCACCGTGTAGAATGAATTCATATACAAAACTAATGGATTTGACTTCAAGAACCAGAACGGATGGTGTTCGAGCTCTGAATTATTCCGCACGTCGGCCGGGTTTAAATATGAATCGGGCTGAGTGAAAATATTTTGTCAAAATAAAATTAAAAATAATGAAATTTAGACTTTTTAATTGATTAAGGTTTTTATGAGTTTGCCTTATTTATTTTTAATTTGCAATATTTTTATGAATTGCTCCGCACAACGGGCGGGTTTTAATGCTAGTATACAATATATTGAAGAAAATTCGTCTTTTCCTATTATTTGTGTGTTAATTTAAGCTTTTAATCAAACTATTTCACATATTTGTACTTTATCAACGTTATAACGATATAATTAATACTTAAATAATGCTTGTTATTTTGGGTAAATATAAATATGGGTGTGCTAACCACTACACCACGAAGTCCAACATTGGTTAAACATTATTTTTGTGTCATATTTTGAGAGAGAAAAAATCTTCAATCCTTATATATGTGTTGTGATACCGTTTCTGTTGTCATGTGGTGTTTGTGCATGTATATATGAATACATTTGTAGGTGTGTGTGTGTGACAATGGTGTAGTCTAGTCTTTAACAATGGTGTAGTCTTGTGCTTTATAAGTACAATCTATTGATTTTGGGTTAGCTTCCAGTACACATGGGGCCACCGCAGGGTGGTAATAGTGCACTTGCACTCTTCCCCCATGCTACTGTATTTGCCTGTAATTAATAATAATAATATTTTTATACACACACTCATATATATATATATATATATATATATAAACAAATACACACATTTCAACGTATATATTTCTTGATATCAACACTGAATTCTGTTTCCGATTAAATTTTTCACGCACAAATCTAAAATCTAATTTCAATCAAGGCTGTTGTGTGTGTGTGTGTGTGTGTGTGTGTGTGTGTGTGTGTGTGTGTGTGTGTGTGTGTGTGTGTGTGTGTGTGTGTTCGATTTAGCTGTCTTTGTGTGTATGAGTGTGAATTTTCTCTTCAACGTGTTGCATAAGTTTTCGAGCTCTGTTTTGAGTATCGCTTAGCGAATACATCTTCATTCCATCTACGGTCAGTCTTCTGTTCTCACACACACACAAACACACACAAACATACAGTGTCGTGCGTACAAACTCAAGCACACAAACCTATCAAAACAGACGTATAAATTTTTCTAGGTAATAGTGTACAGAAGCAGATAAAGATCACATATATTATACACACAGAGATCACAGATCAAAGATCATATTTACATACAGATCAAGTATACGTACGGATCAAAGATCTGATACAGATTACAAGATCATATAAACATAGATCACAAGTCGAATATAAACACAAATACATGAACTCACGTACATACATACAAATATAATATATATGATTTAATCCTTGCTTTGTACTATGGGTTTTTTTCTGCAAAAAATCATCAACGAAACTTGAAGAAACTTCGAGCTAGATGTATGAATTTTGAATAAAAACAGTTTTGCAATTACGTCGTTTGTTGTTTATCTTGTTTATATTGTTATCAAAAATCCATGATATTGGGATGGATATCCATGATATCCATTGGGATGGCAACAAGCAGAAAAGGATTGATAACCCCTGAGAATGTTCGTTGGTTTTGGTGTCTTCTTCCCTAAGCTCTATTCCTCATCAACTTTATCATTTCCAATATCTATTTGCCTTTTTTCTTTTGACCCTAATGTATTTATATTTTTGTTCTATATATATATATATATATATATATATATATATATATATATATATATATATACGAGTACTCATATATAGTTTTTTTAATACTTTATTCCATTATTGCTGGCTTGTTTTGTTACTAGTACGCATTCAAACCTTATATTTTATCTTTTATCTTTTTATATCTTTCTAGGTATATATATATATATATTAGCGATATAAAAATATATTGATTAATTGATTGATTTTTGGCAATACCCATATTGATGAAGCGATTCCTTGTTTTCTAGCCAATGTCGTGTGGTGTTTATAATGTGTTGTATTATAAAGCGTCCTTTTAGCCATTGCAGATTACTGGGCTCATCTTCGGCTGTTCTTTGTCTAACTGAGATATACGTTTGTGAGCGATCTGTTGAAATCAACACACATACACACATTAAAACAGGCACATACGCGTATGTTTGAATATGCATGTGTGTGTTTGAGTAAATGTCTGTGTGTGTGTGTGTGTGTGTATGTGTGTATACGAGTATGTGTGTGCTTGTGTGTGTGTGTTTGTGTGTTGTTCAACGTTGCATACAGATTGCAGGTTGCATGGCTGTTCTGACGCTTTGCAAACGTGTGCACACCTTGCAAACACACCACTACGTACATACACAGACAAACACAGACAAACACACTCATACACACAAACTTGCACACACACACAACACAGTAACACATACACATACACTCATACACACAAACTTGGATCAGTTACAACTGTGGTTGTTCAAGTTCTGCGGGACTTTTGATCGAAGAAAGGTGTTTAATTCCAATCGAAGAAGACATCAATAACTGGCCAATTCTACAATGGTGAATTTCACTTCAATCGTGGTGATAGGGGTGTACTGTGTAGTTCTCTATATCGCTTGGTACTTCATCAAACAACAGGTGAGATGTCTAAGCTATATATGTCTAAGCTTCGTGCGAAATTTATCAAAAATAGGTTTCTACTTATGTTTTATATACTTTCAAAGAAAACTGTTTTTTCTTACAAGAGGTTTCAGCTGTATGAATGGATATTGAATAAATTTTTTAAGTTATTTCGTCGTAATAACTGAAAGTGATTACGTTCCTGAATAAACACTGGTTTAATTAAATTTAATAAATTATTTAATTTTTATTTTATTTGCAGTTGAATATAGTCATTTTTCATTGACCAGTGTTTGTGCTGCTGTAGCGCAAAAGTAAACAAAAATATCTACAAATTTGTCATGAAAAAACATCCAAAAGTGTGCATAGCTCGGATCTTAGGTTAAAAATATAAATAATTGTCATATTTAATAAATTTTGACTATGGAAAATGGGAAAAACATTAATAGGCATAAATTTGAGAAGTGAACGTTTCTGAATAGGTCTACTTTTATTTTCATAATATATGAAGACATGTAGACATCCATAATCTATGCAGAATCTAATGTATATAGACCAGTGGTTCTTAATCTTTTTTCTCACTGATTCTCCACTTTTTAATGGGCCATCTCATCTTCATTTTCCACACAACATCACCGATCGATTCAATAAATTCAGTTGTTACATCATAAAGTAAATGTGCTTAGAGGTGATTAGAAACCAAAATAAATGAATTTGAATTGATAAAAACACACACATAGTTGTCCTGTTCTGTCCGACCTTTAGCTTCCCACTTGACAACTCTTCCATTCCCCACCAGACAGGGGAATTTCCCACACAGGTTAAGAACCACTGGTATAGACAAATCGGTGTGATCATGCGCGTAGATTTTGGGGTAATGGGGGTAAATATGCCCCTACGAAAAATTGGCTTGGGGTGTATGAATATGCAATTATATCCATTTCCCCCCGATAATTCAGCTGAGTTCAGTTCATTGGGTATATGTTCCCATCAAAATTAACATAGCTAAAAAGTAACAATACACGACAAGTGTGTGTGCAATTATATGCAATATACTTTTCATCGAGGTATGTGTGTGTTATAATTGACTAGGCATAAAATATTTGAGGATTCCCTGCGATTGGCCAACTGAGTCAACTTTGAACACTAATTCCACGTCTTAAAATAGCAATATTTTTCTCATTATAATCAGTAATAATAATAATAATAATAAAATTGTTTTTTTTCTGACAGCTGCTGATAATTGCTCAGCAAAATCCGGTAATTAATTCAAAACAGCATAAAAATATCCAAAAATTCATCTACAAATCATTTAATCCATTTTTATTTGTTGGCTAGAGTATTTTATATAATATTTTCTATTGTAATATATGCATATAAGTTAAGGTTGTATCAGGGATATATTAAATTATATTCGACCACTCTCTGACAAATTGTTTTTAATTCATCAATTAAATTTGTCATTTACGTACTTCTAGAAAAATTAATTATATCTGGCGTCTCAAGTTATGATATATCACACCTTTCGTAAAGCAATTATATATCAGAATCAATTATTTTTTGTGTGTCTCATAATATCTTTGTGTGTGTGTGTGTGTGTGTATGTGATTGTATTCACATGTGTGTGTGTATGTGATTGTATTCACATGTGTGTGTGTATGTGATTGTATTCACATGTGTGTGTGTGTGTGTGTGTGTGTGTGTTTTGGTGTTGTTTTCGATTGTAGGTGGCAATGAGCCATCCCAACGAGTCAGACGTTTATAAAGAGACAAGGGATCTTGCAAAGGCACCTAACCAATATCGGGATGCTATTCTTTAATCCAATTGATTTATACAAAATTCAGTGTTATAAACATGTATATTTATTTTTTCGAAAAACGTGATAGAAAAAATACAAATTTTTTGTGTATATCTTTGAAATGACGTGAAATTGTAATACATTGCAAAAATTGGATGATTATTTGTTTTTTTCCTGCTATGAGTGCATTTTTCTATTATTATTACTAATATTATTATGATTATTAATTACAGGCAAATTCAGTAGCATGGGGGAAGAGTGCAAGTGCACTATTACCACCCTGCGGTGGCCCCATGTGTACTGGAAGCTAACCAAAAAGATTAAGAGAGAAAATGAGTTCGAAAAATATCGGTTTCAGTCAGGAAGATGAAAGCTAATGAAGAAAGAAGCAAACAATTAATCAAAAGGAAATTATCAAATAAAAAAACTAGGGCTCAATCCACACATATTCAATGAATATATCAGTTTGATTTGAAACAAGAGGCTGATTTGTGATTGTACTATGGAGAAAGGTTGGCTTACTTATTGAATCAGCTGTAAATGGAATTTTCCAGCTAGAAGTAAGATACACATACAAACTGGACAAACCTTAATAACCGCGACGGTTCCGCAGAGCACAGAGACTATAAATTAAATTTTATAAAAGGTTAGGTTAGCTATATGAAACTATCCCAGCCTCGGAATCAGTGGTTCTCAACCTTATTAGATGTACTGAACTCAACACAAGTTCCATACATGCATTAATCGAATCCTTCGTGTTTGAGGTGTTATATGAGAATAGCCACGAATCACGTACGATCAAGACAGTCACACAACGTAGGCTACTACTGAGTGGACCGAGTTACTTGTAGCACAGATATCAAGACTAAGCGATGTGGCGTGATTAAATGCAGCCGATGATGACCAAGCAGAGCTTGACGTCACCAATCATACGAGTGGTTGAACCAAACCTTCGGACCCTGTGAAACTTACTCACCTGAAACCCTGGGGCTCGATCGAACCCAGGTCAAGAACTACTGGAATGGATGGTAGGTGTTCACTCACTCATCTCTTGATGCCAAATATCGAGGATTTGATTGAAGATGCCCAAAGCGATGGAGATATTCTCTCTCCCGTTGTTGAAAGTTGACGCTAGACGGAATAGGGCCGGAGTTGTGTGAATACTGTCTGAACCGAACTTCGCACACGAATGATGCACGGCTTCGGAATAGCACCATCTAGCCTGAAAATCGATTGAAAAGTCAAGCGATCATGATTTGTCGTGATGTATTTGGAGTTGAGGACTTTCCGGCTCAGGAAGGTTTGGTCTCGCTTTAGTCTCTTTCGCTTTCTTTCTTAGCTTCGGTCATACTAGATTTGTTAAGATAGGTAAGTTAGGGAGATAAAGAGAGACAGGGACTGCAATGGGATCAAACGGACTTGTCTTTAGCTCTCTGCATTTCTTGTTTTTTGCTCTCCTATAAAAAGTCTCTTCTCTCTGTTTTTATGTTGTTATTAATTTTTTGTGTGAATTTGTTATCTTGTAGATATAGTTTTCTCGTGTCATAATATAAATAATATATGAGTTCTTGACAAATGTTTGCCATATGACGTCAGTATTGTGTGGTGTCTTGTACCTCATCTTTGTTATTGGAACACTCGCATAGTTGACCCCAGGTCAGAAAAAGGTCACTGCGCACTGCGTCATCATTTGTGTCAGAATTCACCAACAGCCATTCAGCCTGCATTCAGCCATACATTTCAAGGTAATCAAAAAGAGCTAAGCGTTTCAAACTAAGGTGACGGATCTCAACATTTCAAACTTACTTGAAGGAGCGAAGAATTTCAAGCTAAAGTAAAGGATTCAGACTTATCAAACTAACATAAAGACGCTAAACATTGCAAATTACGGTTAAGGATTTAAACTTTTCAAACTTTTCAAGTCAAAGGAGCTAAGCATTTCAAGGAAAGTTGAGGTGACTTAGGGTAAAATTGTGTTTACATAGAGCAAATAATCACAGAAAACTACAAATATCCTGGTACAAAATAGCACTCAAGGGCGACCAGAAAGGAATTTGGATTGACAAAAGCACACAAACAAACACACACACACACATATATATATATATATATATATATATATATATATATATATATATATATATATATATATATATATATATATATATATATCAAGAAAGACTGGATAGTGTGAAATACTGGGAATTTCAAGAAAGATAGGTTAGAGGGTGGGTTGGAGACAGGACAACAACAACAATGTATTTGTATAGCGCTCACACAGAAACAAGGGCGTAAGAGACAACAATGAAAAACAACAGTACACGATATCAAGATGTGAGAAAAGAAGTACGAAATTCACAGAAAGGAAAAAAAAATAATAATGGAGATAAATAAAATGAAAATAAGTAAAAACATGAGTAATTGTAAATTAGAGTCATAGGGAAGCGTAAGGTGTAAGAGTGCGAGAAGTGGGATCAAAAGATTTAGCAAAAATATATTTACGAAGTGAGGAGGAAAATCTACTAAAGGATGAAGAGGAAGTGATTGAGGAAGGAAGATCATTGTAGACCCGAGGCGCATAGAAAGAAAAGGATTTTGCGGACCAAGATGACTCGTTGATAGCGCGAGGACAGGATAAAGGACGATGAACACGAGAATTAAAGTCATTGGAAGAAACTATAAGAATAGAAACTATAGAAGATCAAAAAGATAGGACGGGGAAGAGCTATTGTGCAGAATTTTATATATGAGACAACACAGCCGAAAATGAATCCTAGGAATGATGGGAAGCCAGTGGAATTGGAACAAGAATTGAGAGGTATGGCGGCAAGGTGTAGGATGGAGCACAAAACGACAGGATTGATTAATTATTTTTTGAAGGATTTTCAAGGATTTGTTGGTAAGAATGTAGTGGATTGAGCTGCAATAATCAAGACGAGAAAGAACAAGAGACTGTATTAATTTAATAGAAGAAGGCTGGTCTAAACAGGATTGAATAGGGTATAAACTGCGTAAAATTAAACGACAGGTGCGCGAAATAGAGACAACATTGTTTGAAAAGGACAAGTTGGAATCGAAGATAGCACCCAAGTTTCGAACAGAGGAAGATACAGCGATTGGGAGTAATGGAGGAGAAATGCGCGGAGGGTGAAGGATAAGAAATTCAGACTTACAAGTGTTGAGAATGAGGCGACGAGAAGTGGTCCAGGACGTAATATCAGAGAGAATATCATTGAGAAGAGTGGCATGAGAGAAAGGACAAGGAATTAGGAGTTGTATGTCATCGGCATAAATATGGAAAGGAATGTTGTATTTACAAAGGACAGGACAGAGAGAAGACATGTAAAGATTGAACAGAGTAGGACCCAAGATAGAACCTTGAGGGACACCAGAAATAAGAGAAGCAGATTTTGAAACAGTTGAATTGAAGTTTACTGAAAAAGTGCGACCAGAGAGATAGGATTTGAGGAGAGACAATGCTGACGAGGATAGACCCAGAGAAGAAAGATCATTGATAAGAATGGCATGATTGACAAGATCAAAGGCTAGAGACATATCGAGAAGTACAAGTAGAACTGATTGACGATAGGAAAATTGAGATAAGATTTCTTGAGTAACTGAAATAAGGACGGATTCCGTAAAGTGACAGGAGCGAAAGCCAGATTGGAAAGGATGAAGGACCAGGGAAATAAGGGGATACAACTAGGAAAAAATAGCTGATTCAAGGAGTTTTGAAGGAAAGCTGAGAAGAGATATAGGACGGTAATTAGCGCATTCAGGCGGATTTAATGTAGGTTTTTAAGGATAGGATGGACGATGGCATGTTTATCAGATAGGAATTGGCCATGAAGAAATGATGAATTAATGAGATGTAATAGATAAGAACAAGAGAAAAAATTGAAGGAGAGATAGCTCTAAATTTAATAGGATCAGCCGGAGAGGAGGAAATTTTGAGGGAAGATATCATGGTAAGAATATCTGAAAGATGTATTTGGGAGAATGATTTGAATTGTAGAGACACACGAGTATGTGTAACAGGGATATTGGAAGAGGGGAGCAGGGAGCAAGGACGGCACGAGCATAGCTCATCTCCTGTTGTAAAGAAATAGGTGAGTACAAATAGGTGAGTACACGCACATAGATGTCCTGTTCTGTCCGACCTTTCATTACCCACTGGACATTTCCTCTAGAAAGTTATCCATCAGATGGAGAGTTCTCTACAGGCTAAGGACAATTGCTTCATCTAATTGTGGAGTGACTTAGAAATGTTGTGATTTTTTTGTCAACTTACCTTTGATAAATACCACTCGGCAGTGTCGGTTTGGTTTTTGATAATATGCGCTTGAGCAACATGCACCAGAGCCGGCACAATGTGATAATTGTCGCAGCCGTAAATCTGCAGGAAATATTCGCTTATTTGAGAGTGCACAATTTGCAACATCAGTTTGGGAACAATCAATGTCAATATAATGATACATTTGTTTGTATATTGTTATTAAAAATATTCTATCGTAGTTAAATAATTCATTATTTGTTGAAAGTGTGTTATCATAAACCACAACTCAATAGTTGGAATGTAATGGTAATCAAGTATATTAAGATTCAAGGTGAATTTCAATTTAACATACCAGTGTTTTTCATATATATATATATATATATATATATATATATATATATATATATATATATATATATATATATATATATATATATGAATTCACCAACAGCCTATATTCCCTATTCCTATTCCTACAGCCTATTCCTATATATATATACATATATATATATATATATATATATATATATATATATATATATATATATATATATATATATATTTCGCATAAAGAAGTTGCACTCACGCACCCGGTAATGTTATATTATTATAACATGATTGTGATATGATTTAATGGTAATATTTATTGCATGTAATTGTCGATTGTTAGTTATATATTATTTACTTAAAAGTGTGTCAAAATCATATACGCGTGTCTTAATGTTTATATTCATTTATATCTACTAAATATGTTGTGTTCTTGGCTCGTCTTTTTGATGTATTTTATAGAACATTACTTGATAAAGCCTTGTTGAGGCGAAACGTCGTACTAATACATAAATAATGGTGCCCGATGAAGTATACTTTTTTCATCATATATATATATATATATATATATATATATATATATATATGGAGTACATCAGAAGTACAAATGGTTTCCTTTCATGGATACAAACCATCCAGCAAACCGGAGTAAAAGGATTTGCATCTCTAGATGTGAAAAATCTATATGGAAATATTCCACGAAATTCGACAAAAGAAGAGCTCGGTCTATATGATGTGATGAGAATATTTTTGGAAAATAACAAATCAAAAGAGAACGTTATCTGCATGATAAAAACCGACGATGTTATAGAACTAATTCGTCTAGCAATGTCAAACGATGTTGTTATACATGACGGCAACAGCTATGAACAAACCAATGGATTGTCTATGGGTAATGCGATGGCTCCACAACTAGCGATCATATACGCTGATTATATTGAACGACAGATCCAAGCAAAGCTACCATACATCGTTCTGTGGAAACGCTACATCGATGATATCTTTGTTGTGTGGTACGACGACATTGATCCTCAACATCTTCTTGAAGTCGCCAATTCTGTCTGTTCCTCCATACAATTCACAATGGAAGTTTCATCAGACAAATCCCTCCCATTCTTGGACTGCAAAGTGAAATACGATGGTGATCAATTCACAAGTGAACTTTATATGAAGCCGTTTCACAGTGGCTCTATTATGAACTGGCATTCCCATGGACCTAGGCAAGCAAAACATTCAGTTGCACATGGTGAATTTGTGAGGGCTTGTAGGAGAACGATAACACCACAGGATATGAGCATATCGCTTGGCAAAGTAAAACAGCGTTTGAAACAAAATAACTACCCCCATCATGCTATAAAACAAATTGAAAAACGAGCCATCGAGTCAGAACGAAAACAAAAGAGAAATTTAGACAAGAATCTCTACTATTTGAAAATGCCATTTCTCGGGGAAGCGCACAAACGTCAATGTAAGGCTCTTCTAAGACGCACAGGATTGTCTGATAAGGTTCGGGTATGGTTCGATGCTGGTCGACCTCTAAAAAGTATCTTTGGACCTCCAAAAGATAAACTGGGTTGCCCAGAGAAATGTAACACATGCCATATGGCTAACAAAAAGCAACAGTGCTGGAAAAAGCACTTGATCTACAAAATCGAATGTGGCATGTGTCATAAAATATACATTGGGGAAACGGCCCGACCTATCAAAACTAGAATCATAGAGCACACTAATCCTAAACTTAATAGTGCAGTCGTACAACATTTCAGAGAGGAGCATCAGACGAACCCCGCAAGGATCAAATGGTCAATAATACATGAAGGTCTGAGAGATCACATCCAGAGAAAATACGTTGAGGCCGCATATATACGGGAAGTGGAACCCAGTAAATTGATGAACGGCTGCAGAGGAGTTGATCTCAACTGCAAGTTTTGAGACAACAGAGTATATCCTTAAATTATATTATATATATATATATATATATATATATATATATATATATATATATGCATGTATATATATATATATATATATATATATATATATTTATGTCAGATATCAAATTAATGTATGATCACGTGTTTTAACATATTTTTGTGAATTTGGTTTCTTACAATGGCTGACGATATGTTATCACTGCTTGATAAAGCCGTAAGGCGAAACGTTGTGGTAAAAAAATAAATTTTGTGTCTGAAGAAGTTCAACTTCATCTTATATCATATATATATATATATATATATATATATATATATATATATATTCTACGTTACTATTTTTTAAAATATATGACATTTTCATACACGGTTTTAATAAGCACCATTGTTAAAAATTCGATATTGATTATTCCGAAATCGATGCTGCGAAGGTAAGATGTTGTAGAGATGGTCAGACATGAACCATCACACACCCGCACACACATACACACACTGTTGTGTGTTGTGGTTGCGTGCGGTTGTGTAAGATTGTGCTCCTAACCTTGTGTTCACCGTGAAGTATCAGTATGAGTGACCAACCAAACCTCGACGAGCTAGCGTTAAACACAGTGAAATGTGCAATGAATGAAGCTAATGAAGGCAAACTGGAGAGCAGCAAGGGTGTGTCGAAGACAGCAAAGGATATGATAGCCACCATTCTACCTGCGATTACGCAAGTAATCACGGCGGCTGTAACCACCGCCGTGCCGGAGGCCGTCAAGCCTCTGATGCAGGAGATGAGAAAGAGCTGTGAAGAGGCAAACATGTTGCAGTCGCACTTCGAACACAAGAACGACAAAATTGACCAGATGGCCAGAAGCGACGACATCCGAATAATTGCACTAGACGAGAGTGAGAGCGAGAACGAGGAACAGCTGGAGAGGAAAGTGATCGAATTGGCGAGCGATATGGGTGTTGAGCTGACGCCTCAAGATATATCCTGCACATATAGGACGGGGAAAAGATTTGGTGACGGCAAAAGCAGCAACAGGCCTGTCATCGTGAGATTCTGCCGAGCCAAGAAGCGCCTTCAAGTCCTGAAGAGGAAGCGAGAGCTCAAAAACAAAGGAAGAAGATGATATGTTAACTAGGAACTCGCCAGAACACGAGTGGCAATGAAAAAGATCATCGAGGCGAAGACGGAGGTTCAGAAGGTTTCCACCAGGGACGGGCGCCTCGTGGTATGGTACAAAGACAGAAGACGCTCGATGATAGTGGACGGCCCCGCCGACCTGCATAGAGTGGATGTCACACTAGAAGAACTCCGGTCGACCAGACACCACAGTGAATAATAGGGACTAAGACTTTATTGCATCAGCGTTTGTGGCCTAAAGTCAAAACTAAAAACAAAAGAGTTTGTTCAGGCTATAGATACCTATGATATTCTATGTTTAACAGAAACAAAGTGTGATGACGTCGACATGAAAAATGTGAGAGAGGAAATTAACGTTTCGGGGTTTTATATATTGTATAGAAATAGACACACAATAACTAGATATAAATCTGGAGGAATGTTGATTGCGACTAGAAAATCAGACCAAATGATAAGGAGCCAGTTTCATGATAATTATGAGACTTTAATTTCAGTATCTTCATGTAATCGAAACGAGAGAAATGAACACAAAGCATTCATCGCATGTGTATATATTCCACCAAGTCATTCACGCTACGGTCAAACAAGCCATTTCAACGAATTGGACGAATTCCTACTAACAAATATTGACTGTACTCATATAGTTGTGGTGACTTCAATGCCCATACAGGCGTTATGAGCGACATCAATGATGTCAGCCCTGATGATGACACTCAGGTGGACATCAAGGAGTTACTAAGATGTAATGGGTTCAATGCCGAAAGGTCTAACCAGGATAAGCATGTTGACAGGAACTCATACGGCAGAAAACTGATTGAGTGACGATCAGGGCATAGACAGAGTCGCGACCATATTCACCACAACACTAGACTATGTAATTGAAAGTTCGGACGCAATTGGTATGGTGAAGGGATTTAAGGTATTGTACTTTGGCCCAATGACGTCAGACGTTCACTGCGGTGTTACTGTCACACTGACATATAATACGCTGGCTCATTCCAAATTTCTCGACCATTGTGAGGTCGATACTCATGAACAGCATAAACCAGTCAAATGGGCTGCTAATAAAACAGAAATATACAGACAAAACGTATGTTTGGATTAAGTGAATAGACTAACAAACAATATGGCAAATCTGACCATTGATGACATAACCAACTTAATCACAAACCTGTTGGTCGCACCAGCCAGGAATACTTTTTCAGCTGGTAAGTTCAAGAGACACATAAAGAAGAGCAACGGGGCGTATATGTACGGTTACGATGGTAGATGCCTAGACTTCAGGAAGCTGTACCATAATGCTAAAAAGAAGCATAATAGAACTAAAACAGCTGAATCTCTTGAACAACTGAAACTGGCGAGCGCAAAGTACAAAAAAGAGATAGTAAGAGTTGAAGAGACCAGATCTATCAAGCTCAGACTACTGGAAAATATTGCGAAACTCAAGAATATATGATAAAGGAAAAACTCCGCTGAATGACTTTTACGATCATTTCAAAAACCTTTTGTCAGGCCAAACGACTGATTCGAACGACAGTAATTTATATCTGGAAGAAGATGACGATGAGGTGGATAGCTCTGAGAATATTTTGGACAGGAGGATAACCGCGGAAGAAGTCATAGCATGTATACATAAGCTGAAAAACAACAAGGCAGCCGGCATAGACGGGGTACTTAACGATTTCATAAAATGCACTGCTGATATATTCTGTCCGTTATATGTAGGACTCTTCAATAGGATGTTGGATGAGGGAGAGTTTCCCTCGTGTTGGGCTACCGGACTAATAATACCGACATATAAAAACAAAGGGAGCATTAACGAAACGAGTTAAAACTCATCCATGCAAATATATAAGGAAAAATATTAAACGTCATCCGTTCCATATACAAGAATACGAAAGCCTGCGTAAGGCTAAATGGAAGCATATCAAACACATTCGCCAGCTCCACGGTGATAATACAAGGAGAAATTGCATCACCCTTACTTCTTGCATTGTATGTCAGAGATCTAGATGAAAAAATCACTGAGAACGGTTGTCACTATTTGAGATTTGATGATCAGCTGCTCGGCGGGCACCTGAAAATATCAGTGTTAATATACGCCGACGATATTGTTATATTGTGTGATGACGAACAAAACATGAGAAATGCGATCAGCACTCCTTACCGAGTATTGTGACAAGTGGAGACTCACGGTGAACGTCGACAAAACCAAGATGATGATTTTCAGCAATGGGAAAGTTCAGCCAGATCACTATAATTTTATATGGAAAGGTGAACAAATACAGGTTGTGGATAACTATAAATATTTTGGCGTCACTTTTAACTACAATGACAGGTTCAGAAAGGGTTAGCTGGAACTCAAAGAAAAGGCTACCAGAGTCATGTACAGTGTGATTGGCACCGCTCGATAATATGATCTACCGGTCGACATACAATAGCAGATGTACAATAGCATGATTGGATCAGTAATGACATACGCCTGCGAAGTATGGGCGAATGAAGCAGTGAGAGAACTTGAGTTGCTGCACATGAAATTCCTCAAATATGTACTTTTAGTGCACGAGAAAGCTAGCAATGATATGATACAGGATGAAACAGGCATATTCCCTGTGGACGTATATATAAAATGCAAAGCAATCAACTACTGGATAAAGATGATAACTGGAAAACGAACGGAATTGAGCTATTTAATGTACAGCCGCTTGTTGCAGTTATACCAGGCCGAAACATACATATCACCTTGGCTATTTTACATTAGGAATTATTGCAATGAGTGTGGCCTTTCTGGTGTGTGGATGTCGCAAACTGTCATTAACCCGATTAAGACAACGGCCACTTTTAAAAGAACACTCAGAGACTTTTGGATAACCCGCTGGGCTACTAATATATCTACCCAGTCAATTTGTAGTAATTACAGGTTGTACAAGAGAAAATACGAAATGGAAGAGTACTTGACTAAACTGAGTAGGCGACAACGCATATACATAACCAAAATCAGAACAGGCAACAGCAAACTACCAGTAATCAGCGCTAGATATGGCGGTATAGACAGAGAACAAAGATACTGCAACAAATGCAATAAACGGCAAGTATAATTGAAAACTGGTGAACTTGTGATGATGTTTATGATGATGATGCGATGTGATAATGTGTATGACTCATATTTGGGTTTACTCATGTTGTTTACTCATATTTCTATTTCTATATTTGTGATGATGTGTATGTGTTAATTATAAGTGTTAATTATGAATGTCAGGAGCAGCGCTCCATACATCTGTCTGAGCGCCAAATATATTTTTCTTTCTTTCTTTCTTTCTTTCTTTCACACACATACACACACATTGAATTACCGAGCCAAAAATTAATTCAAAGTAGATTTCCAGCAATTTCTTAAGGTAATTGCCTGGTTTGAAAAATATTTGGCTTATTTTCACCTGGTTGGCCACACGCAAAGCTTCATGGGCAGCCGGAAGTGCAAGCTCTGCATTGTTGCAGAGAATGTGTTGCATACATCTCTCCATTGATCTGGCGATAATGGTGCACTTGTAAACAAAAGCACAAACACCACACAACAACACATATGTTTATTTTGGTTATATGTATTTAAATTTGTATGTTATATTTCTGAGTATATCTCTTCATCTTTTTGTTCACTTTTCACATACATTTTTGTGTCTTTTATTCTTGTACTTTGATTTTATTCTTGTTTATTTGAACTTTTCTTTTACAATATCACAACTTTTTTGGTGTTGGTTACTGTGCGTTTATGAACGCTGTCTCACGTAAAAGCTGCCGCGTACCACCTGGTTCCAGAGAAGCTCAGCTCGATCAGATATCACTTTATTTACATAAATCTACAAAGGTTGAAGGTTAAATGTCTCAAGTAACAGCTGCTACACTGGATGAAGCCGAAGCTTATGAACACACACAGGCTGGTCCCATGCAGCTAGCTGCCACCGCAGAACCGACCCTCTCCACGCTATGACGCCACAAGAACGGAAGACGTATTAGAGAGAGCCACCTCCCCAGAATGCATGACACAACTAGTGGTGCAAAAAAACATTTTTTATGCATTTTTTTGAAAAAACATGTTTTTAGATGTGTTTTAAAAAAAAAATTATAATTAGCCCAAATTGTCATCGGATGTTGGATTTTAATACATAGAAATGAGTTTAATTGATGTTTTGTGCATCTTTACGTGTCTTATTTCATAGATAATTTGATAATAGTATAAAGAAACAAAAATAATTATCAATAAATATCTCAGGAGACTGTTTGAAAGTGCATCCGGGTCCGGTGGTGTAGGTTATTTCATTGATAAAACCCATGTTATTTTTAAAGATGGTTTTAATTATGTGGATATTTGAAATAGTTTCTCAGTAGAACAAAACAAAGTCATTGAGTAATCATGTGTTTTAAAAGAAGCCATGTTTTTTGTATGAATAAATGCAATGATGTTCTTAAAACTTGTTTTAAAATAGTTTTATTTATGTACAGATTCCGAAAATGTTGACACTAGAACAAGACAAGTTGATAGTGTCACACAACGCATGACTGATATCTGGTACCATTTACTGCTGGGTGGACAGGGGCTGTTGAATTATAGAATTCGCCTGAAAAATTCTTCTCTGTCGGGTTTTGAGCCACGGACCTCTCGCTTGAGAGCGGTACCACATGTAAGGTCCTCGTGTATCACGGACTGGAAACCACTGTTGCTCTAATTACTCTAATCAGGGCTTCTCAACCTTCCGATGATTCCACACCCCCAACGGATTGTCGAATATGGTCTCATATACCCCTGACATTAATTAACTGTTCAAATAATTATCACCAATTATCCTATCTTCTTCCAGATCCACGAGTATTTCAATCGATTGAATTTACTCTATTTTAGATACGCATTACTAGGAAATAACATAATCATTGATAATTATATTATTCATAAACCGTTGTTTGTGCTGTCTGTGCTGTCTGTGCTGTCCGTTGTTTGTGTTGTTTGTGCAGTCTTGTTTGTGCTGTCGTCGAGTTAGGTTGTGTCTTATGTTGGTCCCTGTTTGCTTGAGCGCCCCTGTTTTCGCGTCCTTGTTTTTGTGCTGGTTTCTCCCACCGGCAGAGGATTAACCCTCCCTGTCAGGGTGTACCATTGTACTCCGTTGCTCTGCCTTACACATCGCTTTGACACACGGACTTGCCCGCACTCATCATGACCACTCTGTCTCCACCGACTGACCGTGCCTGTGCATGTGGCGAGCTCCTCAACTCTGCCCCGCACATTCACTGTGAAGGATGCGGGAGCTACTTCCACCTCACATGCGCTGCTTTGTCTACTCCGGCGTATAACGCAATACGAAAACACAAGCTGTCTTGGATTTGCGTGACTTGCAAGTCTGACTACGTTTCGTCGCGCTGCGCGCCACTGGCAGTTGAGAAAATTACCGAAGTTATCGACTCTCGCCTCGCCAAAATGAAGGAGGAACTCACCGACGACCTCAGATCTGTGCACGCTTCTGTGTGTGCTTCCTTGTCGGTCTCTCAAGTGAACGACTCGCAAAACAAGGAGGAAGGCGTGCATTCGTACCCTCTGGTTGTGAAGCAAAAGGGCGCCGGATCTGTGAAGATGGATGACGTGAAGAGTCGCCTGAAAGCAGTCCCAGTTGCTAAATCCCGCCAAACAAAGACCGGTGGCATAGTTTTGCACTGCTCGATTGCACACGCCAGAACCGAAGCTGAGATTGCGCTCAACAACTTGGACAATGTGGAAGTATCGGTCCTGGGGCAGGCGTCAATTCTCCCCAAAATCACTGTGGCCAACATCCCACCAGTGTCTTCGCCTGATCATCTACTGAGCTCTTTGAAAATGAAAAACCCCTGCTTGGCTTCAGTTCCTGATTCGCAAATGAAACTGTTTTTCATTTCAAAACCTAAGTATGGTCGTTCGCATGCCGTTCTGGGTGTTTCTCCAGAGGTTCGACGGGCCATCAAAACTGCCGGAGATCGCCTGTTTGTGGATTTGTGCAGCTGCGCTGTCTATGATCGTTTCTGGGTAGCGCGCTGCTCCCACTGCTGCGGCCTCGGCCACAAGAAAAACCGCTGTGCCCCCTCCAATGCCATCACATGCGGCCACTGTGCTGGGGCATGCCATTCTTCGCAATGTCCGGATAAGACTAAAAAATGTTGCGCCAATTGTGTAAGACACGATCGCCCCGCCAATCACTCATCGTTTTCGCCTCAGTGTCCCTCCTTCGTCGCCGTGAAAAATTCGATCCGACAGCGCACCATTGTAGCTCCTCCAGCCCAGTCTCCTTCTTTTTCCCATTGTTCTTCTGCGTGACTTCCTACAGCCCATTCTTCCACCTCACCCATTAAGCACCCGAATTGCTCATTTCCTCATCACGACTTTTCTCATCGTCTTCCCTCTCATAACTCTCTTCCTTTTAGTAAGCACATTTCTCTTGGTTTGTTCAATACCAGATCGGCCCGTAACAAATCCTTGTATATATCTGATGCACTACTCTCCAATCAACTTTCTCTCTTGTTCTTAACCGAGACATGGCTCCTGGAGAGCGACGTTCCCACGTTTAGAGCTCATCTTCCCCCGTCTTTTAATTTCTTCCATGCCTGTCGATCTCTTTCTTCATCATTGAAACCTTCGGCCGGTGGAGTTGGCGTCATTTTCAATGCCTCGCTTTCCCTCTCCACCCTCACAGAATTCAATTTTACATCTCCTGCTTTCGAATTTTTAGTACTCTGTCTGTCTCTACCAGCACTTCCCACCCTGGGTATTATAGTGGTATACCGTCATAATAATTCTGGTACCGCCTCACTCTTCCTGTCTGACTTTGACGAATTCATCTCACTACTTTCCCAACATTTCTCTGATAACTATATTCTGCTAGGCGACTTCAACATCTGGGTTGATCGCCCTTCGTCTCAAACTCTCATACGTGATTTTATTTCTCTGCTCGACTCTTGGGATCTTCTCGTCTTAAACTCAGGTGCTACCCATACTTCTGGTCACACGCTGGATCTCATTATTTCCACTCCGACTTCTTCGAAACTCATTTCCCCAGACATACTCACCCACCCCCCAGATCCTCTTTTTTCTGACCATAGCCTTATCACATTTCAACTTTTTTCCCCTCGTTCTCCCAAATCTTCCTCTAGGGTTATTCTTTCACGCAACTACAAGAATTTCAATTTTTCTCACTTCTCCTCTCTTGTCGAACGCTTCCTATCTCCTCTTAGTTATGTTTTCCTCAGTCCTCTATCACTCCCAAACTTTATTTCAGATCACCTCTCAAATATAAATGATCTTATCTTTCCACTCCGTGAAATAAAAGTTATCTGCGAATCTCCACCCCCTCCTTGGTGGTCCTCAGATCTGCGCCTCCTGCGCTCCAAATGCCGTCTCTGGAGGCGCTTTCGCTCTCCTTCGTCCTGGTCAACCTTTTGCTCGGCTCGAAATTCCTTCCTCGCCTCTCTTGCTTCCGCCAAATCCATTTATTTCACCTCTCACCTATCCTCACTGGGAAAGGGTTAACACTCTCGGTGGTCCACTCTGAAATCAATAACTGGTAGTGCCTCCCGGAGTCCAATAATGATTTCAGCTGATCAATTCTCCTCTTTTTTCACTCAAAAAATTGATAGAATACTCTCAAATATTCCAAAAAGTCATTTTCCTCTATCATTTCCTACCTCCTCAAATTCAATTTCGGCCTTCGTACCAATTTCTCCCTATAAAACATCTCGTTTTCTCCTCAAACTCCGCAACAAAAGAAGCCCCTCGGATCCTATAAATTTTTCCGCTCTCTCTGATTCGATCCTCCTCCTTGCTCCCATTCTCACCCATATGGTTAATTCCTCTTTTCTTCATGGTCAATTTCTAGCTTCTAAGCATGCTATAATCACACCCATACTGAAGAAGCCTAATGTTGATCCTGCCATCCCCTCCAACTATCGTCCTATATCTATGCTTACGCTTCCTTCTAAACTTCTTGAACACGCTATCCTTGAACAACTTCGTCCGATTATTACTCCGGTCCTTGATCCTTGTCAATCAGGCTTCATGTCAAATCATTCAACTGAAACTCTCCTTATTCGCCTCACTAATGACATTTTTTCCAACTTTTCCTTCGGCAAATCTGTTCTGCTAATATCATTAGATTTTTCATCTGCCTTTGATCTCGTCAATCATTCCATTCTTTGTGAAGATCTCGCCCATATTGGCCTTTCTTCCTCAGCTCTTTCTCTTGTCTCTTCCTACCTTCATAAACGTTCCTTTTCTGTCCGCTGTAATTCCCGGATGTCTGTCAATGTTCCGTTGACTTCTGGCGTCCCACAGGGTTCTCTCCTGGGACCACTCCTTTTCAACCTCTACGTCTCGTCCCTTTGTTCTGTCCTCAGAGAATACCCTATTTCCTTTCACGTCTATGCTGACGATGTACAAATTTACTTTCCCTTATCTTTACATAATTCTACTTTGGTATCTAAACTTCTTTCCCATATTTCGTCATGGGCTGCCTCCAGATACCTCCTTCTTAATCACGACAAAACTGTCTACTTAGCTTTTCATCCTCCAAGGATAACCCCTACCACTGTCTCCTTGCCTCTAACTTCTCAAATTCGCAACCTTGGCATCACATTTGATCCGACAATATCATTTTCTCAACACTTTTCTCAACTCACTCGCTCTTGCCGCTTCATTCTGAGAAAATTGTATCCCATACGTTCTCTTTTGGACGAATCTTCGCCTGTTCTTCTCGTCAATTCTTACATTTTCACTCGCCTATATTACTGTAACTCCTTGTTTTTTCACCTTCCCCTCAAAAGTATCCGCCATCTACAATCCATTATCAACCTTGCCTGTCGCTTCGTTCTTAAACTTCCTCCCAAAACGCCAACTTCAGCTCACCTTCACCGCCTTGGTTGGCTCACTGCTCATTTCCGAATTCGCTACAAAATTTGCTGTTTGGTGTACAAAATCCTTCACTGTCCTTCACCCCCGTCCTATCTACGCTCACTACTTCTGGTTCAAGAGAGTACTTCTGGTTCACGTCGCCATCCTACTCCTCTAATCTGTCCCCCTGCGTTGAACCAATCAACTTGGTCTGCGAAATCATTCTTTTTTTCTGCACCCCGCATTTATAATTCACTTCCTCCTCGCCTCCTCCGAATGAAATCCTACTCATCTTTCTCCTCTGAGCTGCACAAACATTTCCTTTCTTTGGCCTCAGAGTCTTCTTAAGTTTACTTGTTTGCAATGTTATAATTGATTTATTCTTCCTATTGATATTGATTTAATCCGTTTTTCCTTTTATTGAATGATTTATCTCTTTTTTGCACATTCAGTTACATATTGCGGACTCATAATTGGTACATGTTTGTGTTTCTGTTCTGCGCTGCATGTTTTTACTTCACCCAACCTGCGCAATTGACCCAATTTTCCCACTTGCTCCAGTATTATTTTGCGTGTCGCGCGCTTGTAACTATTGTGTGCGCTATATTAAATACATGTTTGTTGTTGTTGTTGTTGTTGTTGTTGTTGATAATTTATACCAGCACCCAGAAATCGATTCCCATACCCCCGGTTTTTTGTTACCCGTACCCTAAGGGGTATGGAACCTTTGAATTACATCTTCAGGGCTTGTTTTGCCTGTGTTTACTCTCACCCTGATTTTACGGGCGTGTTCTTCAAACACACTTTGCTGTCGCAAGCTGCAAAGTTGTGTGTCATTGCTTTTCAACCGAGTTTTCAGTCGGCAAACTTCTCCGTGAATCGCTTTCCAGGCAGTGCTTTGATGATCAGCACTAGAACAGAAATTAATCATAGACCTCCATAATCAACTTTGACCAAACACTTCTTAGCTCCAGTGTGCTATCTTAATTAATTAGTATTATAAATGACTAATTACAGGCAAATCCAGTAGCATGGGGGAAGGGTGCAAGCACTATTAATAGCACTATATATGTATATATATATATTAATTAGGTCACTTTCAGTATATAAGTCACATTTATTTCTGGTATGTCTATGCATTCCTGTCTAATATAATTTAATCTATACGTATGTATGCATATATATAATTCCAACCATATCAAATCTAATGTTTATCTAATCTGTATCAAATCTGAATCTCTACTTAATCAAATGCAGACATATATGCCGTCAAATATATTTCATACATAAATTATATTGAATTGTACATATGCATTTTTAAAATCCCATAAACTAGCAACAAGAAGAGATGTTTTATATTATTTCAATGATAATATACTTTATTAGTATTATCATTATTAATTACAGGCAAATCCAGTAGCATGGGAAGAGTGCAAGCACTATTACCACCCTAAGGTGGCCCCATGTGTACTGGAAGCTGCCAAAAAGATTTAGACATAAAGATACCTTAGATACCTTACCTTACCATACCTTAGATACTTCACTTTATTTGAGATATATTTCTTTACCTAGGATACCTTACCTATTCTTAGAAACCTTACCTTGGATACCTTACCTTCCTTACCTTATCTTCCTTACCTTAGATACCTTATCTTAAATACCTTACCTTAGATATCCTACCTTAGATACCTTACCTTAGACACCTTACCTTATCTTAGATACCTTACCTTCCTTAACTTAGATACCTTATCTACCTTACCTTCCTCAACTTAGATACCTTATCTTTCTTACCTTACCTTAGATACATCACCTTACCTTAGATACATTACCTTACTTTATATACCTTACCTTCCTCAACTTAGATACCTTATCTTCTTTACCTTACCTTAGATACTTTATCCTCCTTAACTTAGACACCTTAATTTCCTTAACATAGATATCTTACCTTCCTTAACTTAGATACTTTATCTTCCTTACCTTACCTTAGATACCTTACCTTATCTTACATTACCTTACCTCATATATTTACCTGCAATAATGATCTTGAGCGCACTGGGAGCATTGTAGTTTGGCAGGTCTTTCGCACAACGAGCAGAGGAGCTTGTGACCTTTGGGAATAGCCAAGTGTTTTACGACTAGAGCTTTTTGCATTTGTGAAGTTTCAAGCTTCTTCGACTTGCTAAGCAGAAAGGCTTGTTCTGAGATCAAGAACTACAAAAATATGCTTCTATTTTTATCTGAGACTGGGTATTAGAGTGTTGCCAAAAATGAATAGCTGAATTTTTATTTAAAGGTTAAAACACGTGTTTTTTAAAATCACATCCTTTCAAATTCAAAACGTAAAATTACTCAAGAATCTTAATTTATTATTATTCTTATTTAAAGTTTCGAAAAATTATCGCCGATATGCTGTAGATCCACAGCAAAAAGTAATTTAATTAATAAGAATCATAAATATTAACAGAAAATACATTAACACATTCACACACACATAGACACTCCAAAAATATATTAATATTCATAAGACAGCGGGTTGAATTCGATATTGTCACATTTGAAAATATTTTTAGATTTTAATATTTTTGTATTTTAAATATTTTTATTTTTTTCTTTTGTTTTATAGGGTATAATCTGAGGCTAGAGTCGAATTTATTATCGAAAATAATTTTGTAAGACTTATTTGCCTCTATAAGTTTTTACAGTGTTTTCTCTTTAACACCTGTACATGAAAGCTACTCTGAATGTCATATAGTAAAAATATTTGCAAAAGCATTCGAATTAAATGCTATACTGCAATATAAGAGCATTTGACATATTGCAACGCTTTGAGGTAGCAGGTAAGGCAATGTATCTAGGGTAAACGTAAGGTATACAAGGTAAGTTCAGGTATATAAGGTAAGAAGAGGTATCTAAGGTAAGTCAAGGTATATAAGGTAAGTTAAGATATATAAAGTAAGTTAAGGTATCCAAGGGAAGGTAAGGTATCGAAAACCGAAGCTGAACATGTTCAACTTTTCAAGCCAATTGGCCTGCATTTCAGCCGCTTGCCTCAAGAGGTTGCTACGTTGCCGTGCAATGAACGCGCACTATCACGCTGAAAATGATAGAATTCTCACGCAAGGCAAATATTTGATCCTCCGTTTTTCACCACATGGCGCTGAAGCAACGCGTTAAGCGAATTCAACTCAGTTTGAGAGCCTGTGATGTGTTGTATGTTTTTGTGTTGGTTTTATTGTGCTAATTTCATCATGATGAGGTGGAATCTGTAATAGAATATTTTTATAATTTATTTTTATGTTTGATACATTACTAGCTCAAATTTTGATTAATAGATATATAAGTAAAATATATAAATGCTGTAGAATATGTTTACATATACATATTATACGATCAGAATATATATATGATCTGTACATTCAATAATACACCTGGATTAAATCAAAATTGAAATGTTATAGTCAGGAGAGCGAAATAAACCACACCGACGTAATCTGCAACACATCTATTGGCTTGGACAATTACTGGCCTCGTGTGACCACTCGCAGGCCAACTGTTGGCCTAGCCAATCGTTGTGATCACGGCTTAAGGGAAAGTAAGGTATCTAAGGGCGTGTTTCATTATCACTAACGTAAGTGCTGAAGGAAGTTGATGGAAGTGAACGGATAATGAAACACTTTGTGAAGTGATACATCAATGACGCTTGTTTGACTATTTTGAACAGCTGAGTGCGAATAAATCCACAAACTTTCTGGTCCAAATAATTTGTTTTGCTTCATTTTCATCATTTGCAATTGCTTTCTATTGATTTGCTGAATTTTAGTTCATGGATTCATTAATTCCATATGGAGCTGCGCTAATCTCAGCATTGTCGGATTTACACAAATACCACACAAATACTTTAAGCCGTCCGCTATGGCGAAGAAAATGTTCACAGAAAATATATTCTGTATTATATAGTCCTCAACAAATATATTCTATTCATCTATTCAATTCCAAAACAAATAGCACACGGGAAAGGGAACGTCGCTAAAGCGCAATGATTGCCTAATGCCTTCTGCTTCAAGCCTTCCGAGTGAAGCGCAGTGAAGTACTTCACTCCACCTTCAGCATTGATAATGTAACACTGTGAAGCGCTTCCTAGCGCTTCAGCATTGATAATGAAACACGCCCTAAGGCAAGCTAAGGTATCTAAGGTAAGATAACGTAAAGTATCTAAGGTAAGGCAAGGTATATAACGTAAGGTAAGCTAAGGAATCTGAGATAAGATAAGGGGAAAATCTGAGATAAGGTGATCTAAGATAAAGTCAAGATAGATAAGATAGATAGATAAGAAAGATAAAGATAAGATCTAAGATATCAACTATTTTCAGCCTATTCAATTTCAACACACATATCTCAATGAAAAGTGTATTGCGTAATATAATTCTTCACATATTTATAATTTCTTACGTTTTTGGTCTATTGTCATTTGCCTTCTATGCTGATTTTGATGATGATATACCCAATGAACTGAACTCAGCAGAATTCTCGGGGGGTACAATAGCATATTCATACCCCCCAGCCAATTTGTCGGGGGGGGGGGGGTATATACCCCCAGGATTTACGCCAATGGTATCTAGGGGAAGGTAAGGTATTTATGGTAGGATATAGTCTCTAAGGTAAAGTGAGATATCTACAAATATATTAACACTGTAATTATCAGACCAAATTATTATTGTATTGTAGAAAATTGCTCCAAAGAAATCACATCAAAGAAACACAGGGCTTGTGTATTGCATATCAGAATACAGGTGATACGGCAGTCTGATCCATTCTTGCACAGCAATCAAAACTAGGATATATGTGAAAAATAGAACGCACACACACACATAAGCAAGGGCGTAGATTTGTGTGTCGAGTCTCGGGGGGATGACAGTCATCATGTATCTGTGTTCAAAATTGACTCAGTTGGTCAATTACATGGAACCCTCAACTATTTTATGTATATTCAATCACAACACACATACCTCAATGAAAACTATATTGCATATGATTGCAAAAACACACACCTATGTCGTGTATGGTTACTTTTTTGCAATGCTGATTTTTATATTGCAATTTTGTGGAGGGGGGCTGAATTATGTATGAGTGACTAGGTTGCGCGTTAAGTTCACGTTTTTGGGAGTTTTTCAAAGATATATACACACATTTACAGTCATTCGAGAAATAATGTGTGAATATCCTTTGCGATAATGCTTATATCAACAAAGTCTGCAGAAATATATTTTTCTTGACCTCTTATACTAAACCGCTGGGTTATGAGGAATTGATGGAAATATTTGGGGAGTTTAAGCCCCCTGAATTCATCCGTCAGTTTTGGTTTTGATGACAATATGGTCAATAAGCTGATCTCAGCAGAATTCTCTCGGGTAGAATTCTTCTTGAGGTGTATATACCCTCATACCCTCAGCAACCCAGGATCTACTCCCATGCATACAAGGCTTAAAAGAGGCTACAATTATTTCAGGCTGTTAGCTGCTCTGTGGAAGACTGTCGTTTTTTGTATTTGGCAAAGTAGCCCTCGATCTCCAGCAACGATTTGCCTTTGGTCTCCGGCAGAAAGACTAGCACAAAGACAAAGTTTCCAATCAGGCAGGACATGAAGAGCCAGAAGGTCCCCGCGACGCCCAGCAGACGGTTGAGATCGGGAAAGATTTGAACGACGACAAAATAGGCAAGACCCCAGACAGTGGCTGCGGCCGCGGCTGCTTGGTCTCTCACTGCCGCCGGGAGAAGCTCTCCCATCAACGCCCAAGTCAACGGATCGATTCCCAACGATACGCCAGCTACGGCAAGACACAGTCCGGTGACTGGAAACCATCCCGGAGTCGGAGGACCTCCCGACGCCTGCATGTAGAAGTGGCATCCGGTACATGCCATGCCCAAGGCAGCCGTCAAACAGCTGAGCAACAGGAGACGTCGCCGTCCAACACGGTCGATCACCGATGCGGCGAACAGAGAGACGACTAGACGGATAGCAGCCAGTAGAAGGGAGCAATGGTATTCGTTCAAATGGCTACCCAGTTGACGGAAGATGATCACAGCATAGGCGAACACAGCCACCTGTGATCAAAAATAGAGCAGTGGTTCTCAACCTTTTTTGTGATCAGCAAAGAAAAGAGGAGTAAGTAAAGAAGTCCAAAAGAGGAAAGAGGGCAAGCACTATTACCAACCTGCGGTGGTCTCATATACCGGAAACGCCGCGAAATGATGTAGAGAGAAAGAGATAGCTTGAAAAGTAAAGGGTTTAATCTGGAATATTGTAACTAATGAATATATTGTTGGCTGTTGGTTATTGTAGATTATTGCTGATTGTTTCTTATTGAATCATATTTATTGTTGTTAATTGTTATGTATTTATTATTTATTAAATATTTAATAATATTTATTCATATTTATTGACTGTTGTCATTTATTTAATCTCATATATATTGTTGATTATTGTTATTTATTGAGGAGCGTGGACGGAGTGACATTATGAAGTTTTACCGGATTATGGCTTATTATTTATTTTTATTTATTCAGTATTTTCTTTTCCAGCTCTCTGTCTAGAATTCATCTCTTTTCGAACTCTCTTTCTCTCTGAATGATTTGGGCGCTTCCGGTACATGGGGCCACTGCAGGGTGATAATTGTGCTTGCACTCTTTCTCCATGCTACTGAATTTGCTTGTAATTAATATATATATATATATATATATATATATATATATATATATATATATATATATATATATATATATATATATATATATATATATATATATATATAAAAACATAATACTAATAAAGGAAAGAGGGAAAGTAAATCAAACAAATTCAACGCACCTGACCCGACCAAACATTTCCAACGGCCTGGACCAAGACAAGAAGGAAAGGAACCAAGTGCTCTTGGAGGCGAAGTAGCTTGATGGTGCCCCAAAGCGTTTTCTCCTTGTGTCTGCACTCTGTCGATTTGAGCATCTCAGTCACCTTAAACAAACAAACACACACAACACACACAGAGATGTCACAGGTTAAAAGTTGAAGGTTAAATGCCTCAAGTGGCAGCTGTTACACGGGAAGAAGTCGAAGCTTATGAACACACACAGGCGTGCCCCGTGCAATTCGCTGCCACCGCAGAACCGACCCTCTCCACGCTAGGATACCACAAGAACGGAAGAGGTATTAGAGAGGACCACCTCCCCAGAATGCATGGCACAACACATGACTGATATTTGGTACCATCATTTTCTGCTGGGTGGACAGTGGCTGTGGGATTATAGAACTCGCCCAATGAAATTCTGCTCCGCCGGGTTGAAGCGACTTGAAGAAACATACGAGCCTTCCATTTTGATGTGTTGAATCGATGGAATTCATTATGTGAAAACATAGAGAGGGCCCAAAAGCATAGGTCTTTTCAAGTCGATGCTGGACAAAGGTAAAAACTGAGACGTAACAGCCCAATCCATGCACATCTCTCATATATTTAATTTCGGTTATTGCACATACACGTTTTGAATAATTATGAAATCAAGTAATTCGACACGAAACTGTTGTTGGTTCTTTGTTAATGTTATCATTGCTATTTTTGTTGTTATTTTCATTGATCATATTGTTGTTGTTGTTGTTGTTGTTGTTGTTGTTACTCAGGTTGTCTGGTCGAGCTACCTCGAGCTCCTGAGGAAAGACACGGCACTGTGACCGGGTTGTTCCACAGGTCCCTGATTGATTTGATGTTGTGTTGGCGTCTGAGTTGTGTGTGTGTGTGTGCTGTGCAGTGTTCCATGATGTGTGTGATGGTGTGTGGTGCTGAATTGCAATCTGGACACAGGTGTCATCAATTGAGTCATTCAGCCTTATCTGATACGACAGAAGGGCAGGATGATGACCGCATCTCAACCTGGCCAGATGCACCTTGTTTTGGCGTCTGAGTTGTGTGTGTGCTGTGCAGTTTCCATGATGTGTGTGTGTGTGATGGTGTGTGATGCCGAATGACAATGTGGGCAGGTGTCATCGATTGCGTCCTTCAGCCTTTTCTGATAGGACAACATCATTGATGTTATTGGTCTTGTTCGTGTGTGTGTGTGTGTGTGTGTGGGCTGTCAAACCTCGTTGGAGGCCGGATAATGAGCGCCGCGGTAGAACCTGAGCGACTGTTCTGCCTGGCCTGTTAACTGCTGATTGACTAGCCAAGTGGGCGATTCGTGCAGAACCAACAGTCCCAGAACCATGACAATGTTGGGTATGACGCCCACCACCCAGGTCAACATGGTCCATGACAAAATACTACCTACAACACAGGCATACACACACACACAAAGGACTAAATGTTTGAGAGATGTTAAGAAGTATAGTTTCCCATATAGGTGTCTTGATGTCTGGAATCAGTTAGGGGAGAATATTGTAGGAGCTAATAGCGTAGGAGCAGTTGAAGAAAGACTGGATAGTGTGAAATACTGAGAATTTCAAAGAAGATAGGTTAGAGGGTGGGTTGGAGACAGGACAGCACGAGCATAGCTCATCTCCTGTGGTATACAAATAGGTGAGTACAAATAGGTGAGAACAAATAGGTGAGTACACACGAACACAATGAGGTTGCCCACACTTTAGGACGAAAGAGTTGTCTTCGATCTCGGCAGTATCCACAAAATTATAATGAGGAAATAGGCTGATTCCAAAAATTCAAAATCGTTCGAAGTCCAAAGATCAGAAAGAGGGTATGCCAAACAATGTCATCACTTACAGAACAAGAACAGACATATATAAACATGGACTTCCCTATTGAATTATTGACCATTGAAATGCATTACCGAATGAAATTACGCGTCCAATGAATTTCAGCGGTTTTAAGAAGAAATATTACTTCTGGAAGGTGGAATAAGTCGGAATAAATATTCCGTGTAGTGTTTAAATTCCGGAGAATACACACAAACACGCTCACACACAGAGATACTTTAATGAAGAAATTATCCGATATACATGCTGCATAACTTTGTTGGACTTCGTGGTGTATTGGTAGCACACCCGCCTAGCAAGCGGGAGGTCCGTGGTTCGAAACCCGGCAGAGGAAAATTTCTTTTGGGCGAATTCTATAATCCAACAGCTCATGTCCACCCAGCAGTAAATGGTACCAGATATCAGTGATGTGTTGTGGCATACATTCTGGGTAGGTGGTCCTCTCTAATACGTCTTCCGTTCTTGTGGCGTCATAGCGTGGAGAGGGTCGGTTCTGCGGTGGCAGCGAGCTGTACGGGACACACCTGTGTGTGTTCATAAGCTTCGACTTCTTGCCGTGTAGCAGCTGTCACTAGAGGCCATTAACCTTCAACTAGAACAGAAACGTAGATTATTTCAGTTTCTCCTCTCACAGCTAATCCCAACAGATTGAAGACAAGAGGATAATGAGAGAATGGGGAGTACGAATAGAATATGATAATATGTCGATGTGCGTAGAGAAATGTCTGAACCAATGGTATGAATTGACCGCAACTATTTATAGCTTCAAACAATTTAGGACGAAATGAAAACCGGACAATGGTGAGACTTCTTGACATAGCGCTTCTCAACCTTTGAGGCCCCCCACAAGTTCCATAAATGAATTCATCAAACCCTTCCTGTTTGAAGTCAAATAACAAATCACGTACGATCAAGACAGTCACACAAGTAGGCTACTACTGAGTGGACCGAGTCGCTTGCAGCACAGATATCAAAACCAAGCGATGTGGCGTTATTAACTGCAGCCAATGATGACCAAGCAGAGCTTCACGTCACGAATCATACGCGAGTGGGTGAACCAAACTGCCAAGCCCTGTGCAACTGACTAACCGAGCCTCTGGAGGTTCAATCGAACCCAGGTTATCAACCACTGAGCTTCACACCCACCAAGTCCGTAAGAGATGGCGTATCCAAGAGCCAAGGCCAGACCAGGCAGCATGAGCAGAGCTCCTCTTAATCGAGGAGCACATACCTCGCTGATGAAGATGACACTGCAAGAACTGCATGTTCCAACAGCCACTCCCGCCAGCAACCTGCTCACATAGAACCGTGCACACACACACACACACACACAAGCAGACATATGTGTACACAATTCAAATTACACATTCGCAAAGTTGAAAGAGGTTATAGTTTTTGAACGCACACCTATGTGTTCATAAGCTTCGGCTTCTTCCCGTGTAGCAGCTGTCACTTGAGCAGCCTTTAACCTTTAACCTTAGTCTCTTCTCCCGCCGGGAAAACTCTAGGCGCCGCCACTGCTAATTGGGTGATCACCTGCCGACAATGAGAAGCTCCACTCGATAGTCGATGGTTTGCAGTAGGGTGCCAACTAGATTGGGCAGGGTCTGGTAGAGCATCAGACGCGCTGGTCCAATTCGACGCAGAATTGTCATCGACATACTGGTGCCCAGAATCATACCCAACATGTACACGCTCACTAACACACAAATACACACACACATGCAAACATACATACATATATATACATACACAATAAAACTTACAATACCTTTAACATTAACAATAACTATAACATTTACATTTACATTTACATTTACATTTACATTTACATTTACAATAACATTTACAATATCAAGGTGTACATGTAAATGCTTTAAACATAAAAAATGAATTAATCAAGCATAATGTAAGGTAGAATGACTTAAAAAGAGACACCACAAACACAAACACAGAATTATTCAATTGTAGACTAAATAAATAATGATAAATACTCATAAATATTCTAGTATTTAAATTAAGCTGTTCATAAATACGCATTTTAACTAAGTTGGATTTTCATATACTGATAACATTACGATGGGATATTTGGCAAGATCAATTATGAAGAGATTTGCATTTACGTCAATAATTCAATGAATCAGTTTTTATACTATTTGAAAAACGGTTTGCTGCCAATTAATTTTTGCGTTTAGTTTCGCATTTTTTCCACACAAAAAATACGGATCTCCACTCCGGATAAAAAGTAGTTTAAAAATAAAAAATTAAATAATTTTTTGAAAAAAACAATAATTAATTATTTGAAAATAAAATATAATCAATTGCTTTTAGCACTTATTGACTCGAAGTGAAACAATGTAAATAAAATGTAACACCCAGCACTTTTGTAAACAATTATATATTAGATCAAAAAGTCCTTGATTGTTGATAAACGGCGGTGTTTATTGTGTTTGTGTTAAAGCGTAGTTTGCGGTGTCAAGAAGTTGTACAGTGATAAATATTCACTCCAAATGCGAGAACGAATACGATATGTTTCCTGTGGTAGAACTCCGTGTTTTGTGAACACAAAAAACTAGACAATAATTGAAATCCGGTCTGGTCCATGAAGCCCATATATCAATCAAAAATTATACTGCATATTTTGCATTGGTAGCCTTAATGGCCAGACATCTATTTCACGGAAAAAATTCAGTCTGTCAAAGTTTTATTTATCCAAAAGAACAAGCTTCAATATAGTATGAATTATATCAATGTTGATAAAGTGAAAAAATGTGCAATACTTTGATGAAAAACGTAAATTAAGTAGACGTGCAGCTTTGTCTGGCCACAAACCAGATCCAAAGCTGCATACCCCCAATTCGGCCTTGATATCCTAAACCAACTACACATTATGGACAGATTACATAAGAGGGTAAAGAAGAAGCAAAATGATGAAATAATTTGGGACCAGAAGATACACATAGCAATAAGTTATAATGCTTTTATTGTCTAGTACCTCACACACAAACTCAACCCGATACAAACTCAACCCCTAGTTAGTGATCATTTCTTGACGTAACCTAACCTAAATGTCTAGCATATAAACCCGCCCGTTGTGGATCGTGTCGATCCGCTCTGGATCTTGAAGACAAATCCGTTAGTTTAGTATAAGAATGCATTCTACATAGTGAAATTGAACGTTTTATTGTCTATAGCTGCTGTCTGCGGGACAAATTTAAATAGAAAAAAGTAAACCCATAACAACTATTAACCAATAGAAAAGTCTAAATATGAATGTTTTTATTTTAGATTTTTAGCTAGATTTTGTCCTGAACGCTAGCGCCCTAGCGAATACGTCATGCGCTTTGCATATAAACTTTGATGTTGATTTCGCAGCAGCGATAAATCATAGGCGGATGAAGTAAATATTTATATTGGGGCTGAATATTTTATATCGGTTTGTTGAAATTGTTTTTGGAAGATATATCAAAATTAGGGGTAAGCATTGCATGTGAAGGAAAATTTTAAAAACGTATTTCAAAGAGGCTAAGTCCCCCTGCAAAATTCCTGGATCCGCCATTGTCTCCATTGATCGCTGTGTTAAATCTATCAGTCGTCGGTGAAAATGACATGGTCTTGAATAAGCGGCTATATCGTTTGGAATGTTCGCAATACATATTTTAAAAATATATCATCTTGTAGAAGACAAAATTTCTAATCTGTGGATATAAAAAACTGTCAATTCTGTTGAGCAGTTTTCCTCAAACCCGTGGCATAAAATCCCCAAAATGTGAAAAACTCGTTTGTGCACGCACACACAGACAGAATAACGTTTTGATTATTATCGGGTTTATATGCTGGTTTATATGTTTATATGCAACAAAACCTAGCCTATGACCTTCTTGCATCCATTTTACCCCTAGGGACCAAGTTTCATCTAAATCGGTCCAGTGGTTTAGGAGGAGATAGGATAAACAGACACAAATGACCTCAATGACCTTGAAAATGACCTCGAAAGTCAACAAAACCTAACCTATGACCATCTTGCATCCATTTTACCCCTAGGGACCAAGTTTCATCAAAATCGGTCCAGTGGTTTAGGAGGAAATACGATACAAACAGACATTTAGAAAATTTGCAATCAGTGCATGGCAAAAAAAATACCATCAATTCGGCCCTTCGGGCCGAATTGGATAATAGGAAAGGACAGATTTTTTCGACATACTGTATATGTATGAAAATCAGTGCAGTTAAAAATACTACCGACGAAAAGTTGAAGTTTTAGGCAGGCTTATTGAATCGTACTGCTCATTAATCGTACTGCATAATTCACCTTATGAAGTACTTTGGAAGTACTTCTGGTGGTTCTTACCAAATTATAATAGCGTAAAATGGAATATTAACCCACCCGCACACAACACACACACGCTTACAAGGGTGTTTGTAAATGCCTAGCAACGGTTGCTATGGAAATATGACAATTGACGGCTGCTATGGAAACCGTTGCTGTTTTAGTTGGCATGACAACGCGAACAGAGAGAGAGAGAGTATGAGAATATTGCTCAGATACATCAGAAAGTGGGAAAGAAAGAGAGAGGAATTCTTCTTGACGTAAGGGCTATTAACGCATCTGTAAAATTTGCTTTTCTTGTATATTTATATTTCTAGTTAATTTCTTACTGAGCCATTGAGCTTGACGGCCGTAGAGTTTGATGTTGTAGTCGCCGTTTTTCAGCTGACCCAGCATGACCGCGCCATGACCCGAGGTCAAGGTCACAGACAAGGTCGCACACGACCCAACAATAGCGCCCAAAATCTGAACAAGACAATTAATTAATAAAGAAATTAGTCATTACTATTATTATTGTTTATTATTAATTACAGGCAAATCCAGTAGCATGGGGGAAGAGTGCATGTGCACTATTACCACCCTGCGGTGGCCCCATGTACTGGAACCTAAACAATAAACAAATTGAGGCTTTCAACCTTGAACATTTAATTTACATAAGTCACACCTGGGTCCACCATCGTTCCGAAGAATGCTGGACCTCTGGCTGGCTGGATTTCTGCGGCAGATCTTGTTGATGACGAAAGGTTACAGCCAGAGAATCTGGTGACAGACCGTCATCTTCGTTTTGAAAGGAGCATTTGCTGAGGTCGTCTCTGGAGATTGCAGCGGTGTGCTGATTTGAAGAGGCACACTGTTTGTGCGAAGGATCATGTGGCTTTTGGCGGGAATGCAAGCCCGTACGCTGAGAGCTCGTCATCGAAGAAGATCCGTTAATGGAGCTAGCGACACACAAAAACAATATCCAGTCAAAACGATCTGCAAGCTCGTCTGCAACTGAATCCCGTGAAGCAGGAGATCCCAATCGTTTTCAATCTCGTTTTCACGCTGTGTTGAAAATGTATCCAGAAACTAAGCAACAATGAAATATGCGGGTTCCGGGCGAATATTTTGCAATATCGAACAAATATTTCCAGAACAAGTCTTGCATCTCTTCAAAAACATATCTTTCGAACAAGTAATACTTTATTCATTCTTTCACAATAGACGTACAATTAGTCAATTTATTTATATATCAGGGGTTCCCAAACATTTTTCGCTCCACCACCCCCAGAACAGTTCCGAAGGGCTCTAGGACCCCCAGCAAAAAATGAGTGAAGTAAGAAAAACACCTTTATACTGAATTCTTATGACATTCAGTTCTTTAATGCCATCGTTATTGAATGTATTTGAAAATACAAAGAAAAAACATCAGGTGTAAATAACATGGAATTTTTGGGTGCAAATTTTGACGGATTCCAATTTTTTCGGGCGGTTCTCACAATCCCTAGAAGTGGTTCTCACGACCCCTAGAATCGGTTGGAAACCTCCTCCGTATAGCTTGGTTTTTGTATAGTTTTTCGGAAAATACTTTTTTCAATTGAACGTTGTCGGATGGATATTTGATTATTTACTTTTCAAACTCTCTTTCTCTCTACATCTTTTTCGGTTAGCTTCCAGTACACATAGGGTCACCGCAGGGTGGTAATAGTGCACTTGCACTCTTCCCCCATGCTATTCTTACTGAGTAATGGCTTAAGTAATAGCAAAACAGCTAATATAAATCAAATAAATCACATCAAATTTTTCAAGTCAAATTTTTGGGGTCCTTGATTTATGTCAGAAAAATATTCCAAAAATAAATTGCGTTTGGAAAAAATTCAGCTTAAAATTTTTTCAATACAATTCAACACCGAAAACTAGCAGATATTTTTTATATAAAATAAAATGAAACAAAATCAAAATCAATCACATAACTCACTATATCTAGAGTTGTTTTGATATATGTACAAGAGATATGTATAAGAGGTTAAAACCATTGGTTCTGAACCTGTGTGTGGTAAATTCCCCTGTCTGGTGGGAAATGGAAGAATTTTCAAGTGGGAAGCTAAAGGTCGGACAGAACAGGACAACTATGTGTGCGTTTTTATCCATTTAAATTCCTTTATTTTTGTTTCTAATGACCTCTGATGACATTTACTTTATGATGTAACAACTGAATTTATTGAATTTATCAGCGCTGTGTTGTGTGGAAAATGAAGATGAGATGGCTCGTATTAAGAAGTGGAGAATCAGTGAGAGAAAATAGGTTAAGAACCACTGGCTTAAATTATGTGAGCTTTACGAAACCTTTTCACGTTGTATCCAGTGAAGTTCAGCGGTGACTGCGATAAAGTACGCAGCGAAATTGTGTGTGTGTGTGTGTGTGTGTGTGTGTGTGTGTGTGTGTGTGTGTGTGTGTGTGTGTGTGCTGGTGTGTGTATAAAGTCTTTTTTGCAGCTTTTAACCACTTATTCACACACACGACTTCCGCTTGCAAAAACAAACAAAAATAACCCGTAAGCATTAATCAGACCAAGTGCATGTATGTATCTCTCTCTCTGTGTGTGTGTGTGTGTGTGTGTGTGTGTGTGTGTGTGTGTGTGTGTGTGTTTGAATATGTAGACACACGCACACACACACATACATACAGACATACACACAGACATACAGACACGCAGATGTGTACAGTTTCACATTTCAACTCATTGGAATTCAATGTAAATATTAACGACTCTCTGGGATTTTGAATTTTTATTGTCCATTTTTGTTCCAACATTGGATTATTAGAGAAAATTTGAAAAAGTATTATTCTTAAAGTTAATTTCTTCTTTCTTTAAACGGAATTGTTTATCAAATCAAATATATCACAATATCTAACTGAATACAAATTACAAAACAAATAGACATAGAAAATACACAAAATATTATAAATACATATATAAATATAATAAAAATATATATTATCAAGAAAAAAAATCATCTTTCTTCTAGCGATGTTAGTGATATTTTTCAAGATTCTTGTTATACAAGCCATTTAATTATGAGGTTTTCAATCAGTTAGAGAGTTTTTATATAGCAAAAAACAACTTACAGTTTTGTTGTGTCTTTCATGTCAGACTTCATTGATTGTGTCGTATGTACAAAGCACTCAATTTCATAGCTACATTCATTTTCTGATAAATCAACACTTACTGAATGCATTGAACAGCAAAACACACACACATACACACACACACACACACACACACAGATAGCACAGCACAAGCGTTCACACACATACACACTCTCACATACCCATGCTGCACGAAGGACTATTTTCTGTTGAGTTCTTTCCAATGGACTAGAGTATTATCAACCAAATGTATAAACATTGCACACACACACACACACACACACAGACAAAGAAACACACACACATACATATATACATACACACACATACATACATACATCATACCCACACACAAACTTACACACACGCTCACACACAAACAGACAGACAAGCACACACGGACACACACACACACACACAACCAAACAAACACGCACACACATGCACACATAATCAAGCAAACACGCACACACACACACACATACATACTCACATATACACTGACACACACACAAAAACACAAACACACACACACACACATACACAAAACTCATGGTTGCATAAAAAATGACTCAATGATTCAAAGCAGATGCATACGAAATGTTCTCACCTATTTCAAGTAGCACATGAGTGGTGTAAGTTCTCAAAAGAATAAAGTCACGTGTTTAGGAATAAACATTATAGGAACCACACAAGGTCAGTAATCGATTGTTCATATGCATTGCGCATGATCAAAGCTGAAATATAACGTGATGCCCTTGGGTAAAAATGTGGTTATACGTTTAATTTGGATAAAGACAAACGTCTCTCCCGAATTCCTATTTATTTTTGAGCGAAAATCAAGTGTTTCTATACGTCATTTGGGTAAAAAGCTATTTGTATTTGTGTAAGTAAGTCAAACTGTATGATACAATACCAAATTTGCTGTCACAATTGCAGCGCAGTAATGGTGTGACCACAGGAAAAGTTTAGGTTCGTTTTAGCTCAAAATATACAAACATTTTCCGTTTAGAGGTCTTTTATTATGGTTAAGAAAAATTGTTTGGATTTATTTTGATTGTGCTACATTGTTGGGGATTTCAACAAAGATCTTACGGTGTATTAAGTAGGGAAACCATTCAGTTCAGTTCAGTGTATTTGTTATAGCGCCTGCCATACACGGGCGCGCAACAGCTACACATTATAAACAAGGGACAAATTTAAAACAGTTACAGAAGCAATGATAATAAGAGTGAAGAACATGAATGAGTAAATTATACACAATTATGTGAGTCAATGGACAAATATATACACCATGAGTGAAATTTACAATACAAGTGGCACAATACAATAAACATAATTAGACACAATCAAAGATGAACACAAACAAATATGCATTGGGACCCACACACATCAGAGAGAGGCAAAAGGGGTCAATGAATGAGCCACGGGATTATATTCAATTCAATTATATTCAAAGATCAAAGGTTTCACGGGATCAAAGGTATGTATTGATTGCAGCGTAAGCAAAGGTTGTACAACCATGCCGTAGTAGATATCATTCACCTATACTTTTATTCTTTTTATGAAGGAGTATATTTCAGCGGTGACTAAAAATTTTGCAAACTAAGTTTTCTTTCATAGAACGAACAGGACCACATCTGGTAAATTTTAGGAATTATGTGCCATACATGATTTTAATGCCGCGAAAATGGTATTAATTTAAAACAGACCGACAAGTATTCAACAAGTGACTAAATATATTAACAACAACAACAACAACAAACATGTATTTAATATAGCGCACACAATAGTTACAATCGCGCGACACGCAAAATAATACTGGAGCAAGTGGGAAATTGGGTCAATTGCGCAGGTTGGGTGAAGTAAAAACATTCAGCGCAGAACAACCCTGAACAAATGTTAAAAATATTGAAACCACGGAAGAAACATCGGTGATAAAACCGTATTGTTTTCATTGTGGTTGATATATAGATGCCCTACTGTACTGAAAACGAAATCCTTTCAAGGAGGATGAATTTGTGCCTCATGATATCTGGGTTGACGTTGAATGTGTAAGGATTCAAGAACATTAGATTGAGAGAATTTGATTTAACGAATTTCTTGCAGTCCCTCGCCTCCTGCAAAGGCAGCACATTACATTAGAACACTAAACCTAACCTAACCTAAAATCTATGAAAAATATAGAAACGTTTTTGTGCGTTTTTAAGCGTTTTTATAAATTAGCTCAATTTAATGTTCTTGAATCCTTACACATTCAGCGTAGACCTGATATTTGTACCTTGGATTATTTATTAATTCATTCATTCATGTATTTTTCCAGCTTTCAAATCACCAGAATCAGAAATTGTAATTAAGCAAAAAATGGAAAGGCATTGATTGATATTTGTACCTTGGATGGAACCATGGGCATTCAGTTTTCATTATTATTATTATCAATTATACAGGCAAATCCAGTAGCATGGGGAAAGAGTGCAAGTGCACTATTACCACCCTGCGGTGACCCTATGTACCTAAAGCGCCCAAAAATATGTGAAAGAGAGTTTTGTACTGGAATCCGGTTTGTTACAGGGTGCCCATGTGAAGTGACGAATCTAGCGTTGTATTTCAAGTGGGGCGTGTATTGTTGTTGTTCATGTTCCTCAGGTTGTATGACCGAACAACCTCGAGCTCCTGAAGAAAGGCACGGCACCGACCGGGCTATTCCACAGGGCATTGATTGATTTGATCTCGGGGCGTGTGCTATGAGTGAGTCGGCGTTCTGCGATGCTATTCGGAGTTCGATTAAGCTGGAATGCGACTGGCATTTCGAGCAAGAAGTGGATGGCGAAGAAGTAGATGACGAGTATGAAATTGATAATCCTGACAGGGTGCTTTCAGACTTCACACACAAGCGCGAATCGTGCGAAACCGAGGCCATCTATACTGAAGGGGAAACGCTTTTAGCGAACGCATCGCCCAAGTACGAAGACTTGTCCGAGGACTGCCTGGAGAAATTGTCTGGCGTCTCTTCGACTGCTGCATTCTCAACCATCACTTCTGATGTTCTCTCGGATGAGGACTCCAACATCTCGAGGACTTCACGATCTCAAAGACTCCAGGATCTCGATGACTCCAGAGTCTTGGGGACGTCAGGATCTCGAGGATACCAACATCCCGAGGACGTCAGGATATCGAGAACTTCCGGGTATCGGAAGACTCGGAAAGTTCGCTCCAACACACTCTCTGGTCGGCGGTCGTTTGCCTGCGACATCTGTGGGGCCGTGTTTCTTCAGCGCGGTAATATGACCACGCACCGTCGAGTGCACACGGACCGCACACGGCGTTACAAGTGTCATATTTGCGGAGTGGCCTTTCACGACGCTTCCAACCTGCGCAAACACGCGCTGGTGCACAGCCGACGGCGTCCGTTCGCCTGCGATCGCTGTGGGCGTCGGTTTAAGCGTGCCAACAGTCTAAAGGAGCACGGCAGCCGGTGTCGTTCGCCGTCCGTCAGTTCGGCGTCCGTCAGTTCGCCGCACGTCGGCAAACGTGTGCTGTCCGTCGAGCGACACAACGAGGTGCATGCTGAATTGATTCACGGATGTTACATGTGCGCAACGTGTCGGCTGACCTTTCCCGAACGCCGTTTGTTGGCCGAACACACGGTTCGTGTGCACGGAAAGGCTCTTGTAGACTTCACGAACATTTCGAAACATGTTGAAACGTCAGGCGGCGGTGTATCTCGGTCGGGTTTGTCGACTCCTCTGCACTGGTTCGTCTGCGATGCTTGTGGCTTCGGCAATCGACATTTGAAAAAGGTGGTCAGACACTTACAGGTGCATTCGAAGCTGCCTGCGTTTGTCTGTCCGCTTTGCGGAAAGGGTTTGAAGCGACGTTCGTATCTAGAAGACCACTTTATGAGCAAAGGTTGCAGACGCTTAGCTGAAGACAAATCCATAAATATTGAGGAGTTTTTGAAACGTCAGAAGCGTGTAAAGAAGCCAGATAATGATGTTGTAGCGATGCCAAATCCCAACAAGATCGAATGTCCTCCAGGAATTCACATGCAAGTCTACGATGCATCTTGTCGTCTTCAAGATGAACTCAGAACCAAGCGACGATGTGTAGAGAAACAGAATCTGTGCGGGTCGGGTCGCTACCAATGTCTATTGTGCGATTATTCATTTACGCTGAAACAAAACTTGAAGCGTCACGCCTTTAACGTCCACCAAATCAGCGACCCGAATGTGCAGATGAAAAAACGGCCGTCCAGATGGCGCTCGTGACTGTGTGCTTGCGTTTTTGTTGTTTATGTGTGTGTATGCTTGTGTGTGTGTATGTTATTGTGCCGTAGTCAACGGAATCGACATGAGTCGTTTGCTAGAAATATACTTGCAAATTAAAATATATCAAATCATAATTCTTATTAATATTTTTAGCTAAACCACTGAGATGTATAATTTATCTAATATTATACACTATACTATATAGAAAGCAGGGATATTATATGACTATTAAATTAGTTTTGATATTATGAACTTTCATATGGAATCGTGTGTGAAACGTTTTTTATAGATTGAAGCTACAAAATTGACTAATTTTAATGTTGTTGAATATTCGCATGGGCATGTCTAATTTCTATACATGTGTTTGTCCGTTAGTGTGTTTGTGTGTACAAATATTTTGTTTTTTCCCTTTTTCACTGAAAATCTTTCGCGCTTTTTTGACTCACAATACTGAGTGTGTTTAAAAATACACATGTATAATTAATACTCTTCGGATGTGTAAACTCCATGGAAGTTTAACTCAAACGCTAAGATATATATATAGTAAATTTCAAGTATTTAATTATATTTAAGTAATTATTATTGTTTTATTAATATACCATAATTTATAGCATAGGTATTACACAGTAAAAACTGGTACACACACACATGCGCACTCAGATATACATACACACGCACAAATACATATACATTCACACACATATACACGCACACACACACATACATACACGCACTTTCTCTTTCATTGACATCAATCTAGCTTTGTATGTGTGTGTATGTGTGTATGTGCGTGTGTATGTGTGTGTGTATGTGCGTGTGTGTGTGTGTGTGTGTCCGTTGGCAAAATGTAACGATATAGATACTCGGTGTGCGTGCGTGTGTGTGTGTGTGTGCGTGTGTAAGTTGGAGTGTCTTGTCAGTCTGACTTAAGGCGAGCTTGTGGTAGTGTGTGTGTGTGTGTTTTATGTGTTTGTGTTAGTGTGTGTGTGTGTGATATTTGCAATAGTTATACGCAAATCTCAAAAGTGGTACTTTTTTAAATCCTACGTAGAGCCAATAGTTATATGTTAAATTTTTCAACAATATTTTCAAGTTTTCATTTTATTCGCCAATCTGTTTGTCCGACTAACCAGATCCTTTATTTCGGAATTGGCTTTTCGTCAAATTTGGGTTCTTTCCAAACAAAAAATACGCCACACTGGCTTTAGATACGAGATTAAACCGTCGGAAATATGGAGGTAACCTGACACACAAACACACAAACACATGCGCACACAAACACATTTAATTTCAATTTCATTTTTCATTTATTTAAACAATTATCTACCGAAATATCTACATATATATAGTCTTTTACGTCTATTTCCCAAAAATTACCCCAGGGTAATGGATTAGTGGTGTAATACCTGGGGTAATGGGGTAATTTAACACTTAGGGGTGATTTGGGGTATTTACCCCGGGGTGATTATATCCATGAGAAATGCATGATAGCTGTCATCCCCCCTTCCCGAAACTACACACACTAACTACGCCCTTGCTTTTTACCAGTGGCGGATATTGAGTGAAATTTGGGGTGTGAGGTTGAATTATGTATGAGTGACTAGGTATCGTGTGAAGGTCTTGACTTGGGACATTTTTCAATGATATATACACACACATTTACACACACACACAGATACACAATAATGTGCGAATGTGCATTGCGATAATGCTTATAGCAACAAATTCTACAGAAAGATTTTATTTCTTGACCTCTTTTAGTGAACCTCTTGGCTATGGGAAGTTGATGGAAATGTTTTTGGGGAGCTCAGGAGGCTGAAACCCCCTGATTCTCCACTTCTGTATCCGCCAGTGATTCTGATATCCGTTGTTAATTGTGTATTGACATGTATCCATGCTTCTTCCATACCTCTCATATATGTCCAGGTCTATACATCGGTGTAATTACCGTTGACAGGTGAAATATTGATTATACGATGGACATATTATGATAATGTAGCGTTGCACAAATGCAATGCAAAATCTCGTTGCTTCCGTGCTGTCGTCGCTATTAATAAGCGCTATTTATCACAGGTTTTTTCCCTCTTGTATTTGTGTGTAGTGTGGTTTGTTTGTAGTTTTGTTATGATCGTTCAACCTTATATGGGCTAATAAACTTTCAAGCTTCCAATTTTCCAGCATTGACTGTCTGTATGTGTGTGTGTATGATATTTCATTAAGTTTTTCGTGTCAATAGAATACAATACATTACAATACAATATATACATATATATGTACTTGCGTTTGCAAACGAGATTAATTTCAGATTTAATTGCATTTTAATTCGCGCTTTGCAATCTATTACCTCGTAGATTCCAAATATCTTGTCATTTTTTTGTCGTTTACGTTTGATATAGGGTAGATTTTAGGGAAGCTATAGACATACACACACACACAAACACACACACACACACAAACACACACACACTCACTAAAACTGTAAGCTGTGAGGTATATTGGATAAGCATTTAGGGAAGTTATATAGTGAAGCTTTTTAAGTGTTTGAGTCGAAGTGATATATATATATATATATATATATATATATATATATATATATATATGTCTTCACATATGTCAAAAATGTCATATTAATTTCTTCATATATGCCATCAAGACAAACTTAATATATGTCAACGCCACATATTGTATTCCTAGAAATATGCATTCGGTTTTTATAGCAGCAATCACTCCTCTATTTGAGCGGCATGTAGTTCTATATTTCAAACCTTCCCCCGTAGTGTCGTTCAATTAGAGAGTGCCGCTCTATTTTTCCACTAGCTGGTCAGAATTTTGAGAAAATTCGGTGAATTTTATTTGATAAAAAAACAACGAGGTAACGTATGTATATTTATTTAACAAAAAGACACAAATACAAAGTGAATTACTGATAATTTATCACAAATTCACTAATAAAATCAGTCAGTCATAGCTATTGCCAAAAGATAATCATTAATCAAAGTGACGTTTAATTAGAGGTGCCATATATATATACGGTATCTTGTGTATATGCAAACTACATCTTTCAAACACTTGTGATGACATAAATACACACACGCACATACAAACACGATTTGCCTTGCAATTATTCACATTTTGTTATTACGAACGACGTATGAGTATAGCGTATGAATATCTGTAGCTTTATCATCTGACAGCGTTGAGGCTAATTAACCTCAAGATGTCCTTCAGTGACTCTCTGTTCAGAGACAGAGAGAGAGAGAGAGAAAGAGAGAGAGACATCGAAACTTAGAGGCGTAGCTAGAATATCTGAAGCCCCACACTATATATGTGCTTGTGGGTCACTTAGCCACAAGAGAATTAACAATTATATAGCTATCGATATAGCTGACCAAACAACGAACTGCCTTATAAAAAAAGCTTCCAGTCGCATAATCGAAGAATAGCATTATTTTCACTCGGTTTTACCTTCATTCAGTTCTTTGAGTTATTAAAACAGCAGGAAATGAAATGGTATATTTAGAATTATGCGACTCATTGATTTCAGCGAACGATTTGTGCATATTTATATTATATTTATGTTCATCTGATATCTGTGTTGAGTTCAATTCATTCATATCTGTTTCAGAAGTTATGTGTAGAGTCATAATCATATGTCGTCTGTTTAGAATTTATTTTTTGCAGACTATATTTGAAAATTTGCAATTGTTTGAAATACACACACACACACACTCACACACACACACACACACACACACACACACACACACACACACACACACACACACACACACACACACACACACACACACACACACACACACACACACACACACAGACATACAAAGGTCTAGCGCGGTTTTATATTATATTCGATTTGCATATCGCATACTTTCGCTATAACCCATAAGAAATGGCATTACTAAGACGATGAAGTTAACAAATCTCGTCATTATCTGTTATTTAGTATTATATTGGTATAGAATTTACATTTTTGATAGTATGTATTAATATTTTAGTTTATATTTATGTATATATTTATATTCATCATATATTATCATATATTATTATAAATGTATTGTTTTGTGTTTATTTATTTGTGATGATTGAATATTTCTACGCATAAAACAATAGTCAATGAATAGTATTTATTTCTGGGAGAAACATATTTTGTGTTAGTTTGTGTGTGTGTGTGTGTGTTTGTGTATATGTGTGTGTGTGTGTTTGTGTGTGTGTGTATGTGTACGTGTGTATGTGTGTTATGTGTGTGTGCTATGTATGATCGGTGGTGATAATGACAAAATGTCAACAAGCAAAAAAAACAACAGCTGTTTTGAATTTGGTGCGTCGGGAAGCGAACGAAAAATTCCGGTTTTCCATTTGGCCATCAAAAAAAATCTGAATGAACCCACTGGACATTCTATCATACAGATCTTGATATGCAATCACTTTTGTTGCAGCTGCGAAATCGCTCAGACATAACAAGGACGACGCCAAGGGCGGGAAGCTTGCAGGGGTTAAAGCCCCCCTTCTGAAAAAAGTGTCATACTTTATTGAGCCCCCCGTCTCCAAAGAAAAAATTCACTGACATTTCGAGTGTGGTTCATCGTGTGTCGCCAAGCCCACGCATGTATTTCCTTAGTTTCATACTAGCCCCCCTCAGATAAAAATCCTGTTGACACTGCCACTGATATATAGACCAGAGGTAGCAACATTTCAGCTGAAATCATTTTCAACTTCGTAATTCCGTCTCGCTCCAACTGATCCACACATTGTTTTAAAGTTTTTAAATCGAAATTTTAGATTGTAATTTCAGTTTCAATCGTACAGATGGGATTGCAATCTTTTCCGAAACATATTGAATGATATGTGGATTGCGTTATTTCGCTCAAAGAAGTACACTGATAGTCATACGACTAAATTTTCGTCATGATTATGCAAATTAGTTTAATTGGCACATCAATATATTGGCATAATAATTATAAGAATTAAATTATTATTAAAGCAGTTTCATTTTTTGTTCAGCTAACAGCAGCAATAATTGAGAAGGGTTTAAGGTTAATGGTTAAAGGCCTCAAGTGACAGCTGCTACACGGGAAGAAACCGAAGCTTATTAACACACACAGATGTGTCCCGTACAGCTCGCTGCCACCGCAGAACCGACCCTCTCCACGCTATGACGCCACAAGAACGTAAGACGTATTAGAGAGGGCCACCTCCCCAGAATACATGACACAACACATGACTGATATCTGGTATCATTTACTGCTGGGTGGACAGGGGCTGTTGGATTATAGAATTCGCCCAAAGAAATTCTCCTCCACCGGATTTATATTCGTTATGGAGCTCCAATATATTACACGGGCACGAAAACGAAAAGGGCAAAATAGACGGAAAGAGTAAAAATCACCGACAGAGATACAATGATAGGAGAGAGAGAGAGATTAAAAGAGAGAGAAATATGGATTGTTGTCATGTGACCGTTGTCTAACAAGTAGCTCATCCAGGGAGACAGGATGCAGGATATTTGAACCAAGATCCAAAGGAATAAGGATATTTGATCCAGGATCCAACAAAATCAGGATATAAGAACCAGGATCCAAAGGAATAAGGATATTTGAACCAGGATCCAAGAGAACCAGGATATTTGAACCAGGATTCAACAAAATCAGGATATTTGAACCAGGATCCAACGGAAGAAGGATATTTGAACCAGTATCCAAGGAAGCAAGGGTATTAAGCCTACAGACCATTCCGCGTACGTTTCAGTGCCAGCTCTCCTATCTATTTCTTTTGAGTTTAGATAAGGTTAGGTTAGGTTTGGTCGGTTAGGCTAGGTTAGTTTGTAAAGAGAAAGTGGCCAGGGGTTGAAGCGTAGGTATATTACTGTTTTGCTAGGCCCATTTTGATGACCATACCACCAATGAAACGAATTCAGCACAATTATCGACAAGGGATATATCTGCATATTCACAGTCACCAGACAATTTGTCGAAGGGGAAGAGGAGATAAATATAGCCCCAATATTACCCCAACACATCCCCCCAAGGATATACGCTTATGCTGTCTGGCTTGGATCATTGATGCTGTATATGTTGTTCTTGTTTTCAAAGCTGATCTCAGTTCCTATTGTCTTCCATCCTTTGTCTGTTCATGTCTTCTACACCTATTCATGTGTGTGTGTGTGTGTGTGTGTGCGCATGCGTGCGTGCGTATTAGGAGGTGTGTGTGTATGCGTGTATGTGTGTGTGTGTGTGTGTATGTGTTTCCGTGCAGTCTTCGGTATTGTTTGTCAGTGAATGATTGTAGACGTGTTGCAAGTGTTGCAGACGTAGGTGCATTGTTGCAGTGGGCTCAGTTGGTGATGTTGATCGGTCGCTATGGTGGTAGGACATTGCAAGATTTCCGATTTTTCGTCACCGAAATCTTGTCGGCGAAGGAAGCTTTTCGGTAGGTTCAACCAGACCAAAATGAATGTAACCAACTTATAATCTTTATGCATTTCTACGTTTTGTTTTGGAATTAATTATATTATCCTAATCCGTCTGTTGCACGCTTGTTTATATATAGAATTCTATTTAGCCATTTGATTTGATAAATTCATTTGATTCATCGTTTATTTATTTTGCTTCTTTCTTCATTAGCTCTCATCTTCCTGACAAAAAATCTTCACTTTTCGAACTATCTTATCTCTCTACATCTTTTTTGTTTAGCTTCCAGTACACATGGGGCCACCGCAGGGTGGTAATAGTGCACTTACACTCTTACCCCATGCTACTGAATTTGCCTGTAATTAATAATAAAAATAAAAATAATAATAAAGGATTTATTCCTTTCTTTCTTCTACTACCAGTGATAAGTTTTTTGTTTGAGTGCATAGAGTTTTGCGGACTTTGTCCATGGTGTGGAGGTATTTGGTTAAAGTTAGGTGTAAAAATTGAACATGTCGGAAAATGGATGTCTGAAGACGAATCACTTCTACCGTTCTTTCTAAATTATCGCGTGTGTACTGGGACCTCCACACAACATACTAGTGTTAAATCATCGTATTTCTTCAGTGAGCAGAGCAGAACACACACACACACACACACACACACACACACACACATACATACACAAGATACAAGGGTATACCCAGAGTCGAACGTGTATGCGAAATATGTGACACAAATAAATTGGGGGATGAGTACCATTTACTATTTGTGTGTACAAATAAGCAAAAAGAATACCTGAGACAAATATTTCTCTCCCGGAAGTTTTATAATTGTGCAAATACATATGGTTTCATTAACTTGATGCAAACAAAGAAAGTACAAGAGCAGCGTAATCTCGCTGGATTTCTTGGACAAGCATTCAAGTTATATACGTGATTTATTGCATTATGATTTGGAATTAACATATGTGGATTCATATATAATGTCATATTGAATTGTTTGTTGTTTTGATGTTGTGCTTTGTTGTTGTTGTTTTTACACCGCTGTTATTTGATGCGGAGCTGTGCTCCATACTCTTATTGAGTCTGAGCAAAATACACATCTCTTCTTCTTCACACACACACACACACACACACTGGTGTCTCAAACAAGGTCAAAAATTGAGTACGCGTTTGTTTGGTCTCTGCAAACGAGGTGAAATATCATGGAGAAAATGGAAAAGATTCACAGACTAATCAAGAAGTGGAAGCTTATGAACACACACACAGGTGTGTCCCGTGCAGCTTGCTGCCACCGCAGAACCGACCCTCTCCACGCTATGACGCCACAAGAACGGAAGACGTATTAGAGAGGGCCACCTTCCCAGAATGCATGGCATAGCACAACATAGAGCCGAAACTGACAAATAAATGTCATTTGTGTTTGAATCAAATTTTGGACAGCATTGTTTGTCACAAGCAAGAGTTTGTAAAATTTGGTAAACAGAATTCGCAGAGGAAATTATTCAAATTTCAAGCGGTTCAACTTTTAGTTACGCATGCATAACTATTTTGTGTATATGTGTGTTGGTGTGTGTTTGTGTATGCATGTGTCTTTGTGTGTGTGTGTGGGTGTGTGTTGTATGTGTCTTCGTGTATGTGTGTGTATTCTTGTGTGTGTCAGTGTGTGTGTGTGGTGTTTGTATGTGTGTATGTGTACATGTATATGTGTGTGTGTGTGTGTGTGTGTGTGTTTTGTCAGTGTGGATTGCTCCTGACTTGAGTCTGCTGGATACATCTACTGATCAACGATTATCGTCAAACCAGACCAACACCAGAGTCGAAAACGACTGGTGTTGTCCGATTTCGTCCAACAATATGACCTCATCTACCGTTCAGACCTCTTGGAGGTCTTGCCTTGGGGCAATGCCGGCATCTGCTGTGCCGTTAAATTCTGCACAAGTTGAACGCTGGCTGGATAAGCACCCGGCCTTCACCAGCGATTACTTTATGAGGTACGAGCTTCAATTCCAAAAGGCTAAATGTTAAAGGACTCAGGTGACAGCTGTTACACGGCAAGAAGTCGAAGCTTATGAGCACACACAGGTGTGTCCCGTGCAGCTCGCTACCACCACAGAACCAACCCTCTCCACGCTATGACGCCACAAGAACGGAAGACGTATTAGAGGGGGCCACCTCCCCAGAATGCATGACACAACACATGACTGATATCTGGTACCATCATTTACTGCTGGGTGGACAGGGACTGTTGGATTATAGCATTCGCCTAAGAAATTCTGCTCCTTTGGGTTTCGAGCCACGGGCCTCCCGCTTGTGAGACGGGATAGCTACCACTACACCACGGAGTCCAACAAACCATTTATTCTATGGTATCACTTTGATAACTTCAAAGACTTTTGACAGCACTTCTGAAATCCATTCGAGTGCTGAGGCTGAATACATATAAATCTCAAAGGACGTCTCCATAAATCTGCCAAGAATCGCAATAAATCTGAAAGGCATATTTATTTGGTAAATGTTATTGATTTATATATATTCTCTCTCTCTCTGTCCATCCATCGCTCTGTATCTGTTGAGGATCAAAGCGCATGGAGATTGCAATCATGAAATTTTTAACGTTGGCGAATTTCTCAATTTCATCTTGTGTGGATGCATTTTAGCAATAACTTGGATGATATTTCAAGAGGAGCCAATACTAATTATTCCCTTTGAAAGCGGTGGCTGTATTTTATCGAACTTGGCTTTGCAAACATTTTCATCTTTCAGCGAGGGATTTTCGTAAGCGTTGCAAAAATTCTTTTCTATTCATTTTTCATTTTCACACGTGTTTTTATCGATGTGTAATTTTTTCCTCCATCACGACAGAACAACTGATGAAATATGCATAGCGGAAAGGTCGTGGTGTTGTTCGCGTGGGCCTCAGTCTTTTTTCCGTTGGGATTCACCGGCGGAACCAGGGGGGGAGCTCAGGGAGCTGAAGCCCCCCCCCCCCCCCCCTTGAATGTTTCCATCAACTCCTCATAAAAAAGAGATTCATTAAAAGTGGCCAAGGCAAAGTATCTTTTCGTAGAGTTTGTAGATATAAGCATTATTTCAAAACATATTCGCGCATAATGCGTTTGTAAGTGTATGTATATAGCATTGGGAAAAAAATTCAGCCCCCGTTTATGCATTGGATGAATGGAAACACACCCACACACAAATTCTGATCAAAGCTTTTCTGCCATGGTATTATATTTTATATTTTGTCTTCCATTCTAATTTTAGTTGCCATCTATTTGTTATATTTGTATCGTATTTTTGTTAGGATATCTTGTACTCTTGTTGTTTAATTATGCTTTAGAAGCATATCTATTCAGTTACGAGGAATTTCCTGATTATACGAGATCGTATAACCATCGTCTTCCTTTTGTTTTTTAATTTCGTATAGCATTTATTTAAATCAGGGGCTGTTCATCGTGAAGGCGAGCCTCGTTCCTTAGGGGTGCGCAAATTTCTATGAAAATCAAAGAAAAGTTGTTGTTTATGTTTGTTTTGTTAAATGTTTTATAGATTTCTCTTGGAAATGTGTTCTACTCAATTATCTTAAACAGTGCGTGGAGAGATATACCTAAATATGGTTTCCTAATCAAGGGATATAACTGTCAAAAAGACTAAATAGTCTACCGAGGGTGTGAGAACTGACTATTGATTTGAAATCGGTGCCAATACTCAAAAAAAGGTTAGAATTTATTGATATATGTTGATCTAGACTTATAGCTCTAGCAAGTGTTGCTGAGTACGATGTTATTTCATTCATACACACACACACACACACACACACACACACACACACACACACACACACGGAATTTGTGTAGAGTTTGGGTTTATGCTACGCTACTCTATACACCAGACGTCCTTGAGAAAAACATGATCGCGTGAGCTCGACGAATTTTTGTCAGTTCTGGTGTTTCGCCTTTGTCTGACTTTTGCTGCATGGAGGGTTGTTTTTTTCCAATCGATCCATTTCGAATGGGTGAATTGTTGCGCTCTCTGAGTGCACACCCCTGAATCCTCTGAATGGGTGTACTTCGACAGAATATGAAGGTTTTATGAAGGTCACTTGCACAAAAACAAGCAATTGCAACGAAAACAGCTTGGACTTCTAGAATTGCAGCTTGTATACATATAATTTAATTCAAGTTGATGTTGTTCACAGATGACTAGATTAATGTGTAATTAATGTGTATGTGATGACGTTCAAATTTTAATTTGAAAAACAAATTATGGCTTTGATGAAATTTCAATGGTTTGTGTACTATTTTTTATTAACGTAAGCAATCGCATTTTGCGTTTTGATTTATTTTCATTTGCTATCGTTGTTTTTTTATAATAAAATACAACAAAAGAACTGCAAAATATGACGAAAGATCTACGCGGCAAAATATTTCGAAATCCTCTTCGATCGAGAGGAATTCAAACTGTATGCCATTTCCAAAACTGTGTGATTTTCGAAAATGTTCAACACACACACACACACACACACACACACACACACACACACACACACACACACACACACACACACACACACACAGAGGTTTCTTCGGCGAAGTCCAGCGTTACAATGTCAGGTGTTCACACAACATCGCAAATGTTTGGAATGCTTTAGAGAGGAATGATTGGAAGGTAGGCTTCATTATAGGTTTGGCTACATGAAATACCCCACGTCTGGGGCTAACCTCCTTCCCACCACTAATCCATCCACTGATCATAACTAGAAGGTTCACTAAAAGAGGTCAAGAAAAAATATATTTCTGTAGAATTTCTTGATATAGGCATTATCGCAAACCATAATCGCACATTATTGTGTGTGTGTGTGTGTGTGTGTGTGTGTGTGTAAATGTGTGTATATATCATTGAAAATGCCCCAAGTCATGTCCTTTCACATACTACCTACTACTCATTCACACACTCATTCATCCATAATTCAGCCCCCCAAACCTCCCCAGAATGCATGACACAACACATGACTGATATCTGGTATCATCATTTACTGCTGGGTGAACAGGGGCTGTTGGATTATAGAATTCTCCCAACGAAATTCTCCTCCGCCGGGATTTGAACCACGGACTTCCCAAAAACGTTGAATAGACATTTAGACTATTCTCTATTGCACTATATCTTGGCCTCGCTCAAGTTTTGGAAGACCACGAGCGCAAATGAGAATTCCGTGCGCGGTGCTTTCAAGGACATTTCTTCTAAACCATCTTATCAATGGCGGACGGAATGGATTCGTGGAAACCAGTAGAAGTGCAATTGCATTGGTGAAATGCAATGCAACAATGATAAACGTGCAATGGTTGCAAGGGCATCCATTGCACACTTGTCATTGGTAAATAATATTAAAGGTTAAAGGTTAAAGACCTCAAGTGACAGCTGCTACACGGGAAGAAGCCGAAGCTTATGAACACACACAGGTGTGTCCCGTGCAGCTCGCTACCACCGCAGAACCAACCCTCTCCACGCTATGACTCCACAAGGACGGAAGACGTATTAGAGAGGGCCACCTCACCAGAATGCATGGCACAACACATGACTGATATCTGGTACCATTTACTGCTGGGTGGACAGGGGCTGTTGGATTATAGAATTCACCCAATGAAATTCGATTCCGCAGGGTTTCGAACCACGGACCTCCCGCTTGTGAGGCGGGTGTGCTAACCACTACACCACGGAGTCCACAAAGCGGGCGCAATCCTGTTTCCTAACGGGCGCAAGGAGTTCCTGTGAAAAATTCAAGGAGATGCATGTTATAGCTATGGCTTATATTTCTCCAGAAAAAAAACATACCTTTCCTAAAAGAACTTTGAGCCGAATCAATGAATATCGAATTAATAAGAAAAGTTTCATCATAACGTTGTTGGTGATTTTTAACTTGTTTATATAGCGATCAACAATCCCGGGGGTGTGAGATCTGATTTCTGAATTGGAAAAGGGTCATTCTGCTAATGACCTATCAACCTAGCTGTCATTGGAAGCCAATGAGGACACACTCACACACACAGTGTGTGTGTGAGTGTGTGTGTGTGTGTCATTTAGCTTGACGCAAATCACTGGAGTCTGGTGTTCGTCGAATCAGCCTTGCCTCTCCATCGAACTGACCTGGTCACATTTGCACACAAATTTGCCCTAATCATGTGCACACACACACACACACATGCACATAGACACACACACATAGACACACACACATGCACATAGACAGATAGACAGACGGTTAGACAGACAGGCAGACACACACTTGACATAATTGCATGTTATCAACTTGAAAACGTTCACTCTCTGTCCTTGCAATGAACATTAGGCCTAATCATTGCACAATTTAGGGGAAAAAGAAGGTCATTTTTTGTTTGGTACATTCTGTTTGTATGTATGTGTGTTTGTGTGTGTGTGTGTGTGTGTGTGTGTGTGTGTGTGTGTGTGTGTGTGTGTGTGTGTGTCTGAATCAATGGTATGCTAGATTAAGTAGACTGCATTCTGAGAAGTTCACCTTTTTGTGCTACCAATGTCATTACACGTATATATGGAGGACATTTGAATTTCGTAAGAAAACAAAATCAAATTGCCGTTAGCTGCTTGAATTAACCAGAAGCGAAAATATTTCATCAAGTTAAAGGTTAAAGGTTAAAGGTCTCAAGTGACAGCTGCTACACGGGAAGAAGTCGAAGCTTATGAACACACACAGGTGTGTCCCGTGCAGCTCGCTGTCACCGCAGAACCGACCCTCTCCAAGCTATGACGCCACAAGAACGGAAGACGTATTAGAGAGAGCCACCTCCCCAGAATGCATGACACAACACATGACTGATATCTGGTACCATCATTTACTGCTGGGGTCCCATGTAGTACATGTATATATATATATATATATATATATATATATATATCTTGGAAGTAGGCCATTTGTAATGCATGCTCTGTTAAATTCTACAGCATTTTCTGTGTTGTTTCTTTTGTATGTACATTTCTCTATACGTCTCACCAGCTTCTTCTGGTTCTCAGAGAGCTTTCCCAGTAGTACCGAAAAACTCATTTTTGCCCGAGGCACCTTTCGACATATATTAATGTCATCTTCAGGGGCATATATATACACATAACAATCGTAAATAAATATACACTAAACTGAAAATCAAATTTGAATGAGACGTTAAATACTCTAGAAAATTCCAATAAATATATATATATATATCTTTGAGCTTTTTGGCAGGAATGAAGTCGGTCGATCAATGCACAGCGGTTGGCAGAGGTCAATGACCCCGAGTATGCCGCCATTAAGTTTCTGCTGGTATCTCTCTGTGTGTCTGTTTCCCTTGGCTTGAGTGTGTGTGTGTGTGTGTGTGTGTGTCAGTGTGTGTAAGTATGTGTGTGGGTGTGTGTCGGTGTGTATCTTGTGTGTGTGTGTATGTGTGTGTGAGTGTGTGTGACCAAACAAATATATTTACAAACGTGTACACATATTAACAACACTACAATGCAATGGAGGCGGCGTTGCCACGAATGACGGCCAGGCTTATTCGCTGCCGAAGCCAGGCCGTCTCTCGCGGCTCCCCTGAACGCTCACTTAATCTCCCGTAGTGTGTGTGTGTGTGTGTCAGTTAGTGTGTCTGTACGTGTGTGTGTGAGTGTGTATGTATGTATACGTGAGTGTGTATGTATGTGAGTGAGTGTGTATGTATGTGAGTGTGTGAGGGTGTAAGTGACTGTATGAGTGTGTGTGTGTGTGTATGTGTGTGTGTGTGTGTGTCGGAATTTGTAACACTTGGATGACCTACATTTGGCCACTAGCACACACACACAAACACACACACACACACACACACACACACACACACACACACACACTGAATGCAAAAACATGGTTTTGATGTGTTGAAAAATTGAAAGATATTTTGAAAATCTGCCTATATAATACATCGTCTCTATAGAACTATTTTATAAGCCGCAGTTTTCCTCACATCATGTGCGTGCACACGTACCCGTGTTTTGCATTTACACAGAGGCGACGCCAGGCTTTTTCCGGTGGTGGGGCTAAGAGGACGGGAAAGCTAAGGAAAAAATTGATCGGGGGCTTGGCTAAGCATGATGAACTATACTTGTAATGTTGACAGTTGGGAATATTTTTTTAGGGGGGATTAGCTCTTCCAAGCGCCCTTCTTTGTACCGCTCCTGTTGTATTTTTTGACGTTCATTCGTGTATGCATGACACATGTACGTTTCATGTGTGCATGCGAAAACTTGTCTTTGGAAGAAATATATGTGTGTATGTGCGTGTGTGTGTGTGTGTGTGTATTGGTGCGTGAATGTTGAGTGATGTGTGTATGTGTGTATGTGTGTGTGTGTGTGTGTATGTGTGAGTGGGTGGGTGTGTGTATCGGTGCGTGAATATTGAGTGATGTGTATATGTGTGTATGTGTGTGTGTGTGTGTGTGGGTATATGTGTGTTGAATTCACACACGCTATCTTAGGATATATTCACATTGAAAACCTGCCGATAAAACTATTATTATTAATATTATAATTATTTTTAATTACAGGCAAATTCAGTAGCATGGGGTAAGAGTGCAAGTGCACTTTTACCCCATTACCACCCTGCGGTGACCCCATTTACTGGAAGCTAACAAAAAGATGTAGAGAGAGAAAGATAGTTCGAAAAGTAAAGGCTTTTTGTCAGGAATATGAAAGCTAATAGAAGAAAAGTAACGATGTTTTTTAATCTCAAAATGGATTTGTGTGAATCTTTCTTGCATAGCTCTTCCTAGGCAAAAGTAGATTGATAGAATAAAGACTATGTTCTTGGGATTATTGTTAAGGGTTACTTACAAATATAATTTTGAGACTCTAGAAAAATCATGTCCAGAAAACTTCATGCTGTCATCGAAAATACTTGCAGGTTTCACAGGGTTTCGGGGGTTTGGTTCACCCACTCGCGTATGATTGGTGACGTCAAGCTCTGCTTGGTCATCATTGGCTGCAGCTAATCACGCCACATCACTTGGTCTTGATATCTGTGCTGCAAGCAACTCGGTCCACTCAGTAGTAGCCTACTTGTATGACTGTCTTGATCGTGCGTGATTTGTGATTTTTCTCATATAATACTTCAAACAAGAATTGCTTTGACGAATGCATATATGGAGCTTGTGGGGCTCAGTACCTCCAACAAGGTTGAGAACCACTGTACTGACTGAATGTCTGTGCCGTAACCTCAGACGGGTCTTAGAAGTCCACATCGCGAGCGATTCTGATGTGATCGAATTTCACTGTTGGTGGTCTTCGCTCTCTGCAAATGTCCATTGTTCGGTATTTGAATTTTTGCACGCAATGCCATTGATGGCATTTAGATGGGCTACATGTTGATTGATTACATCTAATCTGTAGCCCACGGAAATTCAAATAATTATAATTTGACGTTGATCTTGTACATCATACATGTGTATTATTCAATTTTATATCCGATTTATGTCACTTTTATTTATTTATTACGCATGAGCTTTGTAATTTTTGTTATTCCCTTCACTAAGAATATGCAAAATGTACTACCAAAAATCATGTATTTTGATCAGAATGCCTTCCATAGAGGTAATTGTTCGTAGTGGTAGTTGTACTATCTCCCCTTCCATATATAGGCGGAAGAGTAACTTTCATAAATAAATTCAATACGAAAATAGCTCAAAATCTACAAGTGGTAGACATAATCCCAGTTCATTTTTTTCATCAGCAGCCAAAAATTAGCTAGTGATATGTTATAAAATCTCTTGCGGGAAAAATCGTGTTGACCATGGTCATCATTGATCTAGGAGACTGGAGAAGAGTCTTGTTGTCTTGAGTGTAGAGTCTGTCTTGCAGTGCGAGTGGAGTCTTGGAATCTGTAGTAAAGTCTTGTAGGCTGGAATTCAGTCTTAGAATCTAGAATGTGGAATCCGTCTTGGAGTTTGGAGTTTGTCTTGGCGTTTGGTGTGGAGTCTTGGAATCTGGAGTGTAGAGTCTGTTTGTAATCTGGAGTAGAGTCTTGGAGTCTGTAGTGGATTGTTGGCATGGGCGTAAATCCTGGGAGGTATGGGGGGTATATATACCTCCCGACAAATTGGCTGGGGGGTATGAATATGCAATTATACCCCCCGATAATTCTGCTGAGTTCAGTTCATTGGGTATATATTGTCATCAAAATCAGCATAGAAGGCAAATGACAAGAGACCAAAAATGTAAGAAATTATAAATATATGAAGAATTATATTACGCAATACACTTTTAATTGAGATATGTGTGTTGTAATTGAATAGACTGAAAATTGTCGAGGGTACCATGCAATTGACCAACTGAGTCAACTTTGAACACTAATACATGATGACTGTCATCCCCCCGAGCCTCGACACAAATTTACGCCCATGATTGTTGGAGTCTATAGTATAGAGTCTGCTTTATAGTCTGCAGTGGAGTCTTGATGTCTGGAGTGTAGATTCTGTCCTGTACTTTGGAGTGTAGTCTTGGAGTCTGCAGTGAAATTTATTGTCTTTTGCCGTTGAGCAGTACAGACCGGTTTTTCTAGCAAGTGTGGACCAGTTCCAGAGAGGTATATGCTGTGTGTGGATTATCTTGGACATTTTCTGATAAAAATAGTCACCGCTCGTTGTTACTAGAACTTGTTTGCATCATATTTCCTCTTGTGACGCAAGACTATCTCAAATTTACGGCTACCTAAATATCTTACTGTTTACATCAAGTACGTGAATTTGTGTCGAGGCTCGGGGGGATGACAGCCATCATGCATTAGTGTTCAAAATTAACTCAGTTACAAGGGGATGTTAAATCAATTCCGTCCTACTCAATTACAACATGCATTACAATATTTAACTGCTTCTTTCTTTATTAGTTTTCATCTTCCTGAATAAAACCTCACTTTTTAAACTCTCTTTATCTCTACATCTTCTTGGGCGCTTCCGGTACATGGGGCCACCGCAAGGTGGTAATAGTGCACTTGCACTCTTTCCCCATGCTACTGGATTTGTCTATAATTAATAGCAATAATAATAATTATAATAAATGTATTCGATAACTTCGATTAATATTCTCGTAGTATATTGTGCTGGTGTGTGTGTGTGTGTCTGTGTGTGTTTGTACGTGTGGTCCTTTTGCCCATACATCATGTTCACCTGCCGGAATGCTTAAGAATGCGAGCTGACCTGTCGTTGACAGTGATATATCCGCACTTCCGCTGAATGTATGTGTGTGTGTGTCTGTACCCGTTGTCAATATTTGTACTTGTATCTGTTTGTACAATGCCGCATTGTAAATATTGTACTGTCTGCGCATCTGAGACATTGTGTAGAGATTGCGCAATATAAATGTTTCAATAAATGAAATGAAATGTGTGTGTCTGTGTGTGTATGTGTGTGTCTGTGTATGTGTGTGTGTTCTTCATGAACTGTTCATTAGGAAGGCGACCCGTCAAATGGTCGACGCATGGATTCTGTCACACGCCATCAAACAGAAACTCCAATATCCATCCTGTTCTATTCGGAAACAAGCCGTTTCCGTTCCAAATAGCAGGTAATTTATTTTGATCCTTTATTACAGTTATATCTATCTATCTATCTATCTATCTATCTATCTATCTATCTATCTATATATCTATCTATCTATCTATCTATCTATCTATCTATCTATCTATCTATCTATCTATCTATCTATCTATCTATCTATCTATCTATCTATTTATCTATCTATCTATCTATCTATCTATCTATCTATCTATCTATCTATCTATCTATCTATCTATCTATCTATATATCCATCTATCTATCTATCTATCTATCTATCTATCTATCTATCTATCTATCTATCTATCTATCTATCTATCTATCTATCTATCTATCTATCTATCTATCTATCTATCTATCTATCTATCTATCTATCTATCTATCTATCTATCTATCTATCTATCTATCTATCTATCTATCTATCTATCTATCTATCTATCTATCTATCTATCTATCTATCTATCTATCTATCTATCTATCTATATATCTATCTATCTATCTATCTATCTATCTATCTATCTATCTATCTATCTATCTATCTATCTATCTATCTATCTATCTATCTATCTATCTATCTATCTATCTATCTATCTATCTATCTATCTATCTATCTATCTATCTATCTATCTATCTATCTATCTATCTATCAGGCATGTATTCAATTCATGTGTGACTTTTTGCACCTCAATACTAACTTGATGTATTCAAATGAGATAGTGTTTGACGGCTTCTGTACAAATGATTGTCTGATAACGGCGAATGAGATATCTTCAGTCGCATGCTAACGGCATGTTGTATGAGTTCTCATGAGGCAACGGTTGAATGCATAAAACATGACTGCTCAACGGATATTCGTTCTATAATTTTCATATGAAAGGTCACGTACTACAGCCGTAAGTCGTAGCTACATATACGCTTAATTTTATGTGTGAATCTGATATTTGTATTATACAAGGAGGAGAATGCGTCAACGACAGTGTCAATATACAATATCTTTGCAAAAGTATACTAGTATACTATGCAATTGCAATAATAGTATGCAATATCTTCTGCCAATTATTATTGTTATTTGTATTATATTGCATGTCCGCTATCATCATGCATGTTGATCATCAACACACAAACAGAGAGAGAAGAGCTAAAAGCATACTCAGACTCCATTGTTGGACTCCGTGGTGTAGTGGTAGCACACCCGCCTCACAAGCGGGAAGGCCGTGGTTCAAAACTCGGCGGAGGAGAGTATATTTGGGTGAAGTCTATAATCCAACAGCCCCTGTTTTCCCTGCAGTAATTGATACCAGATATCAGTCATGTGCTGTGTAATGCATTCTGGGGAGATGGCCCTCTCTAATACATCTTCCGTCCTTGTGGAGTCATAGCGTGGAGAGGGTTGGTTCTTCGGTGGCAGCGAGCTGCACGGTATACACCTGTGTGTGTTCATAAGCTTCGACTTCTTCCCGTGTAGCAGCTGATGCCTTTAACCCTTAACCTTTTTGTGTGTAAATTAAATAAGATTACATTTAAACAGATCTCCTTTCACAAACAAATAACATGTACCTGTGAGCCGCATTTGATCTTGAACTTCTTCTACAATTGGGACAAGTCCCAATTGTAGAAGCTTCCGGGACATGGAGTCACCGCAGGGTGGAAATCGAACTTGCACTCTTCCCCCATGCTACTGGATTTGCCTGTAATTAATAATAACAATACTGATAATTATAATAATATACACACAACCCGTAAGCACGTCTTCGGGTATAAATCCTCTAAACAGAGTTAAGTGCTTTAAGAATGCACTGTTGTTTTTCATTTGATCCAGAAACACTTCGGGCATGACCACTCCCGTTCGTAAGATATCAGCTGATGAGCATGGTTCGCATCACATTATCAGTGGAGTGGTTCGTCGTTGTAGTGAGATTGCCGCTCCGATCATCACTGATTGCGAAGCTATGTCTCTTCCAGTGTTTGACGGCTTCGAACCTCTGCGTTGTCAGACATCGACCTTCCAAGGTCCGACTCTGTTGAGCTGCCGATGTCGTCTGGATTTGGTGAGAAGTCTTTCATCGTCCCCTCTTTTTTCTTTCACTTTTCGTCTTTCAGAATTAAGGCGGTATATACGTATTAGAGGGAATGTCACAGGACGTATGCGCTGAAGTTTCTCTTCAGAATGGATAATGGAGGAGCTGCTTAGCGGTTAATATAAGGTTGGACAGAAAGGCAAATTTTTGTGTTTCCATCAATCCGAATTCGTCAATTTTGGCGTCTGGTGGCTTGTTGTCGTATAATTTTGTTTAACAACTGGATTTATTGAATTTATCAACCTCTTTGCGTGGAGAATGAATGGTTGGCTTCTCATTAAAAAGTGGGGAATCGGAAAAAAAAATTACAGCACCATTGATCTATATAAAAATGGAAAGCAACGTGTTAGGGAATTCCAGAAGTACTTAAAGATAGTGATAATGCTTGTATAAGCGCTTGCTTTATCCAAAACAGTCTGGTAATATAAATAATATTGTTATTGTTATTATTAACTTTTTTATATTGTAATTTTCAGAGGCTTTTGGCGCCGGTTATTCAGACGGTGGTCGGTTGCGTTTTGATGTCATCGAAGGGTCAGGATGAACTTTGGTTCGACACCTGCCATCGAATTCTTCAGATGGCTACAGTGGCTCTCAACGCAGAATGGTCTTCTCTATTTGTTGTTGAAAACCGCAAACAGTCGATATGTCAGCAAAAGCCGCAGATGCTACGTAGATGGGTAATGAGAACAGCCCACTGTGGTAATACAGTGAAATCAATTTTTTAACCCCTTACCTCCCGGTGATATGTTAATAGATCACTCAAAATTGATCACATTTCATAGTTCTTACTGTGTAATGATTATTGACCCACAAAAGCAAATTTACCTTTTGGAGGCCGGTCGCAGGTTCGAGTCACAGAGTTAGTGCTCTGCGAGCCCCAGACTCTTGTCTGTGAAAGTCTTGGCTGTGAAAAATGTCCACACGAAAATTCTTCCACGATACACAATCCCCTTTTTCTCCAGCACGTGCTATCTCTAATCCCACACTTCCTCCTTCCCCTTGTTTTCAGAGTTGCCAAACGGCTTTTTGCCAATTCTCCACTCGAGGTTAATTCGCTAATTGTGGGTTATCACGTCAGTCACAGATTTTGTTTATTTATGCTTATTTTGGTATATTATTCCATGTTAGATGATTCATGCACACCCATTTTATCTTTTTATTGTCATTTTATATTAGTTTTAACAACTGTCCATATTAATACATACTTAATCATTGGGCTATATTTTCGTAGAAATATGTATTTGACATCTTTGCAATATTACAAAAAGAACATTTAACTTCATTCATATACAAACTTTAAGATATTCAAGATGTTGTACTCAATACAATTCGAATAGCTTGAGTTAGATTTTAGTCATTCAACTGACATCTTTGACTAGCGAAATGTGTTTCACCGCTTGACGATGCTACATTCGACATACAACCTAAAGTCGACAACACAACCACACACGCGCACACACACACTGATTTGACTAATTTGACGTTTGTACGTGCTGTTTTTGTAGCTTGGAGGTGTCACCGCTTCGTCCAGTGTCGAAGAATGTTCGAGTTGCGAAGACGGGATGTCGTTCATATCAAACTTGGGTTGCGTTGTCGGCGATCAAAGTTGGCCGAGTTCTTCATCGATGGGAGCTGCAGTCCATTCTCTAGCCGAATTTGTAGCGCAAACTCAAACCGATATCTGTCTGATCAATGCTCATCAGGTGAGAAACAAACGAACAAAAGAGTTATCGGTAGAAGAGAAAGAATCTATTGTATTCAAGAATATCTTACCATTCTCCCATTCATATATACTTTAATCCAGGCTCTTTTCCGGACCTAATAGATAATCTCTTTTATGAGGGTGTCTTGTATTCGGGGTACACTGTAATTCTATTGAAAAGTATACACAAAATAATGTCATTTCTGGAAACGGATAATAGTCTTAAAAGCCGGATTGACAAATCCAATCGACATAGATGTTAAAGTTTCCATTATGAAACGCATCCTATATTATTTATGCTCACTATATATGACACATAACAACAAACAAACGACATTTAGTTGAACGTATTGTGGAGACATTTCATTTCGGAGACGAGCTTCTCCGAAACGTTAAGTATAGTTGGACTCCGTGGTGTAGTGGTAACACACCCGCCTGGCAAGCGGGAGGTCCGTGGTTCAAAACCCGGTGGCTGAGAATTTCAAATTTGGGCGAATTCTATAATCCAACAGCCCCTGTCCGCCCAGCAGTAAATGGTACCAGATATCAGTCATCTGTTGTGTCATGCATTCTGGGGAGGTGGCCCTCTCTATTACGTCTTCCGTCCTTGTGGAGTCATAGCGTGTAGAGGGTTGGTTCTGTGGTGGCAGCGAGCTGCACGGGACACACCTGTGTGTGTTCATAAGCTTCGACTTCTTCCTGTGTAGCAGCTGTCACTTGAGACTTGTAACCTTCGTGTATTGTATATTTCTTTGACTGTGCCACTATCTAGGATCGTCGCTATAGCCCTGATTTGGATGGCTTGAAAGGCAAAACGATGGATTCGCTACTGAGTACAGCCATCAACGATAGCGAAGGTCATACCGCAGCAGTTATACAGGTGACATAATCAGGCACTATGTAAAGATGCTCAAGTTCAGTGGTTTCCAACTGATTTGTGATCGAGTACCACTTGGAGGTTCCGCGTACAGTCGCCGAGTACCACCTGGTTCCAGAGAAACTCAGTTCAATCAGATATCACTTTATTTATACATAATTAGAACGCTAAATTTTATTTTGATCACTGCTAAATAAAATATAAAACAAGTAGTAAATTATTCATGTGTGCGAATGTTTTTACGTACCACCTTGGAGGTTTTTGTTTTAAGTTTAAAGTATTTAAGTTTAAAACGCATCATATAGTATTAAGGATAATAAGTTTAAGTTGATAATAAGTTTAAGTTGATAATATTTTTAAGTTCGTTAAGTTCAAGGTTTTTATTTAACGTTTAAAGTTTTCACCTGGGGGATTTTTGTTTTAAGTTGTTTAAAAATTATGCGTGCCACCACATTTTACGTAACACAGGTTGGAAGCCACTGGTTTTGTTTTATTATACAAGAATATTTTATGCTCTTACAAGTGCCTATCTGAATATTTGAACGAGAATAACTTGAAGAAACAACTTTTTGTGAATTACACATTCTCGACGATTATATCTTCTCATTTATATTTCTCATTAAATTCCACACTAATGAGTAATTTTAATTGTATTTTTCAACTATATTTGACTGCACAAAATATGTGCAATTCCCACGCTAGAATTTATGGCAAAATTTTAGGGAAAATACTTGGTTTCTGTTGAAATTTTCAGCTAATGAGTTTGTGCCTATCGGACCCAAACATTCATACATCACAACTTTAATATCAGAAAATTATACATTGCCTTTCATCTCATATTAGTGCATATAATTCGTACTGAATCTTAATTAATTTTCACAGTACAAAATTGGCCAATTAGAATTTTCTAACGACGATAGTTCAGTATAATTATTTCATTTGTAAAAGTATAACCCTTATCAAATGAAAAGTATGCGTATGTGCGCGTGTGTATATGTGTGTGTACGTGAATGTGTGTGTGTGTATATATGTGTGTGTTGTCTTAATGTGTTGTATTATTCAATATGTACGAGTGTGTTTGTATTTTTGCTGTTTTGCATATGTAAATGTGAATGTGTGTTCGTGTTTGTGCGTATGTGTGCCTGTCTGTTTTGCGTATATATGTGTGTGTGTGTGTGTCTGTGTGTGTGTGTGTGCGATTGTGTATATGTATGACTCTTGTGCTTGAGTTTGCGCATGTGTTTGTGTGTGTGTGTGTGTGTGTGTGTGTGTGTGTGTGTGTGTGTGTGTGTGTGTGTGTGTGTGTGTGTGTGTGTGTGTGTGTGTGTGTGTGAGCGCTTTTGAGACCTTCGGGTGAAAAGCGATATAGCAATGTCTTAATGCAATGTAATGTGTGTGTGTGTGTGTGTGGGTGTGTACTCACCTATTTGTTTATCACAGGAGATGAGCTGTGCTCGTGCTGCCCTGTCTCCAACCAACCCTCTAGTAACCTATCTTCCTTGAAATTCCCAATATTTAACTCGCTATGCAGCAATTTTTAAATGCCCCTACGCTTTTAGCGTAGATCATTGAAAGCTTGTGTGTGTGTGTGTGTGTGTTTTTTATCTTTCTGGATCAAGATTGTGAATAAGAGACCGGAAGGTGGTTTCAGTTCTGTCGACAAAGAATTGCTCAACACTTTCGGCCAATTATGCTCGCTGGTTTTGCATCGGCGTCGTGAAAGTGTGCAACAAAAATTGCAACAGAACCTTCATCAGGTAAAGGTATTGTTATTATTATTATTAATTACACAGGTAAGTCCAGTAGCATGGGGGAAGAGTGCAAGTGCACTATTACCACCCTGTGCGGTGGCCTCATGTATACTGGAAGCCAACCAGAAAACATATAGAGAGAAAGAGAGTTCGAAAAGTATAGCAATTAGTCAGGAAGATGAAAGCGAATGAAGAAATAAGCAAACAAAAATAAACGATAAATTAATTGAAATTATTGATCAAAAGGCTAAATAAAATCGCGCAACAAACTGAAGTCTTTCAAGTAGGAAATTTTTCGAGCTTGCGGTTCATTACAAAGGAATTTCTACTGATTTCATTTCTGTTTTGACAGAGTTTATCTGGCGATATAATTGGCTAATTCATTGGACTCCGTGGTGTAGTGGTTATCACACCGCCTCACAAGCGAGAGGTCCGTGGTTCGAAACCCGGCGGAGGAGAATTTCTTTGGGCGAATTCTATAATCCAACAGTCCCTGTCCACCCAGCAGTGAATGATGGTACCAGATATCAGTCATGTGTTGTGTCATGCATTCTGGGGAGGTGGTCCTCTCTAATACGTCTTCCGTTCTTGTGGCGTCTTAGCGTGGAGAGGGTCGGTTCTGCGGTGGCAGCGAGATGCACGGGACACACCTGTGTGTTCATAAGCTTCGGCTTCTTCCCGTGTAGCAGTTGTCACTTGAGGCATTTAACCTTTATATGATTTTTAGTAGCAGGAATACATGTAGCGACCTAGAATATTACACAAGTCATAAAAATAACAAAGGTCGGACAGAACAGGTCAACTATGTGTGTGTGTTTTTTTATCAATCAGAATTCGTTTATTTTCATTTCTATAGTGACTTTCTGGACATGTATAGTTTGCTGGAACAACTTAATTTATCATTGCATTTCTCAGACGCTGTTGTTTTGTGTGGAAAATGAAGAGTTTACTCTCATTATTAAGAAGTCACGAATCAGAAAGAAAAAGTTACACACCTCAAATACTCCTTCAATGTACCTTCGATTTGAAACTATCGAATATAGAAGAATTCATGTGTGTGTGTCTGTGATTGTTTGTGATTGTGTGTGTGTGTGTGTGTGTGTGTATGTGTGTGTGTATGTGTGTGTGTACGTTGTGATCGGGTTATACATGTTCCATTAACTTTGTAGAAATTGATCAAGGAATGTCCAGATTCACAACGCGTTCTTTCTGGGTTGAATTTTTCACTGTTATCTGTGTGTTTGACATGCAAGCTTTGTGTTTTATGTATGTGTGTGTGTATGTGTGTATGTGTGTGTGTGTGTGTGTGTGTGTGTGTGTGTGTGTGTGTGTGTGTGTGTGTGTGTGTGTGTGTGTGTGTGTGTGTGTGTGTGTGTGTGTGTGTGTGTGTGTGTGTGTGTGAGTCCAACGTATTGCGCACTTATGTACGGAGGCTATGAAAAAACTCTAGTCTTACTAATGTCTCTTCTAGCCAGTTTTTTCTATCTTAGAAAACTCAAATCGACAACTTCAAGAAAATGAAACTCGGAAAGTTTGCGAAAGACGAAAATATCATTTAACAGAAAGATTTAACAGAGTTATCAACCTTTTTCTGAGTATTGGAACCGTTTTCAAGTCAGTAGTCATTTGTCGCACATATATGAATTCTCGATAAATATACACAAAAGATAAAAATAAGAATGATATATTAACAAAACTTTTTGTTGTGCAATATTAATGTATACAGTCTAAAGTTTTTTCTCAAGTTTTCTTTGGGGTTTTTTGCAAGATAAAATCTAAAGGATAGATA
>OU696594.1:5179780-5307280 GCA_916048095.2 Sacculina carcini
TGTGTGTGTGTGTGTCTGTGTGTGTGTGTATGTGTGTGTGTGTGTGTGTGTGTGTGTGTGTGTGTGTGTGTGTGTGTGTGTGTGTGTGTGTGTGTGTGTGTGTGTTTAAATAGTGTGTGTGCGTTGGTGGCAGTTGTAAGGAGAAAACGAATCAATTTTTCACTGAAACTCCATCAGCTTCTAACACCTCTTGTGGTGTAAATGGTGTTGTTTTGTGTCAGTGTATTCTGAACGAATCTCCGGTCTTTGCTATCATTCAAGTAAGACGTCAATACAAATATAAAATACTATAGCATTCCAATTGAATTTAGGTATATTATACAAATTACAAGTTGCAAATTGGATATTATATATTACACACATTAAGAATTGCAACTAAAATACAGTTATACAATAGACTACAAAACTTTTACATACAATAATTAAATTATTCGTTCGGAACAAACCTACTTTATAACGGTATATCACTTATAAATTTTGCACTTTTTCTGTTATTTTTTATGCATTCATTATTCATTCCAGTTCCTTTTCCATTTCTTGTAATTCCTCTCAAATTCCATTGTTTAATTCTTTTTTTGCTCATTTTTCATAAGCTTATATCTTACTGACTAAAAAATTTACTTTTAAACTATTTTTACCTTCACATTTTTTTGGTTAGCTTCCAGTACACATGGGGCCACCGCAGGGTGGTAATAGTGCACTTGCACTCTTCCCCCATGCTACTAGATTTACCTGTGTAATTAATGATAATAATATTAATAATAATACAGTCGTAAGTAACATTCTATCGTTTTTGAGAAGATATTATAATTGTTGGATATTTTCTGGTGATTTTTCAGTTGATCGGAAAACAGAACGGAGACAGCTTTGATGGCGAAGATGTGGAAAATATGAATAAATTATCGCCTATTTATGCAGCATGGATTAAAAATATTCTAAGGTAAGCGAACGTATGAAAATATATCCTAAAGATTTGAGAATATATATACATATATGTATATATACATAAATGAGTTAATCCCTAAACAAAGCCATGACAAGGTTAGAATGGTAAATGTAAATTTAAAACAAACGAAAGTATTTTAAATGAAAAATAAAAAGCATTTGCTGGAAAAAGCTGGAGTTGAAAATGAAATTTTTTTCTATATCTTCTGCATTTTTTCGCTTCTGGTTATATTTCCTGTTATTGTTTTTGTACAAGTTTTTTTATATTACTATAATTCTTCGTTTGTTTATTACGGTTCGGGAAAGTAAGTCATTGTAGAATAAATTGAATAAGTTGTTTTCATATTCATGTGTGTGTGTATGTCCAATTGCCCAGATGGAAAAAAATAAATAAATATACAAATAGCACTGTGAAAAATTTGAAATACTTTCAGAACAGCACATATATACTTGAAAAAATTGTCCAAGCGAAAGATACGAAAACAAATTTGCTTACAAAACAACAGAAAAAATAAACATTCAACCATATCCTTATATAGTCATACAAAAATGAACGCACACACACACACGCATACAAACACACTCGAAAAACACTACTAATAAACATATTATTATAAGTAGAAATCATAAAATAAAATATTGTTTGTTAAATTTATATTCAATTCGACACGAATAAATAGTATTCATACAAAAGCTTAAAATAATACTGTGTAAAGCTTAAAATAAATGTATGAAATAAATAAATTAATGTAAAATATATATATATATATATATATATAAAATACGTGAATAAAATGAATCTATGAATAAACTTAAATATAAATACAATTTAGGAATATATAAATTTAAGAAGGTAAAAGTAATGTAAATTAAAGCAATATAATGTAATGTAATCTAAATTAATATTATAAGGTAAAATAATGCAATATATGGTGAGGCAATGCAATGTAGGGTAATGGAATGTAATGTAATGTAAAATATAGCAATATAACATAATATCATGTAATGTAGTGTAATGTAATATAATGCACTGTAATGTAATGTAATGTTATGTGGTTATTTTATGCTATGTAATGTAATATAGTGTAATGTACTGTACTGTAGTGTACTGTAATGCAATGTAATGTAATGTAATGCGCTGTTTATGTAATGCAAAGTAAATGTATGTAAATTAACTTGACTAATGTAAAACATATGGACTTCCTATAAATGTTTTGTAGCCATTCGGAATAGTATAGATGGCAGGTTGGTCGTGTCGTAAAATCTATTGAACAAAATTGCTAGCAAAATCTCTATAGGCATATCTATTTTATCAAATCTATTTTTTATATATAATTAATAATATCCGTAATTAATTCCTGTAATTCATCTAAAGCAAAATATTTTATTTTAAAATAAAATTTAACCAATTATAACACAATTATTTCAATAATATATTTAAAGATAAATTCTTGTTTAAGTCAGTGATTGTTCAAAGATAATGTATGTGTGTGTATGTGTGTGTGTTTTTTTTTTGTTCTTTCAGCAAGCAGAAATTATCCAATGCTGTAGCAAAAGCAAAAGTTTTGGAAGAAATTGTCGAATTACATTCACAAGCCACACAAAATGAGATTGCTCTACTAAACGTGAGTGTATGTGTGTGCGTATGTGTGCGTGTGTGTATGTGTGTGTGTGTTGTGTTTGTGTCTATGATAGGACTTGGAAGTGTGTCGCTAAAAATATTTGGTGTGCCCAAACCATCACTAGCACACACGGTAATTATACAGTTACTCAGCCTTAGTCCCCAATCTAATTACAATGTAATTAAGGAGCTTTTTATGTAATAGTTGAACAAAGATCTCCAGTGGTTCCCAACCTTTTCCAGTTTGCGACACCTTTGACAAGCCTTTCTAAAGCTCCCGACGCCCTTATAAGAAAATACATATTTAAAATCTCCGTTGTTTATATTATATATTTTTTCATTTCGACATTTTGCATCGATGTTAGCAACACATTATGCATAGATATCAAAATGTTATCTACACTGATCCTGCTATTACAAACAAATGCTATTATAATACAAATATGCCATTTTTCCCCTGAATTTTGGCGGCATCCTCAAAAGATCTCACGGACACCGCTTGGGAATCACTGACTTAGAGTGTTCATACCCCTCTCAGCTCGAAGAAAAATTGGCCAATCCTTTTCTGAGTCCGTCCAATTCTTCCCGACCAGGAAGATTTCGAGTCTAGTCGTTCTAAATTTCTCCAAGCCCCCACATCTTTTTTCATGGAACATTTCGACTCTCTTATTCTCTCTCCTAACTAACCAAACATAGCCCAGCCTTACTTAGGTGTAGGCGTAATATCCTAGTTCCTTCTAGCGCAGTGGTTATCAACTTTTTTATCTCTGACTGATTCCCCACTTCTTAATGAGTCATCTCTTCATTTTCCACACAACACAGCGCTGATAAATTCAATAAATTCAGTTGTTACATCAAAGTAAATGTCATTAGAGGTGATTAGAAACAAAAATAAAATAATTTGAATTGATAAAAACACACACATAGTTGTCCTGTTCTGTCCGACCTTTAGCTTCCCACTTGGCAACTCTTCCATTCCCCACCAGACAGGGAAATTTACCGCACACGGGTTAAGAACCACTGGTATAGACACAGGTGCACTAGAGAAATCTTATTCACCTGGATTTATCCAATCAACTTAGCGTGCGTGGAGATGAAGTTATTTCACAAGAGAATACTGTGTGTATGTGTGTCTGTATGTGTGTGTGTGTGTGTGTGTGTGTGTGTGTGTGTGTGTGTGTGTGTGTGTGTGTGTGTGTGTGTGTTTGTTGTCGAGTAGACAAGTCCACTGCCCACATATCTTCAGCTAGAGTTGGATAGATTTTCTTTGGACGACACGAAAATGTCCGATCTGCAAACGCTGCAGGTAAACTAACAATTTGAATAAATTGTCATCCATTTTTTTATATTTCAGTTGAGGAGTTTTGGTGTGTTCCTCAATGATTATTTTTCTTGAAGTATTCCTCCAGAATTTTAATTTGCTTCACCAGTTTTCTATATATATATATATATATATATGATGATGGAGTCTGGTAACTCCGAAACGTTACGAAATATAGGGAAGTTGTTGAGTTGTCTGAATAGAAGCGATCAGAAATTGGCTAGAGACATGGAATCGACCAAAAAGAAAATTGCTAAATGTGAAATAGCAATCCAGTTTAATCTCGTTTGCAAGCGCGAAAATTTACTGCCTGGCTACACCAACATCATATATATATATATATATATATATATATATATATATATATATATTAATACGTATTTGATACGATTTTTCTGTCATCACTGGAAACCATTGAATTTCTATTCAAAATTTAATTAAAAACACGCAAACTAAGCTTTTTAAAAACCTTGTTTACTGCCTTTCTTCTTCACATTTTGTAAAAAGAAATTAAGTACTTTTAATAAGAACAAGATTATATATGATTATTCATAGAAATATATGTGTAAAAATAATGAAATTATCTTAAATATATCTGCCTTTCAATCTCTTGGATTGATTTAAGACTATATAAATATAAATTTTCCTATTTCTGTGAAATTGAGTATTCATTAATATTTCAAATGAATAGAATAAACCCATCTAACTAGATTCGTGTGTGCCTGTGTGTGTGTGTGTGTGTGTGTATGTGTGTATGTGTGCGTTTGTATGTCTGTGTGCCGAGAGGCGTGTGTACGTATGGCCCTGGATTCCGGAGCCCTGGAACGATTCCGGATTAGTACGAACTGTTTTTCGAGATGGCTCCTGGCGGTCAAATCCAACTATAGACCTGTGCATTATCATAACTGGAGACACGCTTTTAACGTGTCTCATATGATGTTCGCTGTACTAACGGTGAGTCATGCTAGAGGTGACTTAAAGAGGAAAGTGACTCGTCTGAATTATTAGATCAGGCTTAGGTCCTGTAACCTTAGATCTCTTTGAGTCTTCAGTTTTTAATAATAAGAGCAAATTCTTCATTTTCCACACATAACCGCTTCTGAAAAATCCAGTATTAAATTCAGTTATTCCTCTGAAATTAAATGTCCAGAAAGTCACTATAGAAATGAAAATAAACTAATTCTGATTGATAAAAACATACAGACAGACACACATAGTTGTCCTGTTCTGTTCGACCTTTAATTACCCACTAGAAAACCCCTTTGCTTACCCACCAGTGGGGAATTTCCCACTCAGATTATAGGCTACTAGACTAGATTATTTCCCAACATTCTTGTGACTGTGCTTCATGTTTGTCCCATGTACCATACAGCCAAAAATAAGACGAACATATATCGATAAAGGAAGTACACTTACATTGCTACAAAAATAACAATAAATTGACAAGGATTGACAAGGAAACAATTGTATTCAGGATTCCATCATCGTTTGTATGTATCTATATGTGTGTGTGTGTGTGTACTCACAGTTGTACTCACAGTTGTAGTTTACAGGAAATGAGCAGGGCTCAGACTGTCCTGTCTCTATACCCACATTTATCTAACCTATGCTTGAACTGTGCTATACTGTTTGATTGAACTATTTCTTTACCCAAACGGTTCCATATATCTATACACCTACTTGGGAAACTGTACTTCTTTATATCCCGGTGTGTTTGTATGTGTGTTTACGGACAGAAATGTGAATGGTGGGAGAAATTTGGCTTATTGGAGAGTTTTGCGTTGGTGGTTGCGTGTCTGTGTCACGATTTAGATCATCGAGGAACGAACAATGACTTTCAGAACATGTAAGATCACAACTTTACACAAAAACGTAAAAACACAACTTTTTTATACAATTTCTATTCAAGAGTTTCAAATTTTTTAAAATTTCCTCGAAGCTGATTTGCCAGAAAGAAATATTTATGTAGCATATAGGTAAGCATTTAATTTCTTTAGATTAATTTCTTAGATAGACAGATTATGTTCAACCACTGATTCTTAAAATTTGAGATGTTGTATAAACAAATTACACAACAAACGAAATAAGATATATATATATATATATAGATAAATTCACATGTATTACAAAACCGTTTTGAAATATACATTATCCAACTCACTTTACCATTTAATTATTGTGTGTTTTGAAGTAAACTATTTGCAGATAATTTTACTTATAAATTGATTTATGCTACACGAGTAAATTGAACGGTTAATGTTGTATTAATATTGCCCGAGTGTCGTTTTTATTTGATTAAAATGGTCCATCTCTTCAGTGCTAGTTTAAGACCCCTGCTATAGAAACAATTTGAGTGTAGGTATATATGTATTCATATGCGAGTGTATCGTATGTGTGTATGTATGTATGTATGAGTGTATGTGTGTTCTGATATAATAAATTATGATAAATATATTAATTTTAATCGAATTCTTCATCTTCATTTTTTCAGAGCTGACACTCCATTATCACATCTTTATAAGACTTCAATCATGGAAAGACATCACCTGGACAGGTGTCTTTCGATACTTCACTATAAGGTAACTAATTTGTCCATTGTCATATGTTTATGTATGTGTGTGTGCGAGCTTGTGTGGGTATGTAGGTATGTGTGTGTACGCGTGTGTGTATGTGTAGGATTGTGTGTGAGTGTGTGTCTGTGTGTTTGTGTGCGAGTGTGTCTGTGTGCTTGTGTGCGTGTGTGTGTATGTGTTTGATTTTTGTTTAAGAACATATCTTTGATATATTTGTGATTTGCGCGTATGTTTTTGTTATTTTTTGCATTATATATGCGAGAAAAAAATCCAAATATATTAATTTTTGAACACATTGTGTCATAAACAAATTTTTTCTTCTAATTATTTTTGTCAGGGCGCGGAAATTTTCGGTGCGGTCAGCTCAGACGAATACCAGCGAATTGTCCAAGTAATCGAATCAGCTATTCTTGCAACTGATGTTTCTGTACACGTAAGGTGGGGTCTTGATTTCACTCTTTTAATCACTCTTTTTTACTCCCTTATCCACTCCTTTATTTACTGTTTCATTCACTCAATATTTACTCTAGTTAACTCTTTTATCAACTCTTTTATCAACTCTTTTATTAATTTTTTTATTAACTTTTTTATTAAGTTGTATTAACTCTTTTATTTACTCTTATATTTACTCTTTTATTTACTCTTTTATTTACTCTTTTATTTACTCTTTTATTTACTCTTTTATTCACTCTTTCATCAACAGTTTATTAACTCTTTTATTAACTCTTTTATTAATTCTTTTATTCACTATTTTATTCGCCCTTTTATTCACTCTTATATTCATTCTTTTATTCACTCTTTTATTCACACATTTATTCACTCTTTCATTCATTCTTTTATTCACTATTTTATTAACTATTTTATTAACTCTTTTATTAACTCTTTTATTATCTCTATTATTCACTCTTTCATTCACTCTTTTATTAAATCTTTTATTCAATCTTTTATTAACTCTTTTATTCACTCTTTTATGCACTGTTTTATTCACTCTTTTATTCACTCTTTTATTCACTCTTTTATTCACTCTTTTATTCACTCTTTTATTCACTAATTTATTTATTATTTTATTAACTTTTTATTAACTCTTGTATGAACTCTTTTATTAACTCTTTTATTAACTCTTTTATTAACTCTTTTATTAACTCTTATATTAACTCTTTTATTAACTCTTTTATTAACTCTTTTATTAACTCTCTTATTAACTCGCTTATTAACTCTCTTATTAACTCTTTTATTCACTGTTTCACTTACTCTTTTATTCACTGTTTCACTTACTCTTTTATTTACTCTTTATTTACTCTTTTATTTACTCTTTATTTACTCTTCTATTTACTCTTTTATTCACTATTTTATAAATTCTTTTATTAACTTTTATATTTACTCTTTTCATTAACTATTTTATTGAATATTTTTTTCACTTTTCAATGTACGCTTTCAATCACTATTTATTAATTATATATCAGTACCATAAAATCACTAAGTAGTCAAATGTGATGTATGCATTCGTGTGTGTGTGTGTATCTGTGTGTGTGTGTGTATGTGTGTGTGTGTGTGTGTGTGTGTGTGTGTGTGTGTGTGTGTGTGTGTGTGTGTGTGTAGGTGTCGAGCGCATTTTTTCCAGCTGGTTGACTCGGCTGAATTCAGCTGGGATTCAGCTGAACACAAAAGCTTACTACAAGCTTCCCTGATGACCGCTTGTGACTTATCAGCCATCGCCAAGCCATGGCCCATTCAGTATCGTGTGAGTCACTCATCATTACCTAAATAATAGTAACTTATTCAATATTACATGAATTATCAATCAGTAACTATTGGGTAACTTATTCAATACCATATGAGTTAATATTTAGTACCGATTAAGTTATTTATTTGTGTGAGTAACCATTCAGTAACCAGCGAGTAACTCATTAGTGTCTAGGGACTTGGTATTCAGTAACGACTGAGTCATTCATTGGATAATGTATGAGTAAATATTCAGTAACGAGTAACGAATCAGTAATGTATTGGGTACTAATCAGTGACTAGTGAGTTACTATCATTAATCCTTTCAAATGTCTTCTTCTGGTTCTGGAGGTCCATTTTGCAGATTTTTTTCCGTCAACGCAAATTAATTTTGAAAGATGGGCGAGTTTTGTTAGTTGAAACCAAGCGTTTTTTTGTGTGTGAAAGTTCTACTATTCTTTGTGATCGCTTGTTTCTTACAGGTAGCCCAATTGGTGTCAGCTGAATTCTATGATCAAGGCGATGTAGAACACAACACTCATCACAAACAACCCTGCGTAAGTGACCAATAATTATTTGTCTCATCTTTAGACACCTTTAGAAATATTTATATGACCGATAATTAGATGTCTCATATTTGTCATATTTTTCCAGTCATGTATATATATATATATATATATATATACATAAACAAGCATACACACACATAAACACACGCACATACACACATGCACACGCACACACATACAAAGACAGACAGACAGACAGACAGAAAGTTTAATTACTTATGTTATATTAATTTGTATGAATTGTGACTTGAATTAGTTTGTATGTGTATTATATTATAATATTCCCCAACTGTATCGCATCGAAATTTGGAAACATCAAATTGTTATATAATAATACTAACTAATAAAAAATAAGTAATCAAACTTTCTGTCCGTCTGTCTGTCTGTCTGTGTGTGTGTGTGTGTGTGTATGTATGTGTGTGTGTATGTATGTGTGTGTGTACGTGGGTGTGTATGCGTGTTTATATGAGTGTATGTGTGTGTGGTGGTGTGTCCGTGTGTCTTTTTGTTATCCCTATATAAAGAAAATAACAGTTTTGATGTTATGTATACCCTATAATAATGATAAAGATTGTATTTACATAATTCATAATATTTGAGGATACATTTGAAAACAAGCATATTTTGAATTCGGATAGACGTGTATTAATTGTGTTTGCTTTATCGTAACCCTATTTCTATATTGTTCTGTGGCAAATTTGCTCAACTGAATCGCCTCCCCTAAACATAATCCCGATCACATGACCATTTCGAGTTTAATTCCTTTTGTTTCTTCAAATCCATTTGTTGCTTTATAACTTCAATTTAGCCCCCATCGGAAAAAATCTGACGCCGCCATTGATTCTCAGCAAGCTTTGATTGTGAATCTATTTGGACCTTGTGCATATTGCAAAATTGCACGCTTCGTTGCAATCTGCTTTGTCTGCAGGAATTTATGGATCGCCGAAAGATGAATCTTCTGCCGCAGATTCAAGTCAAGTTTATTGATTTCATCTGTCTGCCCGTGTTCAGAGTGAGTGCCCCAAAAAACACGATGCCTACGTATCTGTGAAAGAATTTATATATTTATTTAATATTGTGTCCATATTTCTATCTATCTATATATCTATATATCTATCTATCTATCTATCTATCTATCTATCTATCTATCTATCTATCTATCTATCTATCTATCTATCTATCTATCTATCTATCTATCTATCTATATATCTATCTATCTATCTATCTATCTATCTATCTATCTATCTATCTATCTATCTATCTATCTATCTATCTATCTATCTATCTATCTATCTATCTATCTATCTATCTATCTATCTATCTATCTATCTATCTATCTATCTATCTATCTATCTATATATATATCTATCTATCTATCTATCTATCTATCTATCTATCTATCTATCTATCTATCTATCTATCTATCTATCTATCTATCTATCTATCTATCTATCTATCTATCTATCTATCTATCTATCAATATATCTATGTATATATCTATCAATAGTACAATTATTTGCCGATTTCATTTAATTTATACCGATTCAATTTAATATAAATAACGCAATTTAATCCCATTTAAAACTTGCTCATTGATTCCTATGAAAATTCGTCTTCTTCAGATTTTCGGCTTGCCTATAAATTGTACATGAGTTCACATTAATTTAACATAATATCTAAATAAAAAACTAACTGAATAAACTCGTATTTATCAAAATCCATGTACATATTTTCTTGGTTAGCTTCCAGTACACATGGGGTCACCGCAGGGTGGTAATAGTGCACTTGCACTCTTCCCCCATGCTACTGGATTTGCCTGTGTAATTAATAACAATAATAATAATTATAATTAGAATAATGTTAATAATTATACCAAGTAACTTGATGTGTATCTTTTTTATGTGCGCAGTCTCTCGGGAGTTTATCGAGTGAACTTCAACCGCTTGTCGAAGCTGTTGAAGAAAATCGATCCAGATGGAATCAGTTAGCGCTAAGCTCGACCCAAGGATGTGGTTGAAATCTCCAATGTGAATCCCCTTTTGGAATCTCCTCTGTAACTCCGCACAACACAACGCAAATGTCTACAGTAGCATTTCAGATAGTGAAAAATTGTGTTTATTTTCAGCTTTGTGCATTTAAAAATTGAAAGAAAAAGAGGAATTATTGTGTGATGGAATTGAATATTATATTGGTCAGCAGTGTGTGTGTGTATGTGTGTGTGTGTGTGTGTGTGTGTGTGTGTGTGTGTGTGTGTATATGTGTGTATGTGTGTGTGTGTGTGTGTGTGTGGGTGGGTGTTTTATTCTGCGTTTGTTTAATTTCGACTTAATTTGAGCCATATATTTTTTAATATTATTTTTTTGGACAGTTGAAATTTATTGAAAGCACAACTATGTCGCATAAACAATGCACACACACACACACACACACATACACAGTGTAAATATATATGTATATTTTATCTTTTTGAAATATATACATGATATAAGCGACGAAACCAAAAATGATAGTTTCTGTAATCAAACATTTCGATCGTCAGAATTTCTTCAAAAATATTATATTAGCTCATATTTCATTACATACTGGAGCTAGATTATATATATATATATATATATATATTTTAATTGGTATATATACATATACCAATTGAAATGTCATTGAATATTTGTTCGTACAAATCGCCTTTTTTTCGCCAACTAGTGTGTGTGTGTGTGCTTGTGTGTGTGTGTGTGTGTGTGTGTGTGTGTGTGTGTGTGTGTGTGTGTGTGTGTGTGTGTGTGTGTGTGTGTGTGTGTGTGTTTGTGTGTGTGTGTTGTGTGTGTGTGTGTGTGTGTGTGTGTGTGTGTGTGTGTGTGTGTGTGTGTGTGTGTGTGTGTGTGTGTGTGTGTGTGTGTGTGTGTGTGTGTGAATGAATTGTATTGTATGCATGTGTGAATGTGAAATATACCCAGTCATTGGAAAATTACATAGTGTCTGTTGATATCTATGGGTTCGATTCGTAAGCTTCGACTTCTTGCCGTGTAGCAGCTGTCACTTGAGATCTTTAACCTTTAACCTTTACACTTCGCTAAACACAGTGTGCACACTTGAAGAAAAGAGAGCAGAATTTTTCACTTTCAAAAAACGTTCTTTTTTCACAAGATATTGTGTCTCAAGCTACTCCTGAAAAAATAAGAATTCGATGTGAAAATCGATGATATTTTTTTTACTTCATCCTGTAGGCTCAGGTTTGCTTTCAATAAAAAGAATTATTCAATTAATTCATAAATGTTTACGGTGTTTCTCAGTAATATTTATGGTAAAATATGAGTGAATTCAAGCGATTGAAATACTCGTGGATCTGGAAGATATACTTACAAATAATAGGATTGGTGATAATTATTTTAACAGTCAAGTAAAGACAGAGATATATTGGACCATATTCGAGCATCCATTGGGTGTATGGAACCATAAAAATGTTTGAGAACTCTTGATTTAATACCCTAAACACACACACATATATATACAGAAATATACACCTATATCTGAAGGTATAATGAATATGGAACAGATGTGTACACCATGTATGTAAGTGTATGTATTTATGTGTATGTATGTGTGTGTGTTAGCTTGTTTGTGTATGTATTCATGTGTTTGTATATGTCTGTATGCACACATGTGTTTGTATGTGTGTGTTTGCTTGTGTGTGTGTGTGTGTGTGTGTGTGTGTGTGTGTGTGTTTATACATGTATTTTTGTGTGTTTATATTTGTATATGTATGTATATGTATGTATGTGTGTGTGTATGTGTGTGTGCGTTTGTATGTATGTGTTGGGGAGAAAATAACCACATTTGTCCTATTGCAGTAAAAATTAAATGTTATATTTTTCATTTCGCTTGTAGTTATCGTTGTTATGAATATACGAGATACTTGTATATGTGATCTCGTATACTATAATATACTCGTATAATATACTCGTATAATATACTCGTATATGTGATCGATATTAGGCCAATTAATGAGGTCGTGAGAACCGTATGAAAAAAAGCAAAAAGTTGCAACCGTAAAAAATTGCTAAAATAGTTCCATATTATGAACACCTGATGTTTTTTCTTGGTATTTTCGAATACATTCAATAACGATGGCATTCAAATATTGAATGTGATAATAATTCAGTATAAATGTATTTTTATAACTTCTCTTTCATTTTTTACTGGCGGGTCATGCAGCCCTTCGGAACTGTTCTGGGGGTGTCGGAGCGAAAAATGTTTGTGAACCCCTGATATATGAATAAATTGACTAATTGTACGTCTATTGTGAAAGAAATAATAAAGTATTACTTGTTCGAAAGATATTTTTTAAGAGATGCAAGACTTGTTCTGGAAATATTTGTTCGATTGCAAAATATTGCAGAATATTGCAAAATATTCGCCCGGAACCCGCATATTTCGTTGTTGCATAGTTTCTGGATACATTTTCAACACAGCGTGAAATTGCAACGCCCAAATGCAATATCGCAACATATGTTTTTCACAGATATTCGCTCGAATGAGCAAGGAATATTTATACGTCTTCACTAAATGCATGGGCGTAGATACTAGGGGTAATGGGGTTATATATAACCCACAACAAATTGGCTGGGGGTAAATGAATATGCGATTATACCCCCTCGAGAATTCTGCTGAGTCCAGTTCATTGGGTATATGTTGTCATCAAAATCAGCATAGCTAAAAAGTAACAATACACGACAAGTGTGTGTATAATTATATGCAATATATTTTTCATTAAGGTATGTGTGTGTGTTGTAATTGACTAGGCATAAAATGGTTGAGGATCTCATGCAATTGACCAACTGAGTCAACTTTGAACACTAATGCATGATGGCTGTCATACCCCCGAGCCTCGACACACAAATCTACGCCCTTGTGTGTGTGTGTGTGTGTATATGTGTGTGTATATATATGTGTGTGTGTGTGTGTGTGTGTGTCATTTATATAGTCTAGTCACGTATGTAATACTGACAGAATACGGATCATTCTGTGTCTGTCTATATGATAAAGCCATATTGATGGACATAAAGATTATAGGCGAAAAAGACCGCATTTCCAATCTTCATAATAAATCCTCACACAAAAATGGGAAACAAAAATGTTATTCTCTACCTATATATATATATATATATATATATATATATATATATATATATATATATATATCTATATAATAATAAAGCTCAACGTACCTGTGTGTGTGTGCAGAACGGCAAATTGGTGTATATATATTGGTGTGTGTGTCTGTGTGTCGATATGCCATGACTCACGTGCATTGCAGCGAGCGTTTGCAGCGAGCGTTTGCAAATGCCCAGTGGCGTGCAGAGCGCGTAGTAAAACAGAGTGTTTAAATAAGTACATTGTCGTGCATGTGCGTGTTCCACAGGCGTTTTTCGAGTGGATATGTGTAGCTTACCAATATTGTAATTGTAATTAACATTTATTTTTCTACTGGTGTTTGTTTTTCACCATTATTCTACACACTGCGCCATTCAGTTGAGCGATTGCTAGAAACGCCCATGCGAGATTGCCACCTCAGGCACACACACACACTCACATACACACTGACATACATGCACACACACACACACACTGACATACATGCACACACACACACACATACACACTGACATAGATGCACACACACACACACATACACATACAGGTACACGTACACACAGACACACACACACACATACATACACAGTGTACAGAACGGCACACTGATGTATATATTGGTGTGTGTGTCTGTGTGTCGATATACCATGACTCACGTGCATTGCAGCGAGCGTTTGCAAATGCACAGTGGCGTGCAGAGTGCGTAGTAAAACGGAGTGTTTAATTAAGTACATCGTCGTGCATGTGCGTGTTCCAGAAGCGTTTTTCAAGTGTATATGTGTAGCTTACCAATATTGTAATTGTAATTATCATATATTTTTCTATTGGTGTTTGTTTTTTACCTTTATTCTACACACTTTTGTCATTCAGTTGAGCGATTGCTAGAAACTTCCCTGCCAGATTGCCACCACATCTTTTCTGCGAACTGTTCTTGCATAATTTTGCAATTCTTCCCAGGAATTGCACACACGATACCGTTTTGCATTTTGTATTGGTATGTGTGTCCGTGTGCCGAAATTCTATGAACGAACACGTGTGCAGCCAGTGTTTGTATGCGTGTGCGTCTGTATGTGCGATGCGAACTTATATAATGTCGTGCACACGGATTGTGCAACATTTTGATGATCAGACGGCGATTCTGTCGCAGGCTGGTTAAACATACCAGAACCATAATACCAATATTCGCGTGCCTTTGGCACTAATAGTTGAAGCGCGTATCCGACTCAATGTGAGTATGAACACTTGAATTTTATATGTGTGTACAAGCATTAGAACCCATCCGTTGTGCGGAACAAATCATATAAAGAAATTCATGTTTAATTCATAAAAAGTATTGAAAATTAAATAAAAAAGGGCACACTCATAGAATTTTAATCAATTGAAAAGTCTAAGTTTAATCTTTTTTTCTTTTTTTGACAAAATATTTCCCTCAATCCGCACCTCAATTTAAATTTCTATTGCACCTCAATCCGCCTCATATTTAAACCCGCCCGTCGTGCGAAATAATTTAGAACTCGAACACGATCCATTCTGGGTCTTGAAGTCAAATCCGTTAGTTTTGTATATTAATTCATTCTACACGGTGAAATTGAATGTTTTATTGTCTATAGTAGCTGCCCGCGGGGCATATTTATTTCATAAACATGATCCATCGCTTCGTTTACGTTTGAAGACCCTGATCTATACCATTGAGCCCGCGGAATTATGTCACCTATTCACCTGTCTTCATATTCAATCCATAAAATAAACTGGACACAAATTAAAAAGCAAACAATTTAACCTGTAATTACGTTGAGCAATAAAAACTCTAAATCTGAATATTTTTATTTTATACTTTACAAAATATTATCCCTCAATCCGCCTCATATTTGAACCTGCCCGTCGTGAGGAATAATTCAGAACACAAACACGTAACAAACAATGAAAATTCTAGCATGTAAACCTGCCCGTCGTGCGGAACAATTCATACTATTTAATTTGTATTCAATTCATCAGAGAAAAGGAATATTAATTAAAAAAGAAAAGAGTAAACCCATGAAAAAAAAAAAATTAAGTTTATATTATTTTCACAAAATATTATCCTCAACCCGCCTCATACTTAAACCTGCCCGTCTTGCGGAATAATTCAAAATTCAGATACGAAACAATGAAAATTTACTTGACTTTCTTATGATATTGCTTACAAATATATTTATAAATAAGTATCATCTAGCATTGAAACCCTCCCGTTTTGCAGAACAATTAATAAAGTAAAATAAATATTGAATTCATAAAAGAAAACGAATACAAATTACAAGAGAAAATAGAGAACTCACAAAAAGTATTAACCAATTGAAAAGTCTAAATAAGAATGTGTTTATTTTAGATGTGGTAAAATATATTCCCTCAAACAGCCTCGTATTTAAACCCGCCCGTCGTACGGAACTATTAATAAAATATAATGAATCAAAAAGCAAAAAGTTTATCCAATAGAAAATATATATATTTATAAATTCTTGTTTTAATTATTGACGAGGTTTTTTCCCTCAACACTGCTCAAATTCATACCCGTTCCTCTTGTGTAGTAATTCAGAAGTGTAACACTATCAAAACAATGAAACCTTCTGTCATCTCTATAATTCCAGATTAATGCTTCCGCTAAAACAGCATATGCATATAGTTGGCATTGCATGATATTAGAACCCATATGCTTATGCAGCTTAAGCGTATGCAACTTGAAATTAAACCAATTAAATTTCACAGTAAAATTCAGTAGTTTACTTTGTTCCCAGTAGCATTTTACCCACCCGTCGGTCGTAACAATTCATGTGTAAATATTGAGGACAATAAAGCCTTTCTATTCAGTATAGTGTAGCAATAATTAAACTGTACGCAATAAAACCACACCATCCATGCTTGGAGTTAATATGATGCATTCTTAATTGTGATTGGGCTTCAGTGAAATTTAATCGGTGTATATTCCTGTGTAATCGCAAGTGCGCATAAAAGCTGTCAAATTGGCAATATGTCCTTTTGAATTTACACCGCCGTAACTTCCTTTAGGCACACTTTGGAAAATTTAAAATTATATCGTTTTGTAGAAAACAATTTTTTTAGCGCGAGGGTATACTTTATTTTAATCTGTCACAAATAGTTACTGAGAAATACGTAGAAAAATGTATTAATTTTAGTCGCCCGGTGGTCAAGTGAAATGTTGGATGTATTTGAGAATTTTGCAAATTTTACACGGTTTTTGTATTTTTTGTGGTATAAATTATTGTATATCTTGTAGAAAATCAAATTATCTACACAATGGTATAATTTTTATAGCTGTACTTTTGCTGGTTTATGAAGAGTAGATAGCAGAATATTGACCAAAATATTCACGGTTTTCAGTGCTTATTTTGCCTTTTTGACTTTGTAGTTTAGACTTCACACCGGTGTAACTTTTTTAATACAATTTGGAAAATCAAAATTTTTACCGTGATGTAGAAACTAAAATTTCCAGCATGATGGTATAATGTATTTAGATGTGTCATAGTTAGTTGGTGAGAAATAGAGAAAAAACTAAAGAAAATCGAACGCCCGGAGTTAAAATACAATTTTGAATGTAGATTGACATTTTGTCGTTTTTACATCTTTTAAATTTCATGTTTGGGTGTATATTATAGCTTATCTTGTAGAATAAAATTTTTTCTACACAGTGGTATAGTCTGTATTGCTGTACCTTTTCTGGTTTAAGAGGATTCGATGGCAGAATATTTGCCAAAGTTTTCGCATTTTTCAGGGTTCATTTTATCTTTTCACCGCTGTAATTTTTTTGGTTTTATTTTTAAAATTAACAATTTAACCTATCGTGTAGACAAAAATTTTCAACGTGACGGTATAAATTGTTAGCGGGTGCGTCAAGTGGTGGCTGAGTAGTAGCTGGGAAAAAATTGACCAAGAAGGGTGGGACGCACAGACAGACAGACAGACAGACAGAGGATCTCTTTTATATAGATATCCATATATATGTAAATTACAATGCACTTTTTTCTATGCCATTTGCAATTCGATTTGAGAAAGGTGAAAATAGAATTGAGAAAAGTGAAAATAGAATTGAGAAAAGTGAAATTAGATTTGCGAAAAGTGAAAATATAATTGATCCATGTTATTTCACACATTATGAGTATTCATTTCAAATGTTTAGAAGTGTTAAATTTAATTAAGTGATATAGGAATTATTTCAGCTTTAATGCCGCTATAGTGCTCTCCAGTGCACTTAAATATGTATAGCGAATTATTTAATTATATTCAATTCAATTACAATACAGATATGTACTACTACGTACTACTACAACATGTACTACATACTGCTGTACTACAATATGTACTACTTACTATATACTATACAATTATGTGCTATGATATGCACTATGTACTACAATTCTAATGCAGATATGTACCGTACATGTGCTTGCTTTATGAGAAATTCTATCAGCCAATATATCAATGTCAGCGATTTTGCATAGAGCCACAGTTCTCGGAGAGCACTCGCAAGCAAAGCGTGCACACACCTGCACATATATATACACACACACACACACACACACACACACACACACACACACACACAAACACACACACATCTACAGAAACAACACAATTTCAAAGACGGTAAAATCCGGCTTATGGCAGGTGTGAATAGCGCTTGTCGTTGCTAGCCATCTGTACTATGTTTAATATTGTACAGTATATTTTTGTGTATGGTGTCCATTTGTGTGTGCGAGGTAGTGTGAGTGTATGTATGTTGTATTCACGTGCTATGAGCGAGCGCAGCATTTGCGATTATATAATTTGATTGATTAATTATTTAATCTGATTTTGTTGTACTTAATGGCTGTTTACACGTATTGTGGAATAACTGCGAATGTCTGATTATGCTGTTTCAATGAATTTCTGTTCAATAAAGATATTAGTGATGTTGGAAGATTCTCAGGTTATTAATTTTTAAACAAATATATGAAATTCATTTGCATTTTTAGGTTATAAGGATAATTTTATATGTGTGAAATAACATGGATCAAATCTATTTTCACTTTTCTCAAATCTATTTTCACTTTTCTCAAATCTATTTTCACTTTTCTCAAATCTATTTTCACTTTTCTCAAATCGAATTGCAAATGGTATAGATGTTTTTCGAAAGCCTGTTCAGCACAAACACATGTTTTACACCGATTTATTCAATTGGACATGCAAAACATTGACAAACACATATAGGATGAAAACACAATAGAACGAATAAATCCCAACAATAACTTCATTTTCCACACACACACAACAACGTATGTGAAATCCAATAAGATATTTAGTTTTTCCACTGAAATTGAATATCAGGAAAGTCCATATAGACACAAAAATATACGAATTCTGATTGATTCAAAAACACACAGACACACACATAGTTGTCCTGTTCTGTCCGACCTTTAATTTCCCACTTGATAACCCCTTCATTTACCCACCAGTGGGGAATTTCCCACACAAACCACTAATCAACAAATACACTCGATTTTAACTCCAGCGAAGTTAAACACACACACATAGATCAAAATATTAAATTACATACTGACAATAATATCTATATATTTAATTATTGTCCAAAACGAACATCTACTTAATTCTATTTTTACAACAAATATTCCTATATAAGAACAGACATCACATCTAGAAAAATATTGTTCCTTTTAATAAATACAAAATTCTAAATTGTTTTCGAAAACAAAATATTCCTTTGATACTCTAAAAAAAATTTCACAAAATTATTATGAATAGAATCGTCGGGAATTTTTGTATTTGAGTGAAAGTTCAATGAAAAATTCAACGGATTCAGCAGTTTGGATTATTCTAGAAGAAATATATTTGTACCAACTGTAAACGCACACTAGTAATTGAGCCAACACCAATAGCAAACAGCCAAAACATTTTCTTTGGCTAAAATGTTGAGGAAAAGCGTAATTCCAAGCTACATCGCCAGGGCGAGAGAGATATAATGGAATTTCTCTGTTTACACATCTGTTCTTCATCCAATGTCTGGTTTTGACAGAATTTCGCTCTGAAAACAGACACAAACAACAAAAAACACAATTAACAATATCAAACACGGCAACAAGGTAAATATTAAAATTATTTATAGAATAAATATTATATATACAGCGTAAAAACATACACTAAGAAAATTATTCATAATTTTTTTTAACTCTTAAATGTTACATGTATTAGTTTTTGAAATGTATTACAATATAAAAATTAACTTTAACTTTTCATTAGTGTTATTAAATTTGATCATTAATACAGCATTATTAATTTAGTTTTTCAATATGTGTAAATTTATTTGATGGAAACTTATCAAATTTGGTTTTGAAAAAACACATTAAACCTGATATATTTTTTAGAAATAGCGTTACTTTTACAGAAATGACAGCGACAAATAAATCTAAAGATTAATAGGTCGACCTTTCTGAATTAATTTCTTTCATAGGTTTTGAATGCAACATCTGTAAGATCCCTTTTAGGAAGATCAATTTAGCATGGATATATGTAGATCAATTTGAAAGGTTCAAGGTTGAAGGCCTCAAGTGACAGTTTCTACAAGGGAAGAAGCCGAAGCTTATGAACACACACACAGGTGTGTCCCGTGCAGCTCGCTGTCACCACAGAACCGACCCTCTCCACGCTATGACGCCACAAGAACGGAAGACGTACTAGAGAGGGCCATCTCCACAGAATGCAAGGCACATCACATGACTGATATCTGGTACCATCATTTACTGCTGGGTGAACAGGGACTGTTGGATTATAGAATTCTCCTCCGCCGGGTTTCGAACCACGAACCTCCCACTTGTGAGGCGGGTGTGCTAACCACTACACCACGGAGTCCAACAATAGAAGAGAATAAATTCAGTTGTCTCTTTGTGTGTTCAATCTACTGTGTCGCCTAAGTTTGTCGTCCCAACAAATTGGCTTAGTTTTCATACAAATATAAACATCCACGGATGAATGAGTAGGAAATTGATCAAAGGACTTTCAAATTTAATATCCAACTTGCTTGAGCACACAAGGAGACAACTGAAGTCGCTTTCTTCTCACGTAAGTACTAAAACAAATTTTGCGTCTTCATCTATAGACAGAAAAACGACAAACTTTCACAATATGGCACGACCATAGAAATCACCGCCCTGCGCATTAAAGCGGGTTTTTCAGAAAGCACTTGAAATGACAGACACTCACACTCGCACGCACATACTCACACACACACTTACACACACACACAAACACACAAGCACACACATACTTACACAAACACATACATACACTCACAAACACATACATAGACTCACAAACTCACACACAAACACTCACACTTACACACACACTTACACACTTACACACACACACTCACACACACACTTACACACACACTTACACACACACTCACTTACACACAAACACACACACATACTTACACACAGACGTACACACTTACACACACATACACACATACATACACTCACAAACACACACACTCACAAACTCACACAAAAAACACACACTTACACACACACACACAAAAACACACACTTACACACACACACACACAAACACACACACACAAACACACAAACACATACATACACTCACAAACACACACACTCACAAACTCACACACAAACACTCACACTTACACACACACTTACACACACACACAGTTACACACACACACACTCACACACACACAGTTACACACACACACACACACACACACACAAATCCGTACAGCCGTAACAATTTTGAGTGGGGCATTCAAGAGGAATACAATTGGACTTTCAAACATCTGACAGCTGTAACTAGATCTGAAATCGATTTATTATAGCCGAAGTCGTTTAAATTTTGATAAATATTTAGGCAGGATTGATGTTTATTTTCATCAGCAGGCAAAAATTTGTCAACGTTGTCTAGCTTGGATAAAATCTACCAAAATCCCAAATGGGCAATTCAACATAATATTTCCGCTTAAATAGTTCTAATGTATTATTTTAGTTGGTCTTTTTTCTAAAGTTCGTGTCTAAGATTTCTGATATAAGCAATTATAGAATTATTGATTGATTTTCCAGATTATACGATTTTATTCTATCGCTCTTTAGCTTTTCTTATCTAAAACTTCTTGTTATATTTGTAGTGAGTTTTTGTAAAGTTTTTCAAAATACATTTCCTGTTTCGAAGAATACTTGAATCCCTTGAAAACAAGCAAGTAATATATTTATCAATCGCCCACAATATTAGTTGATAAGATAACTTATTATCTAGTCTATGTAATTATATATCAACTACAAAATATCTGTAAAAATCAAACATGAAAGAGAAATTTGAGATTTTCGCTCTAAACAAAGACACGGAATTGCAGAATTCAGTTGTTTTGTTACAAAAGCTAGCACAATGATTCTTAAACTATTTCGTAAACTATATCTAGAATTCTTAATAACTACATATGAAAAAATATAAAATACAAATGACGTAATACCAAAATTTTGTTTTTATCAATATTCCTTCATACAGCTCAAAGTTACTATAAGATGATATAGCAAAAAAACCTCCTACCCGAAAAAAAAATAAAGCATAGTTAAAAACATATGCTATTTCTTTAATTTTTTTCAGAGGAATCATCGCATCCCTTGGGAACAAAGATGGGACATTCTAGGTGTGCTGATGGCTATGAACCCCTGTTTAAGAACCCTTTAGCTGACATATTTGCACAGAGCAATATTCTTGATTCTTCAATTTCGTCTTCAACTCACTTTGACACGTCTAGACTCTGGTAGATCTGGTATTAACACCAGATCTATTCATTCGCAGACGCATGGAATATCTCGTTTCGCTAATGGTTCCTGCAATCACACACACACACACATCACTGTTAACATCATTGAGTTCGTTGAACTATGAAAAAAAGTGAGAGAAAATTGGGTTGTCGTCACTGGAAAAGAGAAGGTTAAGGGGGGATTTGATAAACGTTTTCAAGCACAGCATTGGTATGGAACGATTGGATAGGAAAGATTGGGTGTTTTGGAGTACGAGGGACCATAGGGGACACAATAAATGTCTACAGCAAACCCGGGTATTAAGGGATATAAAGAAGTACAGTTTCCCAAGTAGGTGTATAGATATATGGAACCGTCTGGTTAAAGAAATAGTTCAATCAAACAGTATAGCACAGTTCAAGCATAGGTTAGATAAATGTGGGTATGGAGACAGGACAGCCTGAGCCCTGCTCATTTCCTGTAAACTACAACTGTGAGTACAACTGTGAGTATACACACGCGCGTTAAGGCATCTTCAGTGATACAAATTGATGGCGAATCCAGAAGTTGGATCAGGGGGATGAAGACCCCCCCCAGGAAATCTTCCAATCCACTCCTCATAACCTAGAGTTCAAGACAAATATATTTATGTAGAATTTGTTGATATAAGCCTTATCGCAATATAAGCTGCATAATTATGCATGTACATGACTGATCGCTCCCAAAAAATTTAGCCCTCCCAAATTTTCACTCTGGATACGCCACTGATGCAAATGAATGTAAGTACTAAGCAACCGTTGGTATATATTTGGGGTCCGTAATTTGTACGTGGGTAATTCCCCACTGGTGGGTTAAATGAAGGGGTTATCAAGTGGGTAATAAAAGGTCGGACAGAACAGGATAACTATGTGTGTGTGTGTTTTTATCAATCATAATTTTCGTTGATTTTCATTTCTATAGTGACTTTTTAGCATTTAATTTCGCTGGAATAACTGAATATATTATTGAATTTCTCAGACGCTGTTATTTTTGTGTGGAAAATGTAAAGTTGGTTGTCATTATAAAGGATATTATGTCATAATTGAAGTGACGAATCAGAAATATACATACTGCTACGGAACGCTAAGAAATAGACTGGAGACCAGAATTTGCATATATCTCAAGTGATATTATGGCATATAATCAAACCGGATTTGCGTGTCTGTGTGCTTGAGAAATTTCACAAACATCAAAACTGAATGGGCTTTCAATGAATGATTGATGATTTATTCAGCTCTAGACCCCACTGAATAGATTCAAAGATCAATCAATTTATATTTCCAATGATAGATATCCAACACCACTTCAAACGAAATGTGGATATATGGCGTTTGAAAAAATTATGAATAGAAGAGTTTGGCATATGGAAAAATTATGAGAAATGTGCAAGGAAGTTTTCAAAAATATATCTATTTTATGACGTATTTTGAGAATATTTCTAACTTTGCCAATATCACACCAAAATGCAACCATACAATTTATTATGTTCATGTTTATCGTATTTCATTTGGTTGTTTAATTTCAATAATTAAAATGATGTGTATTACTATATCACTAATTTCATTTTTAATTGTATCAAATTTACAAGTTTGCTAACAATCTCAGAATTTTTGGTTAGCTGTTTTTTCACACATTTTTAGTTATATATATATATATATTTATTATAATTTACCTTCTCTGCATTATTAAATTCATCCAGTTTTTCATTTCTGAAGGACATTATAAGTGTTGTTTTCTTCGTACAGTTTCATTCCTGTGAAATTGTTTTTTGCATTTCCGATGTTCTGACTAACCAAGCGTTTCAAATGATAATTTCCTATTCATATATAAAAATAATTATTTACTCACTTATATATTTATATTCGTATATTTGCTTATATGAATTTATTCACTTTTATTCAGTTATTTTTATTTATGTATTCATTTATTTATCTAAAGCGGGTCACAGACATAACAGTTGCCACACACACACATAAATATATTTTCATTTGTATAGATAAAGCCTTATTGTCCAGCCATGCCACTAACCTCTAGAAGCCATGCTATACATATGTAACATTTGTTTCATAAGTAGCTTCAAGAGTATAACACACTGAATAATCATAACATTCAGCAATTTTTACCACCAAAACCCAGAGTAACACCAGTGCAACATAAAAATCACATCTATTGAGCAAATACGCCACTACAGCTTGCTGAGGGATGGAGGGAAACAGCTGATGCACAGGATACAGGATATCACCTTGGGCTCTAGAGGGTTAAGCACAAAATTCAAACGAAAATACAGTTAGAAGTCATTCTCAGTTTCATGCTTTCGAAACGAGTTGGCAATATTCTGACACACTAACGACAAAATTGACAGCATTGTCATTTGAATAACCTAAGTCAAATCAAAGACGTCGCATGAAAATCGTAACCTGTGTGTGAGAAATTACCCCACTGGTGGGTCGATGAAGGGGTTTGCAAGTGGGTAATTAAACGTCGGACTCAACAGGACTACTATGTGTGTGTGTGTTTTTTTAGCAATCAGAATTTGTTTATTTTCATTTCCTAGTCATTTCCTGATATTTCATTTCAGTGGAACAACTGAATTTATTATTGTATTTCTCAGACGCTCTTTTGTGGAAAATGAAATGTTGGCTTATTAAGAAATGGATAATCAGAGGTATTCATAAGTCACATATTTATTGTGAATCCCATTTTGCAGTTAATCGATCTCATATTGAAAATTTTAAGTATCTTTTAGATAACTAGACATTGAGTTTACTAGACTGTTTTTGATAAAGGTTAAAGGTCTCATGTGACAGCTGCTGCACGGGAAGAAGTCGAAGCTTATGAACACACACAGGTGTGTCCCGTGCAGCTCGCTGCCACCACAGAACCAACCATCTCCACGCTATGACGCCACAAAGACGGAAGACGTATTAGAGAGGGTCACCTCCCCAGAATACATGACACAGCTCATGACTGATATCTGGTACCATTTACTGTTGGGTGGACAGGGGCTGTTGGATGATAGAATTCGCCTAAAGAAATTCTCCTCCGCCGAGTTTCGAACCACGGACCCCCGCTTGTGAGGCGGGTGCGCTACCACTACACCACGGAGTCCAACAAACGATGTTGATTAATATCACTTATTTGTTGAAGCTGACGTAAACTCTCACTTAATGTAGCCGTTGGTACTTTGGGCAGACGAAATCTCAATAGTTGTTTGAATCCTTGTCTGAAGCCATTGCTCAAACCTCCGTAGAGCAGCGGATTCCACAGTGAGTTGCTGTAGGCGATGAAATATGCGCTGTACTGCATATGTTCGAACCAATCAGGAAGCTAGTGAGAAACACACACAACAGACACAACCATCATGACACAAAACATCATGACACAACCATCATGGCACAAAAAGCATGACACAAACATCATGACACAAACATTATGACACAAACATCATGACACAAACATCATGACACAAACATCATGACACAAACATCATGACACAAACATCATGACACAATCATCATGACACAACCATCATGACACAACCATCATGACACAAACATCATGACACAAACATGATGACACAAAAATCATTGGCGTAGGGATCCCTTGGGAATAGGGAATATATGAAATTGGATGGGCGATGATTATGCAATTATATACTCCGCAAAAATTCTGCTGAGTTCAGTTCATTGGGTGTATTGTCATCAAGATTTGCATTGCAAAACAATATTGCACGACAAGTGTATGTGCAATTATATGCAACTATATGTATTGCATTTAAGTATGTGTGTTGCAATGGACTAGGCCGAAAATGGTTGAGGATTACATGCGATTGACCAACTGAGTCAACTTTGAACACTAATGCATGATGGCTGTCATCCCCCCGAGCCTCGACACACAAATCTACGCTTTTGGTGAACATGAAAATTACACAGATCTACAAAGACGCAGTATCAAACAGCATATGCGACGTTATATATTTAGCGTTTCAAAGTTTTACTTATTATTATAAATTACAGACAAATCCAGTAGCTTGGGCGAAGAGTGTAAGCATTATTACCACCCTGCGGTGACCCCATGTGTACTGGAAGCTAACAAAAAAACGTAGAGAGAAAGAAAGTTCAAAAAGTAAATAATGCTATATATAGAATTGAAAAAACAAAGTAATAAATATATAAGCAACTAACAATTCATCCGATAACACTCCATAATGTCACTCCACCTACACTTCTCAATAAATTACAACAACCATCAATAAATATGAATAATTAGGAATAAATATTAATAAATAAATGAATAAATAACAATCAACAGCAATTAATAGATAAATATAAATATGATTCCATAAATAACAACAACCAACAAGGAAACAAACGACTGCAATATAAAAAATTACGAAAAAATACTGACTAAAACACAACACTAATGTTGAATAAATGAAGTATGATCTCTGGAAGGCAAAAATCACAAGTCCAAGAACTAATTTCGTCAGAGACAAATCCTTATGTGTTTGTGTGTGTGTGTGTGTGTGTGTGTGTGTGTGTGTGGGCGTATTAGTAACCATATTTGTGGCGAGTGTACCATACAAGATCAGTACTTGTAGCGGTAACCAGCACAAAACGAAAACCACCATTACAGCAACCACCATCTTGACAACCTAGCATGCACACACACACACACACACACAGTTTATTACACACACAAACACACACACACACACACAGTATATTACACACACAAACACACACACATACATACATGGGTCCATTATCTACGATACATTTCATCGGTTCTATATTCTACAATCCATTGATTTACATCGGTTCCACCTTGCATATTACATTACATCGGTTCTATTCTCTACAGTCCATTGAATTACATCGGTTCAATGTTCTACAAACTATTGAATTACATCGGTTCCACCTAGTATATGGCATTTCATCGGTTCTATTCTCTACAGTCCATTGAATTACATCGATTCCACCTTGTATATGACATTTCATCGGATCTATCTTCTACAATCCATTGAATTACATCGGTTTCACCTCGTATATTACATTACATCGGTTCTATTTTCTACAGTCTATTGAATTACATCGGTTCCACCTTGCATATTACATTACATCGGTTCTATTCTCTACAGTCCATTGAATTACATCAGTTCCACCTCGTATATTACATTACATCGGTTCTATCTTCTACAATACACTGAATTATATCGGTTCTATCTTCTACAGTACATTACATCGTTTCTGCATTATGCGTTACAGTACATAGGTTTCATCCTCTATATCGCATTGTATTTCATCGATTCCACCTTCTACAGTACATTACATCGCTTTAATTTTGTACATTACATTACATTGCATCGGTTCCACGTTCTATATTTAATTAAATCGTTTACACCTGTATTACATTACATCGGTGTCAGCTGCTACATTAATTTATATTACATCACATCGGCTTCACCTCCTGTATTACATCACATTACATCGGTTTCAGGTGTTACATCAAATTATATAACATTACATCGGTTTCATCTTATAAATTGCATTGCACTGCATCGGTTCCAGCTATTACATTTAATTATATTACATTATATCGGATCCACCATATATATTATATTACATTACATAGGTTTCAGGTGTTCCATCCACTTATATTACATTACATTGGTTTCATCTTCTGCACTATATTAAATCACATCGGCTTCAGGTGCTACATTATATTATATTACATTACATCGGTTTCATATTATATATTACATTGCATTAAATCTGTTTAAGGTGCTACATTTAACTACATTACATTACATAGGTTCCACCTTCTTTTTGCCGTTGTTGTTTACATGCACTCTTGATTCGGTCGATTGCATTAGCGAGCTGGAGATCCATAGATGCCACACAATTGTCGAATAGACCAGGCCCATAAATAACACGGGAGCAAAGAACAACGCAACCGTAACCTGTACCACAACACACACACACACACACACACATACACACACATATACAATCAGATACAAATGATTAAAACTCAACCAAGACCCGACCACAACTGGAATATGCCGCAGTGGTATGGTCTCCGTCTTTGATAAGAGGCGTGTCGACAAACTCGAGAGGATACAGAGAGCAGCAGCGAAAATCGGACCAAGTACAAGAAGTATGCAATATGCAGAAAGGATAAGCAAACTAGGACTGACCACAATCGAGAAAGGAAGACAAAGAGGAGATTAAATAGCAAACTGATTGGGAAGGCTGGATTTTATGGAATGAGAGGGATCAAACAGGACTTGGGTTGAAAGTGAAATAAACAAGATACCGACAGAAGATCAAACAGAACAGGTATTCTTATAGGAACATATATAAGTGAAATATTTCAGACAGTTCGGATAAGTAAAAACGAGAATATTGGAATAGTTCAAATAAAGCCTGAATCAATCATGATTTGGAGACGGGACAGCTCAAGCGCAAGCAAATACCCCGTAATACACAAATTGGACAGCACAAATATACACGCTTATAATAGACTCATAGACAACAAGCTAATAGGTAAATATAACCAGAAATAATAACAAGACCTTAGTGAATCAACGGATATATTTTGGAGTCCCGTTTCTTTCAACTCTCATTGTGTGAATGTTTCATATGCAACAGTTATAGTTCAGTGTTCGATTGCAATTTCATTGGAATTGCATTAAAAACAAAATGCTTACCAGCAAGTAATAGTGTCGTTTGTAGTCGGGACTGACTCTGACACAATGTCCTAGTGCCTCGTCATAGCTCCATTTCGCCGGCCAATGTTCAAGACATGCCGTCTCCACCAGATCCTCCCACTAGAGGATATAAGTGTAGATTAACAACAAACAAACAAACGACAATAACAACATGAATGACCATAGCACACTTGTAGTGACGACTCCAAGGGGAGATGAGAGGGGCAGAAGTTTCCCTAAAATATGCCAAGCCCTCATAAGCCCCCTGCCAAAGATCTTCACCATGAACATTTCAAGTGTAGCTCCTCATGTTTCGTCAGGCTCCCGCATATTATTCGTTATCCACCCATCGGAAAATCGTGGCGCCAACAACAAGACGAGCACAGAAGTAAGCAACACAAAATAGCACAAAAGCGAGACCACATAACAGGAGCAAAAACAGAAATAAAACGAAGCAATTGCGGTGAAATTATGAATACAATACAAAAGAACATGTTAGTGGATTGAATTAGAGTGAAGCAAACAAATACAGGTTAAAGATTAGAGGCCTCAAGTGACAGCTGCTACACGGGAAGAAGTGGAAGCTTATGAACACACACAGGTGTGTCCCGTGCAGCTCGCTGCCACTGCAGAACCGACCCTCTCCACGCTATGACGCCACAAGAACGGAAGACGTATTAGAGAGGGCCACCTCCCCAGAATGCATGACACAACACATGACTGATATCTGGTACCATCATTTACTGCTGGGTGGACAGGGGCTGATGGATTATACGTGGACTGCGTGGTGTGGTGGTTAGCACGCCCGCCTCACAAGCGGGAGGACCGTGGTTCGAATCCCGGCGTAGCAGAATTCCATTGGGCGAATTCTATAATCCACAGCCCCTGTCCATCCAGCAGTAAATGATGGTATCAGAGATCAGTCATGTGTTGTGTCATACATTCTGGGGAGGTGGCCCTCTCTAATACGTCTTACGTCCATGTGGCGCCATAGCGTGGAGAGGGTCGGTTCTGCGGTGGCAGCTAGCTGCACGGGACACACCTGTGTGTGTTCATAAGCTTCGGCTTCTTCCCATGTAGCAGCTGTCACTTGAACATTTAATCATTTAACCTTAATCTTATAGAATTCGCACCAAAAAAATTCTCCTCCGCCAGGTTTCGAACCACGGACCTACCGCTCGGGGGTGTGCTAACCACTACACAACAGAGGTTAAAAAGATACATTTATGGAATGAACACATGGACACATAACGAACCCCATTAGAATTTGCTTATAATTATCTTTCAATCTCATTTGTTCTCCTTCCTTGGGTAAGCTCACGTATACTCTACACAACTATACAGGTGCCTATCCAAAGAAATGTAAAGAATTAGTGTTTTAATCAAATAAGGAATATATTACCAATATATATTCACTAGATTACAAATAAGAGATATAATTGAACAATTAAGACCACAGTTAACAACAGTTAATCACCGTATTCTTCTGTGTATAAAATATTTGATATCTAAGCTTTCACTATCAAAAATAGAAGGTATCTTATGCATGATCTGTTAGTTTTTTACCACCAGTATGCAATGTAATATATTTGTGATGAAACATTTCATCATGAGATATAATTTGATGACTCCTCTGATGATGATGACGAAGAACTAACTCCATTTGATATTTCTGATGAGAGCGATATGAGGAATTAAATGATTTCTATGATAAATGAAATTATTAATCAATAAGAAAAAACATGTCTTTCACATAGTTTTGGCCTGAAATTTAAGTCGTCTCTTATACACAAAGATCTATTTTACACAAGGGGAAATACATTATATTGAATGGAATATTTAATAATTGAGTATTGTGTGGCATACCTCAAGACGATAGAGTCTACGATAGAGCATCATCGGAACTGAAACTGCTACAGACACCGCCCAGATGGCGCCACTTATAATCCAACCTCTCAACCTACTACTATCACTTCGAACTCTTATCGGAAATAGAACGGCCCGAAAACGATCGTACGCAATGGCCACCAGAGACAACACCGATGCCGTCATCGAAGTCACTGAAAACAGTAAAATATATTTTATATTAGGGAACAGTAATATAATATAATATAATATTAATCAGTAATATAATATAATATAAAATGGAAAATTAATATAATATAATATGGAAAATAAAATAAAATATAATATAACAATAATATAATATGAAACAGTAATATATAATATAATATTAATCAGTAATATAATATATAATATTAATCAGTAATATAATATATAATATACAACAGTAAAATATATTGACACTTAAAATCGATTATTGATAATTAATATTCTTAATCAAAATTTTAACTGTGATTTTGATGTAATTTATGTTTTATGTTATTAATATTTGTATTTAATATATATTTTCATGTAAATTATATTCTTATGTAATTTATATTCGTGTGTTATGTATATTCTTATGTAATTTATAGTTTCCTGTAATTAAAACATGCATTTTTTATATTTAAATTTTAATAAATTTTTCAAGTTATATTTTTTTAAAGAAAAATTTTATGATACAGTCACTGATTTGTCAAAAGAGCTAACTATAAATGTGTATAAACAGAGAATAGTTCAGTACACCAATAAATAAATAGACAAATATAGAAGTTAATTAAAAAATAAATGCGCTTACACTTGTCAATATATAACAACTTGGAATAAATATGAACAAGTATATGATAAATAAGACTAGAATAATAATAAGTAAATTAAATTACAATCAAAAACATTCTACAGAAAATTATTTCGTTTGGAATATTAAGAAACAATAATGTTGTATTAATATTATTAATATTATTACAATCATTCATAATGTAGAAAACACAAAGACTAACGCGCGCGCCCCACGCGCGCCTACAAGACGTCACACTCCGATCGCACCACAAACACGACTCCAAGCTCACACCGTGACACACGGGAGCACACACACACACACACGCACACGCACAGTCCTCACCCGCCGCAACAACCTATCAGCGGCGAGCCGGTCAATCGCTCGCCGCCGCGGGGCATGCATACTCGACAAACACATACACACACACACACACACACACACACACCGAAACAACTGCACACACTCACCGACACAGCTATACACACTCGCTCACACACTCTCGCACGCAATATACAATTCAACCGTACACGATCACATATAGACACACTAACACGTTCACGCACACACAATCTTTCACAGACACACTCTCTCTCACTGCACACGATCACACCACACATAATATTATTATTACTGTTACTGATTACAGGCAAATCCAGTAGCATGGGGAAAGAGTGCAAGTGCACTATTACCACCCTGCGGTGGCCCCATGTGTAATGGAAGCTAAACAAAAAGTATAGATATTTTGCAAAAAAAGCTTAGTTAGAATAAGAGCCAAAAACACACCCCAAATGAAGTCCAAAAGTTCAACCCAAAAAAGTATAGCAACCACGTAATCACACAAGTTAAGTCATTCAATTTTAAATTGAGCTCCTGTAAAAATAATCAATTTACAAAAAGCAAATTACAAATTTTGATTTCAACTATACAAATATGAGCTTAAAAATTATTGACAACATATACATATTAAACAACAAAAAAACATTCAGACAGCATTTGCATTGAATAAAGGAAACATTACGCTTTCAAAAAATAATTATAAAAGAATGGAATTTTGAAGAACAATCGGATAGGTTCAAAGTTTGACTAATTTCAGCCAGAAATTTGTAAAATCTCACTTTTGCAAACAATCTTGGCCTTGTATCTTGTGCTGTATGTTTTAATTTACCTGTCTGCAAAGTATGAGCGAACATCAAAACATTAACAATTTTGTAACAAAGTAATTTAATTAACTTTGCACAATGTTTGTATAGTCAAAACTTTGCTCTGCCACTAATTACAGCGAGTTTGAGATGATAACTTTTCAACTCGCTTCGTTTTTCAGCTCTATCTTGTTTTGAATATAGGATGTTTTGTCTAATTTAGCAGCCTATCCACATTCCCTTGGTTCTATATCTCCCGTCCCTACGCAACCTTAGATAACTCTTCCTGAAAGGTTAAAGGTTAAAGGTATCAAGTGACAGCTGCTACGCGGGAAGAAGTCCAAGCTTATGAACACACACAGGCGTGCCCCGTGCAGCTCGCTGCCACCGCAGAACCGACCCTCTCCACGCTATGACGCCACAAGAACGGAAGTCGTATTAGAGAGGGTCACCTCCCCAGAATGCATGACACAACACATGACTGATATCTGGTACCATTAACTGCTGGGTGGACAGGGACTGTTGGATTATAGAATTCGCCCAAATAAATTCTTCTTTGCCGAGTTTTGAACCACGGACTTCCCGTTTGTGAGGCGGGTGTGCTAACCACTACATCACGGAGTACAACGAACTCCCATTCCCATAAATCCCATAGAATCTTCTCTACCTGATAAACCATGCACAGAATGACAAATAAGGAAAAATTACAGGAAAATACATTTGTTATTTGAGGCTAATATTAGCAAAATTAGTACCAAAAAACACTAAAATGGCACTATAATTTGTGATGTATAAAATTTATTTTGTAGATTGATAAAAAAGAAGATTTCTAATGTATCAATTCGAGTAATATGATATTTTTCATTGTTATCGTGTGTCAGTGGCGTAACCAGGTTATTTCCGGGTGTGGGCTAAGGAAAAATATAATAGGTTATTGTTAAAACATTAGGAACTACAATCGAAATGTCCATGGTAAGGATTTTTGAGGTAGCTCAAAAAGCTTTGCACTCTTATACTATCATTGTCCTTGGTGGCGTAAGATATTTGTGAAAGCTACAAATAGTGTTTGTTTGCTTTAGGGGAATGTTGGAAACACAGCAAGATAGAATAAGTCACGTTCAGAACTGTACAGCTTTTACAAACACGGTTTAAGTCAGTCACCGTTAGAAGTGGCTGAAAAGAAGTTTACAAAAAGGCACGCAATTCATATTAAATTAATAATATGATGATAGTTTTTTATATTATACTATAAAGGAAAGATATGTCATTCTAAAAATATATATTTTATTATTATATCAAGAAGTGAATCAAGTATATTGATGCTTTCTTAAATACTTTGTAGATATGAGGGATATAAATATGAGGTATCTAAATATGTTATATAGAAATGATTCGTAAAGTAAACTTACTTTGGGCGAATCCGTTGAATCGACACCAGAATGCTCCCAGAACGAAAATGGGCGAAGTGACATTGATGACCAGATGCACCCACATGCAAAAGACTACAATGCACAGATCGGCCACGGCTAAATTCAGCAGGTAAATATTGACAGCTGTCCTCAGGTGTGCGTTGAAAGCTCCAATCAAAAGCACTCCGACATTACCGAACGTAGAGCACACCAAAAATATTATGTACACAACCGCCTTTTTGAATCAGAAAAAACACACACAAACAACGAATTAGTTAATTATTCTGCTCTTTCGTGAGGTTTATGTGTTTTAGTTTGTTTATATTTTGTTTCTGATCAAAATTCCACACTCTTTTAATCTAAATCTTTCTTGTACCATTTAGGATATATATTTCATTTTTACATACTAAAATTTTCAAATTTGGCTTGTGGTAATGTTCCAATTACTAATATTAATGTTTATATTAATTTTTACTAATATATATAAAAATAACCAATGCCACTTTTTTAAATACTTTGTTAATGTTTTGCTAACCAATGGTACTGGAAAATTTAATTTAACAAGATGTAATGAGTTATTTTTTCTATTGATTTACATTTCAATTCTCGTACATACATATATTTTATATTTTAATTTGTATTATAATAATGTTGATGCGATTCGGAAAGCGAAAATATTTTGCGCTACAACCAAAGAGGAAGCTCTAGGAGTCTATTACATAATAAAATTGCCTCCCTTCACGTATGTATATATATATATATATATATATATATATATATATATATATATATATATATATATATATATATATATATATATATGTGTGTGTGTGTGTGTGTGTGTGTGTGTGTGTTTTGTGAGCACTTTACTGTTTTGCATTCAGCTGTAGACATATTCTTATCATCCTGTTTACGAAGGGTTGAGAAAAATTGAGCAAGGCAGGCGAAATTACCAATTTGTGGAGGAAAACACCGTTTGAATACCGAAATTATAAAAAATAATCCTTGGAAGATTTAGTATACACATTATATATATATATATATATATATATATATATATATATATAAGTCTCAAGCTTCAGTATTTTCTGTTACTTTTTGTATGTGAAAGTCTCTATTTGTTCCACTTGCTTTCTCTGGTCTTAGGAAATAATTGCTTTTTTGTCAGTAATACTGGGAAAGACAAATTCTAGCCCGAGGTACATTTCGACTTTTATCAAAGTCATCTTTAGAGGGCATTAATGTACACCCGTACCAATCATGATTAAATAGACAGTGAACTTAAAAACAATTTGAAACAAATTATTTCAAGGACTGTATGTTTGAATGTTATGTTTGGTTTACGTTTGTTGGACTCCATGGTGTAGTGGTTAGCACACACGCCTCACAAGCGAGAGGTCCTTGGTTCGAATCCCGGCGGAGGAGAATTTCATTGAGCGAATTCTATAATCCAACAATCCCTGTCCACCCAGCAGTAAATGGTACCAGATATCAGTCATGTGTTGTGTCATGTATTCTGGGGAGGTGGTCCTCTCTAATACGTCTTCCGTTCTTGTGGCGTCATAGCGTGGAGAGGGTCGGTTCTGCGGTGGCAGCGAGCTGCACGGGACACACCTGTGAGTGTGTTCATAAGCTTCCACTTCTTCCCGTGTAGCAGCTGTCACTTGAGCAGCCTTTATCATTAATATTGCTTAAAACCAAATATGACAAAAATAAAAGTCAGTAAATACACGTTTTTATTGTTACTAATATCTGGTGGTTTTTTTCAGTATAGCAATCGAGCAGTATACGAACACAAACCTTGATAATATCAGAGGTGTTGATTTCGTACGTGTACTCGTTGGGATATTCCAGTAAGGAGAAGTTGAGACCTCCAAACAGCTTCTGGTATGATTCGCAAGAAGTATCTGACTCAAAAGAAGATGTGTTCATCTCTTTTCGTCTATCTTCTACGAACTTATCAGCACACTCTGAAAAAGATTAGGTGTGCCAACATTAGAAGATAGGATATAAACTTCTGGAAAAGACCAATTTGAGAATTGCGAGAATTTGTTTTCATTCTCCAAGCCTAGCAGAAATCATTATCTAGAGAAAAAATATATAAACGTAAATCATTATCATTATCATAGAGCTGAATAGAAAGGTTGGTAATTAATTAGCAATTATAGATATTGTTAATCCATCAATAAAAAGCATGTTCTCAAGAAGAAATATTACATGAGTGGAATTCAGTGGGGAATTCCCCACTGGTGGGAAATGGAGGGTTGCTAATGGTATGGTATGGTATGGAGTGCGTATGGGGTAATCCCTCAGGGAAGAATAATGCGCCATAAATGTCTATGGGGATAGCAACTTGGAAATATATAAATTATATATATGCAAAATGTCCATATACAGATATATGCGAAATATTGTGTGTCGGGCACAATTGGGTTTGTCGTATGTAAATTAAAAATTTATCAGCAAGTATTCACATCATGTTACATGTACACAACACACACACACACACACATACACACACACATACAAACACACACAAACACCAATGAAACAGGCGAAATATATGTATTGTATTTTGTTATCAAATATATATCATATTAATTGCACAAAATTAATTAAAGTGATATTAAAGCAAACTTATTGCAAAATGTGTATGTTAAAAGACTTTTTGTAGAGTTAAATACATGTATATATATTCAATGTTATAAGTTTTTTCGTCAATGAGTGAATTATCATATATGTATTTAGCTTGAAAGGAAAACACATTGTTGAAAATGGGAAAAATGTAGAATAAATTTTTAACTATATATGTGGAAAAAAGTGTTAAAATATATTTGTGTATACAAATTTGTATACAAATCAAAAATTAATGATATTACATCTGTAGATGTTATAATATATAATCTAATCTATGAAAATAATTATGCCAACATTTCTACTTTCATGTATACAACGTTATATAATCTTAATAACGCAAATGGATAGACAATTTTCCGTAATCAAAAGTTAACTATCACAAAATAATTCAGAGAGTTCCGTGGCAAAAAAACGTATTTTCGTTGTGTATTTGATCTTATTCCAAGGATATTTTGTGGGTGTAATCCCTAGGTAATAACATCAAGCAATTTTGTCCTACCCTATCGCATCGATTTATCGATGGCTGTGTAATATCGCGATCATTTTCAATGGCGGATACAGAGAGCAATTTTTGGGGGGCTGAATTATATTTTGGGGGGTTGAATTTTGAAAACAATCTGTCATGTATATGCATAATTATTCAACGTTTTTGCGACAATGCTTATATATAAAAAATTATACATAAATATATTTATATTTACCTCTTTTAATTAACCTCTTGGTTATGAGGAGTTGATGGACACATTTGGGGGGGGGGGGGGGGGGGTTGAGCCCCCCTGAGCCCCCCTCTGGATGCGTCAGTGACTATATTCTAATATCGTCACCAGGTGACGTCACCACCACCAGTTTCACCACCACCATCGTCACCAGTTTGTATATTATTTAATTTAACTTTGTCTATAAATATAAGTGTTGTTCATGGATATATGTATTATTTTCTGTCTCATGTCTGTTTTGTTGATGTGGCGGGCCGAAAATTGTAGCCCCGCCCCGACAGCTAACGGCCGGTTTTCCCGTTTCCCGTCAGCGCCCAGCTCTTTCCTCGCACTGAGGTGCCAACTAATTCTGTGTTGCTCTCATACTCTGTCTTTGTGGTCGCCCATTGGACATTTTGCCTTGCGATATGTGTTCAACAATGAGCTCTCAATAAATTGTTCTCACATGTGTTTTCTAGTGTTTTTCTTGTGTGTGTATTTGTGTGTATGTTTGCTTTGTATTGTGTGTGTTGTATGCTTGTTTTTTGTTGTGAAATTTCGTATGCATGTGTTATGTGTTGTGTTTTTGTGTTCGCATGCGTCGTGCATTATGTGTTTATTTGTATGTCTGCTTTGCGTTGTGTGTGTGCCTTCTCACACCGTGGATTTGTCGTTTCTACTGATGATGTGTGGCGATGTTGAAATGAATCCCGGTCCTGCTCGACCACAAAAACGATTTTCAAATATACTTTTCGCCAACATCAGGGGCTTGTATAAGAACATCAGAGATTTGACAGCAGCCAGTCGCTCCAAGGACATCGTTATCTGTGCCGAAACGCTTGTGTCCGATTATCGGGACCAATCTGAGCTCTTGATGCCAGGTTTCAGTAAGCCATTGCTAATCAAACGTGACTCAAAAAACAGGCGGCGTGGCATGGCAGTGTACGTACGCAAAGGCTTTTCAGCAACGAGAATTACAGCTCACGACTGCACTTGTCATGAATTTATGCTGCTGCGTGTCAACACCGCCTTGATGAATTTTTACATCTTTGGAGCCTACCGAAATCCAGACAGTAACGACTCTATCTACGAATGTCTCTTGTCAGCCATGTCAACAATTCAGGAGAAGGACACCAAGTCAGCATTTGTATTTGTGGGAGACATGAACGCCCATCACCGTGAGTGGCTCTTGTCGACATCTCCTACAGACGCTCATGGTAGAGCAGCATATGATTTCTGCAACATTTCTGGCTGCTCCCAAATGGTGTCCGGTCCCACACATCAAGCGGGAAACTGTTTGGACTTGGTTATGACAGACGTCTCAGATATCGTGAGTGTAAACGTGGAAGCTCCAATAGGAAGTTCAGATCACTCGTCGCTGTCCGTGAAGTTGACATTGAGACAGAAGGTTTCTCCTTACACGATTTCAAGGCTCGTGCACATGAAGAACAATGTTGACTGGGTGAAGGTGAATGATGAATTGAAAGCAATTAAAGTTTCAAATCTGCAGCAGAAGGAATGCCCCATCGATGCATTGAACAAATACATTACCGATGTCATCTCAAGGAGAGTGCCTACTAAAAAACTACGTTTTCGCTCTGATGACAAAGCCTGGTTCACCAACGAATGTCGCAGCGCACGTGAATCCAAGCAGGAATCTTACCACAAGTGGCTCCAATCACGCTCAGCCGATTCATGGAATGTCTACACTGAGGCCAGACGGCATGCTGAACATGTGTATTCAGAAGCGGAAACACGTCACTCAAAGAAACTTGCTGAAAAGCTAACATCTGCCAATGACGCCCACAAATGGTGGTCAACGTTGAAATCGTCAGTGTTTGGACATGACCTGTCTGTCCCTCCTTTATTTTCAGCGAACGGTGAGCTCAAAATCAACCCAACAGAGAAGGCAGAGTTGCTTATGGATTACTTCAATACCAAGCAATGTCAAGGGTCCATTCCGTCTGACGATTCATCTGTCCTCGCCCCGAAAATCAAAGGCATTGCCTTCCGATCAAGAGAAGTGGCGAATCTCATGAAAGACCTTGATGCCCACGGAGGAACAGACCCTCTGAATATGTTTCCGCTATTTTTCAAGAACACGGCAGATACTCTAGCTCCGAAGCTCAGTGCTCTTTTCAGGCGCTTGATGAAGACTGGTTCGTTTCCATCATGTTGGCGGGTTGCGAATATCACGCCCATACCAAAAGGAACCAATTCAGCTGATGTTGCAAACTACCGGCCAATATCAATTACGCCGATTCTGTCCAAAATATTCGAGCACTTGATATCTTCCAGACTGTCCAAGTACCTGGAGAGCAACAATCTGCTGTCGGAAAATCAATTTGCATACCGCAAAAAACTCAGCACGACTGACGCTCTGCTTACTATCACGCATGAGCTCCAGCAAGTGCTAGACAAAGGCAGTGAAGCCTGGATTGTGCAGTTGGATTTCTCGGCAGCATTTGACCGTGTGAGCCACCAGGGCTTGTTGCAAAAACTGAGAAAGATTGGAGTCGGCGGCCGTTTGCTAAGTGTTTTGCATCAATTTCTATCCAATCGCGTACAACGTGTTGCCATCGATGGAGCATACAGTGGCTGGCAGAGCATTGCGTCCGGTGTCCCGCAGGGAAGTGTGTTGGGTCCTATTTTGTTCAACATTTACACCGCTGACCTGTACACAACCACACGCAGCCCTGTATATGGATATGCTGATGATATCACCTTGATGGCTGTAATTTCATCTCCTTCGGACAGACCACAGGTACGTCAAACGGTCAACGACGATCTCAGCAGCGTCCTGAAGTGGTGTGAGAGGTGGAATATGATGCTGAACACTTCGAAATCTAAATGCTTGTTGGTTTCTAGGTCACGTACCGTTCAGCCTTCACATGGAGCTATCCTCATAAATGACGCCCAACTCAACGTGTGTGATGAGCTCAAAATATTGGGAGTACATGTAGACTCAAAGCTCACGTTTGAGAGTCACATTCGGAAGCTAGTTTGTTCGGCATCGCGGAAACCGGGAATTATAAGGAAGGCATATCGGATGTTCGGTAGCAGCACAATCTCAAAAAGTTGTTTTCGCTGTTTCATTTTGCCAATTCTGGAGTACTGCGCCCCCGTGTGGTCTTCTGCTGCGGATTGTCACCTCAATCTCATCAACAGAGTTGTTAGAACTTGCAAGTTCCTCTGTGGTGACTTGGTTCTTGGTGATCTTTGCCATCGTCGAAAGGTCAGCAGTGTGTGCATGCTGTACAAGATCAAGCACAACGACCATCATCCGATGAGCAAGTCAATTCCTGATGATTTCGTGGCAGCAAGAAGCACACGGTTTACATCCAAACAGCATTCCCAGTGCATGGCTCCAATTCGTTGTCGTACAAAACAATTCCAACGTTGCTTTCTTCCGGCCACTGTGTCTACTTGGAACACGTTGAAGGAGGAGGCTTTCTTGCAGAGCAATTTGAACAAATTCAAGGCCAAAGTAAATGAAATGCTACTGAAAGAGCGGAGTTGACTGTTGAGTCTTATTAATTGTATATTTATTCATATTTATTGTTATTTATTCATGCTTATTGTTATTTATTTTCTATTTATTTATATTTATTCCTATTTTACTCTCTATTTATTACTATTTATCATTGGTTGTTGTTATTTATTAAATTATACTTTTACTCAGTGTTGGCTGTTGTTGTTTATTGAATCATATTTATTGTTGTTGCTGTTTATTGAGTCATATTTATTGTTGTTGTTGTTTATTGAATCATATTTATTGTTGTTTCTGTTTATTGAATCATATTTATTGTTGTTGTTGTTTATTGAATCATATTTATTGGTGTTATTGTTTATTGAATCATATTTATTTGTGTTGTTGTTACTTATTGAATCATATTTATATTTATTGTTGGATGTTTCTTTTTTGAATCATATGTATTGTTCTTGATTGTTATTTATTACTTATTTATTAATATTTATTCTTATTTATTGATGGCTGTTTTTTAATGAATCACATATTTATTGTTGATTGTTATTATTTATTGAGGAACGTGGGCGGAGTGACATTATGGATTGTTATCGGATGATGGTTTATTATTTATTGTTATTTATTTATTATTTTCTTTCCAACTCTCTTTCTAGACTTATTTCTCTTCGAACTCTCTTTCTGTCTTAATCTTTTGGGCGCTTCCGGTACATGGGGCCACCTTAGGGTGGTAATAGTGCTTGCACTCTTCCCATGCTACTGGATTTGCCTGTAATTAATAATAATAATAATAAGGTATAAATCAATCGAAAAGCCTTCGTTCCCCAACCAATCCAATAGTTAATGAGTGAGTGGGTTGAGTCATTTCCCAACAGCTTATTGCAAGGAATATGTTCAAGTTCGTTTATCAATTTTGTTTCGTGTTTTTTGCTTTTTGTTCAAAATCCCTTCCATTTTTGCTAAATATTAAGTATTTGTTGGTATTTGTCCAATTTTTTCACTTTTTCACACCTGTACGATTTGCACGATTTAGCACTATTTGCAAAATAGCACTCATATTTCCGCTGTGTGTATACAATATCAGTGTATGTGTATGTGTGTGTGTGTGTGTTTATGCGTGTGTTTGTGCGTGTGTGTTTATGTGTGTGTGTGTCTGTGTTTGTGCGTATGTGTGTGTGTCTATGTTTGTGTGTGTTTGTGTGTTTGTGTGTGTGTGTGTGTGTGTGTGTGTGTGTGTGTGTGTGTGTGTGTGTGTGTGTGTGTGTGTGTGTTTCTGTGTGTGTGTGTGTGTGTGTGTGTGTTTGTGTGTGTGTGTGTGTGTGTGTGTGTGTGTGTGTGTGTGAGAGAGTATGTGTGTGTGTGTGTCTGTGTTTGTGTCTGTGTGTCTGTGTGTGTATGTATGTTACTTGTTATTTGTTGTTGTAGTTGTGGGGATGTTGCGTTGTGGTTCAACGCTCCATACATCCCCCAAGATCATCACTCCATCAACATGAATAATGCATGTTGACATCTTGATTGAATAGATCATACACGATTTATTGAACGGAAACGTGTTCAATCTCTTCTTGAAAATATTCCCAGTTGGTGATATCTTGACTGTGGTCGGCAACATGTTGCAAATGCATGTTGCAATCCTGTTAAATGCTCTTTTTCCATGTTTTTTGCAATATCGTTTTTCATTTAGTCGCTGATATCGCTCACTAATTTCTAGAACTAAATTTGTGTTCACTTGGAAATATTTTCAACCATATTCTTGACATCTACTGGTTTTTTCAAATTTCAAAGCTTGATACGCAATTACACATTGTTTAAACTCTATTCGAGCTTTCACCGGTAACCGGTGTAATTTGATAGGCACAGGTGTGATAAGGCGAGCTCTCAATTTTGTTCCATCAATTATTCTTGCTGCTCTGGTCATGATCAACAGAAATTTTTTCATTTAACAATTTACAAGACCATAATACAAACAGTTGCAATAATCAATTTTACTGATCACATGGATATGAATCAACATTTTTGTTGTGTCCTTATCTATATATCATTCTTGCTGTTTGAAGAATTTGATTTTCTAAAGTCAATTCACTATCCAGTTATTATTCCTAGATCTTTTACCGAGTTTTTTAGTGCCACACTGCTATTGTTGCTATTGCTATTGAATGTCCTAGTTGCAATTGTTTCTAAATCCAACCATTTTATCCAATTCTAAATCTACCAATAAACAAACATTAGGTTTTTTTCATTCAATTTCAGCTCACGCAGAAGTATCCACTATCTAATGCTAAACATAATTGGCGATAATGTATCTTCTGTTTCTTTTATATTATTCAATGTTATGTAAAATTGCGTATCATCTGCTAAAAACTTGAACTTAACTCCTTACTCTTCCAATACGTTCGAAAGATCAGCTGTATATATATTACACGATATAGGTCCCAGAACAACTTCCCTGTAGTACCCCTGTCGATAATAGCTTTAGATTTGAGAAGTGGTCTCCAATTTGTACATAATAAGACCTGTTCTCTAGATAACTCTTAAGCAATGATAGAACTTAGTCAACAATATCCTTGCTTTCACATATTTTCATCATCCAAAAGTCCACGTAGATTACTCACTATCGAACACAATGACGTCTTGGTTGAATATAAACACTTGTACGCCAACTGACTATCCGGAATAAGATTTCCATTTGGGAGATGTTCACTCAATTGCTGCAGCATAATCGACTCTAGAATTGTTGATATAAAAGTAAGCTTGGATACCGGACGATACGAAACCAATACCTGTGAATCAAGGCCATTTTTATGCATGAGTCTTATGATAGACCTTTTTTCAGATGTAGGAAGCACACAATCTGTTATAAATATATAAATAAGGTTAAATGACTAAGCAACTACAGCTGGTACACGGGAAGAAGTCGAAGCTTATGAACACACACAGGTGTGTCCCGTGCAGGTCGCTGTCACCGCAGAACCAACCCTCTCCACGCTGTCACGCCACAAGAACGGAAGACGTATTAGAGAGGGCCACCTTCCCAGAAAGCATGACACAACACATGACTGATATCTGGTACCATCATTTACTGCTGAATGGACAGGGGCTGTTGGATTATAGAATTCGCCCAATGAAATTCTGCTCCGCCGGGATTCGAACCACGGTCCTCTCGCTTGTGAGGTGGGTGTGCTAACCACTACACCACGGAGTCCACTCACTCCACCCGGTTATATTCTTATTCAGCAGTCTGGTAATTAATTGCATCATTTTTCCCAAGTTTTCACATTCATTTATGATACTCATTGGCATTGGAGCATTTGCACAATATGTAAAGTTTGCTCGTTTAATGACATTTCTCACATAATGCGCATCAACCGTGGAAAAGTTCAACATTTCAGGTACATCTCATAATTCGTATTATTCAATAACGATACAATATTCTCAACTTTCGCTGTGAACAAATTCGAGAATTCTTCATGCTGAATTCATATTTTTTCATACTCTTCTCTTGAAATAGTACTATACAGCTCGTACAAGCATTCTGTGCATTTTTTATTGCATGCTGGATGGTCAAAGCTTTGTGCAACACTATCTACTAGAAGATTTACATCAAAATATTTCTTCGTACGATATTTGATAGTTTTTCGGTGTCGTCTTATGATGTCCATTTTCAATTGGAATATTACAGGGCTGTGCATCGGTGATAAAGTGCATATACATCGCCCACTTTCACATATTTTCAATTATATCTCGCATTGGATATGCAAACACTAAATATCTTCTATGACCAACAATGGAAGTAGGCTTATCAACATATTTCATCATATTGAAAGATCTCATGACATCATTGAAGTTACAAAAATGTGTATTTGAATAATCAAATATTAAAATCACCAAGTCTAATATTAACTCTGCTTATAATGTCAAGTGTTTCCAAATATAGTCTGAATTCATCGATAAATGCACTTGCATTCAAATTTGGAGGTCTATATACAACAATAATTGTTTATTTTGAGTCCACTTATCTCACAATCTACCTCCAATAATTCAAAATTTAATGAAATCATTCATCTTCTTCTTTCTAATTTTCACGACACCATTTGACAAAAAGAAGCCCACACCGCCACCACGATTATCCCATATTGAATTATACAGAAATAGATGTGTATTCGGTTTCATCTCTTGACAATCTCTTTTCATCATCTCTTTACAAGACTGCGCATTCAATAGACCACATATAACTGGTATGCATGTTTTAACACACACCATGGTCCATGTTTTTCTTAATTCTACGTAACTCAGCAATGAAATGTGGACATGGTATATTTGTGACGCAATGTTCATTCTGGCGATTTGCTTTAAGGCAAATCGCCAGAATCTTTCTTTCTCTTCTCTTTTATGTCCGTATTTGAGACATTGTTAGCACATCAGGGCGTGATATCTATCTCGTAATTCATATATACCACACTCTAGCTATATTTTGTCTTGATTTTGCTTTCAAACAGCACGAAACTCAGGCTAAAGTTTCAATATGAAATGTGATGTTCCTTCCGCTGCCCTCTTTGTATATACGACCTATATTTTGTTGTTTTTTACATCACTAATACTCTGAAGGTATTGATTTCTCTAAATCAATGTGTCCATCAGCTTTGAATAATTTTCCAATTTAGGCACAGCATTACACAGCATTAGTTTTGGTTTCAGATGAATTACTTGTGTTATTTTGAGATTATCCATTTTTTCAGTATATTTCGGCTGCTTCGCTCTTGACCTTCTCAAATTCAAATTTCACACCGATATTACCAGATTGTGTGAATCTAGAATACTTGATCTGTATTCTTGAAAAAACTTCACTTATTCTTTTTTTTCTTTGTCGCACTTTCTTCATCTGTTGCCTTAATCACAATAATTCTTGATTTCTTCAATGATTCAATTGAATCAATTATTTCTTCAATAAAATCAATTATTTATTCAATGAAATCAATTATTTCTTCGATAAAATCAATTATTTTTTCAATGAAATCAATTATTTCTTCAATGAAATCAATTATTTCTTCAATGAAATCAATTATTTCTTCAATGAAATCAATTATTTCTTCAATGAAATCAATTATTTCTTCAATGAAATCAATCATTTCTTCAATGAAATCACTTATTTCTTCAATAAAATGAATATTTTCTTTAATGAAATAAATAATTTCTTCAATGAAATCAATTATTTCTTCAATGAAATCAGTTATTTCTTCAATGAAATCAATTATTTCTTCAATGAAATCAATTATTTCTTCAATGAAATCAATTATTTCTTCAATGAAATCAATTATTTCTTCAATGAAATCAATTATTTCTTCAATGAAATCAATTATTTCTTCAATGAAATCAATTATTTCTTCAATGAAATCAATTATTTCTTCAATGAAATCAATTATTTCTTCAATGAAATCAATTATTTCTTCAATGAAATCAATTATTTCTTCAATGAAATCAATTATTTCTTCAATGAAATCAATTATTTCTTCAATGAAATCAATTATTTCTTCAATGAAATCAATTATTTCTTCAATGAAATCAATTATTTCTTCAATGAAATCAATTATTTCTTCAATGAAATCAATTATTTCTTCAATGAAATCAATTATTTCTTCAATGAAATCAATTATTTCTTCAATGAAATCAATTATTTCTTCAATGAAATCAATTATTTCTTCAATGAAATCAATTATTTCTTCAATGAAATCAATTATTTCTTCAATGAAATCAATTATTTCTTCAATGAAATCAATTATTTATTCAATGAAATCAATTATTTATTCAATGAAAGCAATTATTTATTCAATGAAATCAATTATTTCTTCAGTGAAATCAATTATTTATTCAATGAAATCAATTATTTATTCAATGAAATCAATTATTTATTCAATGAAATCAATTATTTATTCAATGAAATCAATTATTTCTTCAATGAAATTAATAATTTAATTTAATGAAATAAATAATTTCTTCAATGAAATCAATTATTTCTTCAATAAAATAAATATTTTCTTTAATGAAATCAATTATTTCTTCAATGAAATCAATTATTTCTTCAATGAAATCAATTATTTTTTCAATGAAATCAATTATTTCTTCAATGAAATCAATTATTTCTTCAATGAAATCAATTATTTCTTCAATGAAATCAATTAATTCTTCAATGAAATCAATTATTTCTTCAATGAAATCAATTATTTATTCAATGAAATCAATTATTTCTTCAATGAAATCAATTATTTCTTCAATGAAATCAATTATTTCTTCAATGAAATCAATTATTTCTTCAATGAAATTAATTATTTCTTCAATGAAATCAATTATTTCTTCAATGAAATCAATGATTTCTTCAATGAAATCAATGATTTCTTCAATGATATCAATTATTATTTATTATCTTCAATTATCAATTATTTCTTCAATGAAATTAATACTTTCTTTGATGAAATTAATAATTTTCTCAATGAAATCACTTATTTCTTCAATGAAATTAATAATTTCTTTAATGAAAAAAATAATTTCTTCAATGAAATCAATTATTTCTTCAAATGTTATTGGTTCTTCTCCTTTCTTTTCTGACTACTTCAGTCCACTAAAGACATTGGCTCTTTGAACCATCCGTGATCTCATCAGTCGCACTCTCTATTGCCGATGAAACCGCGTTTTCCACAATCATCTTAATGGTGCCTTCAACATCATTGTTTGACAGACCTATGCCATTCATTTTTATGGATTCATGTACTTCAATGAGACCCTGCATGACTTGTTCCTCAAATTCAGATAATTCATCTTCAACTTTGTCAGGTCACTTCTACTTTCTACAGAATTATGTTTGATGATTTAGAGCACATTCATCACATACCCAGTTTACAGGATTACAGGAGTTACAGGATTACAAGAGTTACAGGATTACAAGAGTTACAGGATTACAGGAGTTACAGGATTACAGTGCTTACAGGATTACAGGAGTTACAGGATTACAGGAGTTAAAGGAGTTACAGGAGTTTACAGAATTACAGGAGTTACAGGATTACAGGAGTTACAGGATTACAGGAGTTACAGGATTACAGGAGGTACAGGATTACAGGAGTTACAGGATTACAGGAGTTACAGGATTACAGGAGTTACAGGATTACAGGAGTTACAGGATTACAGGAGTTACAGGAGTTACAGAAGCTAACAGGATTACAGGAGTTACAGGAGTTACAGAAGCTAACAGGATTACAGGAGTTACAGGATTACAGGAGTTACAGGATTACAGGATTTGGATAGATTCAAGCTCTTGATACCTCCTTGATGAACACACGATGTATGGAATCAATCCTTGCACAGCAAACATGGCACTGTGTTGCACTTACCTTGTTCATTCAATTCATGGCAGTTTCCACACTGATTAGTTTTGATGTCATCAATTTGTTTTTTTCCGGTTTACATGATAAAACGACGTAATGACTAATTATATTATGTAATTATACACTACGCAAATTATGCAATGTGCAATAGTGCACAGAAGCACGCGATGCCTAGCACACGAATGCAACACACTCACAACACTGCACCTATATTTGATCCCTAGCATATAACACTCAATCACGCAAAGCTAAACCAAGCTAAGCCAGCCAGCAGCGATTCAAAACACGTCTGCACAACACGACAACTAAATCTCAACTTCTATAATCTTCTTCAAAAGAATCTTCTAACAGAAGGGTGTGTGTGTGTGTGTCTGCGTGTGTGTTTGTGTGTGTATCTGTGTGTGTGTGTGTGTGTGTGTGTGTGTGTGTGTGTGTGTGTGTGTGTGTGTGTGTGTGTGTGTGTGTGTGTGTGTGTGTGTGTGTGTGTGTGTATCTGTGTGTATCTGTGTGTGTATGTATGTATGTATGTATGTATGTATGTATGTACTCGTATGTATTTGGGTGTGTGTGTGTGCGTTTATGCCTATGTATGTATGTGTGTGTTTGTGTTAGTGTATATGTGTGTGTGTGTATGTGTGTGTGCGTGTGCGTGTGTGTACTCACCTAGTTGGGTTACAGGATATGAGCTATGCTCGGCCTGTCCTGTTTAATTTTCCAATATTTGTCTAGTTTTTCTAGTTAAACTAGCGATAAACTATTGGTTTCTGCAATCGTCTTGTGTAAACTGTTCCATTTATTCACACACCGAGCAAAGGAAAGCTATATATATTGATGTCTTATCTACATCTTGTTTTACTCAAAAAAAAATTGTGTCTAGTTGTTTTTGCTGCACTAGTCCAATTTATTGTGAATCCAATATTCCTGTCATGAATCTGTAGATGTTAATTAAGTCTACTATGACTAATCTGTGTGTGTGTGTGTGTGTGTGTGTGTGTATGTGTGTGTCGAAAAACATTAAGCAAATGTACAGAGAGGTATTTGGATCTGATTTAATCAACTAATGAATGCATATGTCCAATTCTCAACAATACAAGCATAAAGTCAATTGTTGCAGCACACAAACACATACTAACGTTGCAGCCGTTGCAACCGTTGCAAAGACGAATTAACCCGATGGATTCCTTCTGCAACATGCAATGAAGTGCACGATAGGGGATCATATAAGTATCCTACACTACAATAAATTAAAATTGATATACAGAAATACTAAAATGATATACAAATTTATTTAGCTTAATTGATTTACAAGCTTAAAAATAGCAAAGTTTTTGTAGGCAATATAATTATGGGAACTAATGGGTCGAGAAGGAAAAACATTTTTATTGAAATATTTCGTTAATATGAAGGTAATGTTTGTAATAAATATAGCCTAATGATTATATATGAGTTGATAATTTAATCATATAGCAAAAATGCCTATAATTGCAATTTTTAGAATCTTTACAGATAAATATTACATTTTGCTTATTTGTCGAAAAAATCCTGTTGTTTTTGGTTATTAAGTGTTGATAAAATTAATTTATCAATATTTATTAGTTTGTTTTGGTTTTAATATATATTCGTGTTTGCCCATTTTGTCCTTTTTAGTGCATATGTATTGTATCTATATATTTAACCAATGATAATTGAGAAATTATCCACCAAAAGAGTAAATATCATTGAAAAAATATTGCAAAATGTTGATAATTATTTTGTATATTGAAAAAGTGACACATATTTCCCAAAAAAAAATTGTTTTTCTTTGTTTTGTTTTCTTGTCGATTTTTGTGATAATTCGCGCAAAGCGTGGACTTACAAGCATATATACAAGATATAAACAGTTATCAAGAATACCTTAATTATGGCACGAACGAATCTGTAGTTTTCTGCGCTAGCTTGAGATAAATGCACCGCTATTTTTGGATCGTTGAGCTTCAGTTGACCAAACACACGCAACTAGATTAAATGAGCTAATGGAATTCTGGGATCAAAGCAGAGGCGATGCCAAGAAAAGGAGAGTTTGGAGAAGCTAATCCCCTCAATCCATCTTACCATTAAATCTTTCCATTACAAATAAATTAACATTTCTAGCGTAGTTCCTCGTGTTTTGCTAAGGCCCGCATTATGTTTCTTAGCCCCCCGGGAATAATCCTAGCGCCGCCATTGGGAATTAGGGTTGATTTTTGTCTTAGCCTTTCACTTGAAATTTCCATTCATCAGCCAAGTTTTCCGTTAAGCGATTCAAGCTAAGTAAGTGAGTTGTAATTTTTCTGCCCTCAATAGGATAGACTATAGAAACTGAAGACGTTGATGGATGTGAAATCAAATCGGGTTGTTTTATAAATTTATTATGTGACAAATATATTTGATAATTTTTACCAGCAATGCGTTTCAGTTGCTTGAAAATATTTTTAACAATTGTTGTTTTTGAGTACATTTTCTCCGTCAAAAAAACGTCAAACACCTGCCAAATTATATTTAAACAAAACCGTAAACGAAACACAAAACGTTTTAAAATATTTTAAAACATTAAAACGTTTTTACAGCATCAGCAAAACTCAAACAATCAAAGAATATAAAGTTTAATAAAAGGGCAAGTTCCTTTATAATCATAAAAAATATTTATACAACTAATAAATATATTACTTATGAATATTTTAACGTATATATTAATATATATTATATATTGATCAAATACTTATAAATATATTAACTTGGTTAAAGGTTAAAGGTCTCAAGTGACAGCTACTACACTGGAAGAAGTCGAAGCTTATGAACACACACAGGTGTGTCCCGTGCAGCTCGCTGTCACCGCAGAACCGACCCTCTCCACGCTATGACGCCACAAGAACGGAAGACGTATTAGAGAGGGCCACCTCCCCAGAATGCATGACACAACACATGACTGATATCTGGTACCATCATTTACTGCTGGGTGGACAGGGACTGTTGGATTATAGAATTCACCCATTGAAATTCTCCTCCGCCGGGTTTTTGAACCACGGACCTCCCGCTTGTGAGGTGGGTGTGCTAACCACTAAACCACGAAGTCCAACAAAATGGACATCTAAACTTCATCTAAGCTTGACAAACACAGAGGATGTTATACGCAGCCAGTGGACTTCAACCTTGGGCTTGCTAAATAATTTTATTTGTAACTGTTTATGTATCAACCAGGCGACTACATTTGGATGTACGTCCGAAATTGTCCTTTTAAAAAAATCTTCAGCTGTTGCACCACTGAAGTTAAAAAATATTTTCAAAATAATTTCAGCGGCTGTTTACGGATTTTGGCAAGCAATATCGTGAAAGGCAATTATAGTGCCCACTTTGATCCGTGTTACGCTAATTATAGCTGTTTGACTTGAGCAAAATGAGAGATATTGCCTTTTGAGACCGATGTAAGACTAAGAACATTTTCTGGTTCCTTAGGGAAATTCCATTGAAGACTTGAAATACGAAACTAATTATTTGTCTATAGAAAAGTCCATACAAACGCAGACAACCTTCATAGTTGGCTTTAAATCATTTTAGTCACTTTCAAAATTTGAGAACGTAAATCCAAAATTTTGATCAAGTTTTCAAAACAGCGTACAAAACAATCAATGTTTTTTTAATTTTTACTTCAGATGATTATAAAACACTAGTAGAAAGGTGTATTAATTTAAAACGATCAGGAAAAAAATAACACACAAATCAGCAAACAAATTAAAAACAATATTTATTCACGAGGATTTAGAAAATATGGTGTTCATTATATAAATAATATTAATTATTATAGAATAATTTTGGTTATGATATTGTACAGTTTGTTGATGTTTAGTGCTTAGAAGAACAGAAAAAAGACGGTTATTTATATTGGATAAGCAAGAAAACATTTTCAAATTTCCTGCTGCCAAAAATATCACCTGATTGCATTTTTCAATTTTTTCAATTGCTGGAAAACTATTGTTGTCAATTCTTGTGACTTGCCTACACTAAATTAAATTAGCCAAAACTAATTTCAAAGTTTGCTAAATCATTTGTGTTTGTGTTCGCTGAAGCGATTCACACGTAAACTTGATGCAAAATTGCAAATCTAAATTGCAGCGTCAACAACTGACAGTGTCAACATATTGCAACCGATCAATATGTGCATTCACTCAGTATGTGTCAGTCCACACCATTGGCCATTCTTGAAAATCTACTCTCGAGATTCTAGGACAGCCCAAATAACCATTAGCCTGTGAATAGCACGATCAACATAGAATCCCATTCAAAATATGAGACTTGCAAAATTTTGACAATATATCTGACAGGTGTCATTTAGAGGTTGAATGGATAGGAGTAATTTCTAGATTATATAGATAGATTAGATAGAAAAGATCAGATAGTGTGCAATATATGTTCCGTAGAAACTCCTGAGGAAAAATTGGGTCCTTACGTATTATCGGGAGGACCTTAGGTAAGGTTAGGTTAGGTTAGCTTAGGTTAGGTTAGGTTAGGTTAGGTTACCGATGAGTGACGACGACCTAGCCTAAGACATTCGTCACACTATTGTCGTTTTTGATTACATGTGTATATTGTTGTTCACCGTTTGAAATCTTGTATGCCATGTTAAAAATACACTGGATGGAGTTAAATAAATAAATAATTATTTATTTATTCAACTTCAGTCGTTGATAATAAAATTATTTATTTATTTAACTCCATCCAGTGTATTTTTAACATGGCATACAAGATTTCAAACGGTGAACAACAATATACACATGTAATCAAAAACGACAATAGTGTGACGAATGTCTTAGGCTAGGTCGTCGTCACTCATCGGTAACCTAACCTAACCTAACCTAACCTAACCTAACCTAACCTAACCTAACCTAAGGTCCTCCCGATAATACGTAAGGACCAAAAATTGTTTGCAATCCAAAGATTGTTGCGATGCAACTTTTCAATATTTTAATTGCAACATTCCTTGGCGAAATTGCGTACTTCCCTGTTGCATTTAATGTTGCATCCAATTGGGTTTAGTTGTTTGAAGTTCCTTGAAACGGAGGGAATATAATCTCATAAAACCTCATTTATCTAGTGAAGGAATTCTTAACATTTCGATTATTCCATACCCCCAATCAGGACCGGATTAACGTATAGGCAAAGTAGGCAGTTGCCTAGGGCCCCGCGCTTTTGGGGGCCCCGCGCTTTTGGTGTCCTATAGACAGTGGGGTGTTGCGACTCAAATATCTTAGGGACCCATCTCATTATTTTCTCAACTTCTCATAGTCTGACCTCGTATTTTGAAACATTCTCCCGCTAATTCACGTTGTATTTTTGCATCAGTCAGGAGGTAACCTGATAAAACATAGCACGTGTATAGCCAGCTCTCTTAGATCTAGCTCACTCGCACACTTACATCCACACACGCATACATACAGATTGTGTATGCACAGCGAGAGCAATATTCGTGTGTTCCTGTGTGTGTGTGGGTGTGTGTGCGTGTATATATGTGTGTGTGTGTGTATATATGTGTGTGTGTGTATGTATGTATGTATATATGAGTGTGTATGTATGTATGTATATATGTATGCATTGTACACATATATGACATGCATGTGGGGTTCATTGAACTCGCAAACTGCCCCTTTCGCCGATCATCAAATGTACATGCACTGTCTTGAATGGAAGAAGTTGTGGCAGTGTAGTTAGTTAGTTAGTGTGTGGCAGTAAGTTACAGTGTATTGCCGAATTGTTCTGCAGTTTCATCGCATACAGGTTTGAACATTGAATTGAGAATTATAGTTTGTTTTTATTGCTTTCAGAGCCGTATCGACAGCCCCTCGGCCGTGGGCTCCACGATGTTCAGGGGCACCTTTAGAAGTAAGGGGAAGGGTCTCCCAGAGTGAACGTGTGGCTAAAATCGTCACTAGCTTTTTTGTACAAGGTGTTAATAATGTTATCAACAATTTTCTTTGGAGGAGACCCATAACACCTCTTTACGGCTCTGTATGCTTTCATCTACAACTTGTATGTGAGCTACAAAAATATGAGGGTAACATGTGATAAGAGACGGTTGAGTTTGCGGTTCATACACACATGGTAGATAAATTATCCTGGTTTTGTGAAGTGATTATCATCAGTGGCAGCGCCCAGAATTTTCCGGACGGAGGGGGGGATTATGAAAAATGATAAGGGGGCATGGCATGCACAGTGGTCAGGCCAAATATATCCGGGATCAAGTTATTGGGGGGCTTTGGCGGCCTTGATCGTTTTTTTGCGGGAACTTCGGCTTTCCAGGCCAACCCACTTATTTGACGCTGCCCCTGATTACCATGAGCTATAGGGTACAATTATATAGAAAATTAAAAACAATTGAAAGTGGAATGTTGATACTGAGATGATTGCAGATATTGTCCTTGTACGATATGTCATCTCGTGATCGTGATGTTGGGAGGTTTTATGCAAATGGATCTCAAAAACGAAAAAAGAAACTTCAAGAACAAGAAAATATAATCAAAGACACATCAAATTGTAGGAAGATCACAGATATGCTGACGAAAAGAGTTCCTGAGGCCATAGCATAAGCCCAGTCGAATTCATTTATCCGGATATATGAAACAGACTGAAGCGACCTCTGAACAATGTGCACCATCAGCTGCGCCTAAACATATCAGGGATGCAGGTGTTTCACAAGCATTCCCAAGTGTGGACATAGTTTACCTTACTTTCCGCCTTTACTTGACGCTACCCTCCTCTAACAGTGAAGGGGAGCGTTCATTTTCTGTCTTGAATAGAATTAAAAACCACCTCCGTTCGACTATGAGCCAAGAAAAAATGTGTAGCCTAGCGTTGTTGACTATTGGGTCCAATCTCACAAATGATATTAATGTCTACGATGTTATTGATGATTTTGCTAAAATGAAGTCCAGAAAAAGTTTATATAATCATGTAATACTACTGGTAGAATGGTAGTCACCGGGCACCTCATTATTACGATTACGATACATGTGTGGCGTCGTGAAGCCACATTGAAAACGAGGAAGACACGGCGAGAAAAGTCTATTGCAGGCGAGATCACAATAATAATTTGCTAATACCAGCGAATGCGAGCGAATCTGAGCGAATGGCCCTTTGACCGGCAGTGTGCCGTGTTATATAAGCTAGGTCATGTGACCTTTCACACGGTCACATGACCATTCACACGGTCACATTCCCACACACACGCCTAACCGCGTTCACCAATACAGAAGGATACACACAGACATACACTTGACATGTATACACACCAGACGCGCATACAAACGAGCGGATATAGACCTGTTAGCGGCAGTGTCATTTTGAGGCATAATTCTCATACTCTCTCTTTGCCGTCCTAGTCCGGAAGGCAGCATAGGCGCACACAAGTTTAACTAGTGCTGGAGCTAAAATTTGAAATTCGAGACAAACTCCTACAGAGGGTGCTGAAACTTGGCGTTGTATTGGCATGGATTATAAGAAACGACACTCAAGTCAGAATGCGAGAGGTGGCAATAATAAATGTCAATAAATATGAGCATGCTGGTCTTGTCACCTAACCTCACCTAACCTAACCTAACCAACCTGACCAACCAAACCTAAGCAACCCACCTAACCTAACCTAACCAAGCCTAACCTACGTTAATCGCGAGGAACGGCTTATTATCACAGGCTCTGCTTAGCGCATTTCCCGCACTCTCACTTTTTGTCTCAAACGGCCAGTTTCAGAGCCCTCTAGCGGATTGTCTCAAACGGACATTTTTAGCTCCGGTATGGTCTTCGCGCGCCTATGGCACGGGTCGAATTATGTAGAGGTTGAGAGCGGCCGTGAAGTCTGTCTCAAAATGCCATTGCCGCTAAGTGGGTAGTCTCCCAAACGAGCGAAACACACACACACAACAGGACACACTAACACGTTCGCAAACATACAAACGCCCAACCACGCAACTTGCACGCCTCCACACATGTTTCATGAATACGATTGTTTTTGTATCTAGTCCAAGGAAAATGTGCAGCAAATTTGCGTCTTCCAGATATATTTACATTTGCATAACCAAATTTGTATGTAAATTTTCAAAAATATTTGATAGAGCTAGCTTGGTCAAAACTGCACCTGTGCGGTGAAATATTGTCTGCAACAGTTTATGAAATATTGCATAAAGCAATATTGAGCGCTCAGTGTTTCATGTATGAAAGTGTTAGTATAATATATCATTTGTTATATCTTTTAATGTATCTTATGTTGTATGCTGTGTTGTAATATATTATGCGTGTTTTGTGCTTGTATTCTATTAGCGATTGGAGGTGACCGAATTTGAGTCGTGCACGATATCAGTCAGGCAAATCATTCTATATTGTGGGTTCCATTTTCGGGTTTGGGAGGTACAAAAAAGTTGTTGAAGCCGTTATTATATACTCATATTCTGCATGTGTTACTGAAAAGTTGATCAGTTTTTCGGCGGCGTAGGCAAGGTGTTGGTTGACTCAACTGAGTGGGGGCCACAATATCACGCCCAGGTTTGCTACTTCATATCTCATATCATGGGGGCCCCGCGGATCTGAACTGCCTAGGGCCCCGCGAAGTCTTAATCCGGCCCTGCCCCCAATGGATAGTCGAATATGGTCCCATACACCCTTTACTTGAGTGTTGAAAAAATTATCACCAATCCTATTATTTGCCAGTATGTCTTCCAGATCCACGAGTATTTCAATCGCTTGAATTCACTGTACTTTAGCTTACGAATTACTAGGACATAATCATTGATAATTATATTATTTATAAACGATTGATTATTGTTGACTCCGTGATGTAGTGGTAGCACACCCGCCTCACAAGCGGGAGGTCCGTGGTTCAAAACCCGGCGGAGGAGAATTTCATTGGGTGGATTATATAATCCAACAGTCCCTGTTCACCCAGCAGTAAATGATGGTACCAGATATCAGTCATGTGTAGTGTCATGCATTCTGGGGAGGTGGTCCTCTCTAATACTTCTTCCGTTCTTGTGGCGTCATAGCGTGGAGAGGGTTGGTTCTGCGGTGGCAGCGAGCTGCACGGGACACACCTGTGTGTGTTCATAAGCTTCGGCTTCTTCCCGTGTAGCAGCTGTCACTTGAGACCTTCAACCTTTAACGTTAATCTTCATACCATTATCCAGAAATGGACGGCATCTGGGCATTTGGTTCAATTACCTCCAAGAAATATGTTTCATGGCAAACTACAGATTTGCTTTTAACAAGAGAGTCAAAAATAGATATGGCTTTCATGTTTGTGAGTATTGTGGTATTGTGATGTTTGTTTGTTTTTTGTTCTGAGCACGGCAATAAATTATTGAACTTTTTCAAAAAATAATATACTTGAAAGCAAAAATTGTAAAATTCACAAATTTATCATAATTTTTTATTATTCTATCAATTTAATCATGGTTTTGGTAGATTGACTATTGTTGTACAATATGTGTGTGTGTGTGTGTGTGTGTGTGTGTATGTGTGTGTGTGTGTGTGTGTGTGTGTGTGTGTGTGTGTGTGTGTGTGTGTGAGAGTGTGTGTGTGTGTGTTTACCTTTTGTCCTAACCCTCTGACACTTCGAAACTTGAGTCCGTGTAGCGTCGTGGGTTCGAAGATGAAGACTGCTCCGAAGTTGGTTGTTGGCTCTCTATTGGCTCAGGTTAGTTGGCTAACTCTAGTGCAATGGCGTAGACAGGAGGGTGGAGGGTTCGGTTCGCGTCGGCTGGCAAGTTTTTTTAGGAGAGGAACGCAAAAACTGCTGAAGGCATTGTTATATTAATTATGTTAATTATAAATATGTTATTTATTATATTAGTATGTTAATTAATTTGTTATGTTAATTATCAGTTATATCTGAGTCGCATTTCTGAATATACTGTTATTTTTTGCTGTTTCAATAACTCAAATAACAGAATTAAGGCAAGATTGATTGAAAATAATGAGCTTCTCCGATTATGTGACTAGAAGCATGTATTATATATAATGGAGTTTGTCGTTTTCAGTTATAGACTTGTTAATTCCCTATTACACAGTCGTTTTGATGCACGCAGAGTCTCTTGTGGCTAAAAGACCCACAAGCATACATAGTCTGGGGCTACAGATATCCTAGCTACGCCCCTACAATTGCGTATCCGATGCTTTCCAAAACCTCTGCCAATTTTGCGATAGACTCCAGCAAATACAACAACATATATTTGATTTAGCGCACATAGCAACAATGGCGCGATTAAGAAAGAACAAAAATACCACAGAAAAAAAATACAACAGCTACACGTCGACGCAATATGAAACAAACATTGAGCGCAATAAATAATCATAAGAATAAAACATACACACACAGTAAGAATAAGAAATTCACACACATTTTCAGTACAAAGATAATCAGGTAGAGATAGGAGATAGAAGAATTGATTACAGGACACAAAAAACACGTATTGTGTGGTCGTATTGTGTACACGTATAGTCGCATTGTGTTTCGCTGTATTCAACGATTCGTTGATGGATCATAAAATTACGCTGTCTAGTTAACATCTTTCGTTGTAATAGATGTTAGATACGATATACATCGCTCCGAAATACTGCATCATTTTCAAACTAGCGGTCATTTCTAGCAGCCCCCTAGATTTTTGTTAGCTACATCCAGAAGATGTTACTACAAACGTCAAAATAACACATTTTTTCAATTCTATATTCATGCATACAATTTGAACTTCCTTTGAGAAAAAATGTTTTTTCTTCCAGACAAAAATATGAAGCATACGTAATATAAATTTTCTTTAATTTTTCACCAAAATTATCGCAACCCTAAGAATTCAAGTTCATACCCTTAGGGTTATTTCAATTCAGTTCACTCACCTGTACACAGTAGAGAAAAAAATTCCAATATATTTTAAGCTTTCAAATGAATATTTTGTTTATTGGTTGTTTAACTCATATATTTTTAATATTTTATATATGGTTGTTTGTTTATTGATGAATCATTACATTGTCTATTCATCGATTATATACCCAATTTTTTTGCTTTGAATTTAGAATATTCAATACAATGCTTGCACAAAATTAACGTGACGAATGCAACAAACAAAAAACAATAATTTTGCAATTTGGTTTTTCACTCTCTACTTTACTCGGTAAAATAAAATAAATCGATGTAATGAATAGATCAATTTAGTAGTAAAAAACGTGATCAATGAAAACGCATTTAATTTCATACCAAAGTGCAGAAAATTAGAATTACTTGAAGCAATAACCAAACCAAATTCCCTTCCAACTTGTGGGGCTGTTCGGTTAAAAATATGGGTTATTTGAGAGTTAGGGATTTGAATCCCATCAAAGTAAGAAACGTTGGGGCTTGTGTGCTGTAATTTCTAATAGTTCGCAAAATCCAACTCAGAAATCGACAGCCCAAAAATATGAAGCCACACGTATTGGTTCAATAAATTCCTGTGTTTTATAAATTCCATAATTAAGTCAACACACGGTGAATATATACATTATTGGCTCTGTTAGCTTGCTATCAAACGGTATGATTAACTGTAAATGCATAACGATTTTTCATGACGAAATATACGATAAAACCTCTAATTGAACGGCAATACGGCAGAATACTTGAAAATTGAACAGCACCTGAGAAATTCAGTAATAAATTCAGTTGTTCGTTCGAAATAAAATGTCAAAAAGTCACTATAGAAATGATAATAAACGATAATTCTGATAAAAAAAACACACACACATATAGTTGTCCTGTTCTGTCCGACCTTTAATTACCCACTTGACAACCCATAAGTGGGGTAATTTACCCACACAGGTTACAGACCACCGGGGCTGGAGACCCCCCCCCAAAAAAATATGTCAAACTCCCCTAAGGTCCCCCAAAAAATCATAATCATTGACATATACATTTCTTACCACTCAAAATTTAACTTTATCGTCTTACATTAATCATATTTGTCTTACAGGAATTAAGTATTTGTTACTGTAATTATATGTTCAATCCTATGGTATTCACCTAGTTTCGTTCAATATATAAGGTCCTGTAATTATGGTTCAAGTTCGAGGACTGAATCAGTGTGCCCCAGTGCCTTATTATAATATTATGTAGTCGGCGTTCGAGTGTAGCTCTTCATGCTTCGCCAAGCCCCCTCAACTTTTTCCTTAGCCCCCCATCGGAAAAATCCTGGTGTCGACAATGCCCGAATATAAGAGAGCCCCGATTATAACAGAGTATTTCTTTCTAGCCCGTCTTCTATATACTTTACGTGTAATTTTTCCCCGGGATATAAGAAGACTTTTTCTCCACTGTCCCGAAAACTATCTTATATATCAACAACAACAACAACAACAACATGTATTTAATATAGCGCCAAATATACAATGGTGCGATGACAGGATGAGATAAAAAATGATATAGTATGTATGTTTATAAAATAAATGAAACAAATGTCAGAATAGCTAAGAGCATGACAGACAAAATTCAACAGGCGTATATACAAAAGAAAAACACGAACCCATTCAACAGGGAGAGGTAGACTCAAGAAGATGTGCATGCAGAGCAGAAGAGAAGGATCGAAGTGAAGGGGATGACCGGATACGAGAAGGCAAGGAGTTATAGAGACGAGGAGCAAAGAAGTAGAAAGATTTCGCCGACCAGGACGACTCCAAAACTGCTCGAGGACAGTGAAGAGAGTGAAGACGACGACCTGAGTGTCGAGGTTCAGATAGTAGAGAGCGGAGGTAAGAAGGAGAGGAGGATGAGCGGATAATTTTAAAGACAGCACAGTTTATAGTTGATCCGAGCCTGAACAGGAAGCCAGGCAAGTTTATGTAAGTAGGGAGAAGTTGGCGTGCGCGGAGGAAGACGGAAAACAAAGAGACATGATAACCCCGCGGGTTACAATGTAAATCCACCATAATCTGACAAATATTCATAGACATTGACTTGCCATACAAACTGACATACACACACACATGACCGTATATCTCAGCCATTAAGCCCGTATATTAATTAACAATTCTACTGAATATTTTCCATTGGTGGGTCTATGTCTAATGTCCAGATAGCTATTTTACAGGGTCTTAAAATTCAGTCTGTCAGAGTTTTATCGATCCAAAAGAACAAGTTTCATTATAGTATTATAGTAGAATGCAATAGTTTGATGAAAAACGTAAGTTAACACGTAAATGTGGGAAATAACATTTTTTCAACATATTGTATATATAATATAAACGGAGCAATTGAAAATACTACCGGGAAAAAAGTTTAAATTCTGGATGATCATATAAAAATGGCCGTGTTAATATAAAAACCTTGTATTTCAGGTCTGAAATGTGGATGTCCATTTGTGTACAAGCCCGGGTGATTACAGTATTAGTAATCTGAATCTTGGCTCAGTTGGCTAAGTGCATTGGCCCTTCAAATAATTCTACAGAATTCTATTACAATACACACAGACGCTATAAAGAGTATATTACGTATATTATCACAAAGACATTACAATCATGCATATACAACGTTATATGAGCCATCATAAATTAGTAATATATCATTGATAAGCAAGTATCAAAATACGTACACAGTCTTTTACGATCTTTAAATTATTTTTCTACGGAATCACTGGCGGATTATATATATATATATATATATATATATATATATATATATATATATATATATATATATATATATATATATATATATATATATATCGTAAATGCTCTTTTTATCCGACATGCCGGATTATTTTTCGACCCCCTGCGTATGGTGTCGGATTATAAGAGCCTGCCGGATTATTAGAGCAAGTCAGATTATTTTTGGTCACTCCGTACGGTAGGATTGCGCAAAAACTGCAACAACAAAAAAATGGTGCACTGATAACAGGGACGAGAGAAGACGCATATCTCCACAGTGTATTGTTCTGTGTAGTAATCGCCCACGTGTCTTTTGTTATTATGCAATCCCACAATCGCATCTCAAGCGAGGATGAGCTCCAGCTTCACGAAGGTGCCGGATTATTAGAGCCTGCCGGATTATTTTTAACCCATACCTGATGGTGCCGGATTATTAGAGCCTGTCGGATAAATATAGCATTTACGGTATATATATATATATATATATATATATATATATATATATATATATATATATATATATATATATATATATACATAACCTCTCCTACCAAAAAAATTTACGCCCAAACATCTCACTAAATAAGCTTCATAGATCACAGTTGATAGAAAAAAGTCAGCGATAGTTTTAAATTAAGTTTGCGCGAATAATTGGACATAAATTCGCCCTTCAATCATAATTCTGACAATTTCGCACTGATATGTGCCTGTTTGTCATAGTTAATGTCTTATAATTTGACAGAGCATCAAATTAGAACAGTTATATGCACCAGGTACCAGGTATATTGCAGATATTGCCGTGTATATATTGCATAAAGTGTATATATTTCAGAACTTTTAAGCTTTTTTATCTCTCCGATTGTCTGTTTGGCAATGAGCCAATTTTTCATTTTTCTGAATGAAATGCAGTAAATTCTGCTAATAAATATGTTCCATCAAAATTAAATGACATGAAGTCACTAAATAAACGAAATTAAACGAATTTCAATTGATAAAAACACACACATAGTTGTCCTGTTCTGTCCGACCTTTAGCTTCCCACTTGACAATTCCTTCATTAACCCACCAATGGGGAATTTCTCACACAAACACACACAAGTTAATAGCCAAATATATAAATAAAACAGCCCAATTCTCCCGTAACCATATATTTAACAGTACTAAAAGTCACAACGTCCAACACACACAGACGTGGATGTATGCGACCTCATACCACTGGTGTATGCACGGTTATACACTACTTATCATACACTTAAACTCTTCATACAAGCACACACACACACACACACTAACACAAACACACGCACACAGAGACACAAACAGAAATATATTTAGAGAATCACAAAAGTGAATACAGAACGTAAGAGGGTGGAAAAAGATAAATAAAATATCTCCCGCAAGCATAGCAGAGCAAAATAGAGCCGCATAAATTTCAAACACACAGACACACACATACATACTAACACACACACACACACGTTGGATCAATCAATATACCGCCCACAAGGCGACTAATTAAATATTTAAACATTTTCAAAAAACACACTCAAACTCTCTCTTTCACTCTCTCTCTCTCTCAATCACAATACCACCAAATAGGCACTTAAACATACACAATATATATATATATATATATATATATATATATATATATATATATATATATATATATATATATATATATATATATATTTATGCCAATAAACATGTGTATATAAGCATTTATATGCACACAAACACACATTGGTCGTGTGTGTGTGTGTGTCTGTCTGTGTGTGTGTGACAAAGACACAAACAGAACGCAAAGACAAAGTGGGAATAAGGACGAAGAGAAATAAACAAGAAAGAGAGAAAAAGAGAAATAAAGATATCAATAATGAGAAAGAAAGAGAGATTAATAAAGAGAAATAAAGAGAGATTAATAAAGAGAAATAATGAGAGATTAATAAAGAGAAATAAACAGGGATTAAAGAGAAATAGAGATTAATAAAGAGAAATAAAGAGAGATTAATAAAGAGAAAGAAAGAGAGATTAATAAAGAGAAATAAAGAGAGATTAATAAAGAGAAATAAAGAGAAATTAATGAAGAGAACGAAAGAGAGATAAATTAAGAGAAAGAAAGAGAGATTAATAGAGAGAAATAATGAGAGATTAATAGAGAAAAATAATGAGAAATTAATAGAGAGAAATAATGAGAAATTAATAGATACAAAAAGAGAGATTAATAAAGAGAAAGAAAGAGAGATTAATAGATAGAAAAAGAGATTAATAGATAGAAAACGAGAGATTAATAGAGAGAGTGTTAGGTGAGAAGCTCCCGTATTTCCTTGTACAAATGACACAGATAATCAACATAAGACGGAGATCCGTCAGAGCCCTTGTCTTCGACCAAAAAGTGGCGCATCACAGCGTCAAGCTTGTCTCGCTGGCGTACAATAGTCAACTACACAAACACACAATATTACACGTTTAATACACACATACATACAAATAAACACATATACATAGATAGGTAAAACACACACGTACACATAAATACACACACACACACACACACACAAGCATACACAACACAGACACACACACACACAAACACACACACATATAAACACACACACAAATACACACACAAAATATTACACGTATACTACACACATACATACATATAAACACACATATATACATATATAGGTAAACACACACGTACACATAAATACACACACACACACAAGCATACACACACACACACACAAGCATACACAACACACACACACACATAAATACACACAACACACACACACACACACATAACACTATATTTACAATATACACATGATACACAAAAACTTTCAAAACGCACACATACACAATTTATAGAAGTACAAGTGACACAGATAATCGCACACACACAATCACAATAGGATAGAAGAACACGCACACACACACACACACAAATATACACATATACACACACATATAAATCCACACACAACACACACACCCAAACATACACATATACACAAATATCTATACATATACACACAAACAGACACACACATACATATACACACACATACGCATACACACACACACACAGACAAACATACACATATTGATGTCTTCCGGGAAATATTTCAGTGGGTAAAAGGTGGTGATCATTTGGTGGACGACATATATTGACATATATTGACACCTCGCGGTCACGCCTCGACAGACTAGCCATAACAGAACAGAATAACACACACAGAGAGAGAGAGAAGAAATGGGAATACCTAGCAGAAAATGCAAAGAAAGTAAGTCATGTTTATATATATATGTATTGAAAAAGAGAGTATTTGGTATAGAATAGACAGAAAATAGGATAGAAACACACACACACACACACAGACATATATAAATAAAGATAAATCAATGAGAAAAAAACGATAAGATGTATCAAAAGTACATGCACATGAAATAAGACCTACACACACACAGACAGACACGCATACAGACAGAGGAAGCGAGAGAGAGAGTAAAGAGAATGTCGAAGAAGCGAAAAATCTCAGCTATTGATGAGCACAGCATCCACGTCATCAGATAGAGAGAGATATATAGATAGATAGAGATGAATGGAATCATTGTACAAGTAGCGATTGATCAGGAAATTACATACACACTCACGCCCACACACACACACACACACACACACACACACACACAACACCAATATATGTCAGCGAAAGAATGAATGCCTAAATGACAAACATGCAAACGCACTAAACACATACAAGATAATGTGTATGTATGTGTGTGTGTGTGTGTGTTTGTTTATATGTGTGTGTTTGTGTGTGTGTGTGTATATATGTGTGAGTGTATATATCCATGTGTGTGTGTGTGCGTATATATTTGTGTCTTTGAGTGTATATTTGTGTGTATGTGTGTGTGTAATTTGTAATTTATAATATATTGACACGGAATAATTTGCTTATTTGTGTGTATATTTGAATGAATATTTGAGTGTATATTTGTGTGTTTGTATTGACTTGTGTGTGTGTGTGTGTGTGTGTGTGTGTGTGTGTGTGTGTGTGTGTGTGTGTGTGTGTGTGTGTGTGTGTGTGTGTGTGTGTGTGTGTGTGTCTGTACCCTTGTGAATATTGGTACATGTATGTGTCTGTACAATACCGCATTGTAAATATTCTACTGTCTGCGCATCTGAGACACATTGTGTGTAGAGATTGCGCAATATAAATGTTTCAATAAATGAAATTAAATGTGTGTTTGTTTGTGTGTGTGTGTGTGTGTGTGTGTGTGTGTGTGTGTGTGTGTTTATACCTTCATACGGGAGGGACGACATTCGTTCACTTGATCGATGATGGCGTGAACGCGAGCGTTCAACGCACTGTTATTAATCTCTGGCAAATGATTCCGATCAGCATCCACCTACACACATACACACACACACACAAGCACACACACACACACACACACACACACACACACACACACACACACACACACACACAAGGTATATATATATACAGACACAAACACATACACAAATACACACACACATGGATGTATAAGCTCACATAGATATATACACATCAACACTCACATATACATCTTTACACATATATATATATATATACACATGGTACACACATGAATATATACACACACATTAGCACTGACAAACACCCTCATGCATACAGACACCTACACACACACACACACACCAACATACTTACACACAAATATACAAAATATATACAAGTATATATATAAATATACATACGAATACACACATAAGCACATAGATGTACACAAAGGCGAATTACATAGACATATTGTATTATGCGAAATATTAGAGCATCATAGATCGTTGATTTTCTCAACTGGATATTGGATTTGTATGTTGTATACTTCAGTAAGATTTGTCTATACCAGTGGTTCTAAACCTTTGGGAAATTCCCCTGTCTGGTGGGGAATGGAAGAGTTGCCAAGTGGGAAGCTAAAGGTCGGACAGAACAGGACAACTATGTTTGTGTTTCTAAATTCAAATTCGTTTATTTTTGTTGCTAATCACCTCTAATGACATTTACTTTGATGTAACAACTGAATTTATTCAATTTATCAGCGCTGTTGTGTGTGGAAAATGAAGAGATGAGATGACTCATTAAGGAGTGGAGAATCAGTGAGAGAAAAAAGGTTGAGAACCACTTGTCTAAACGAACATTCTTAAATGGTTAAGTGGCATGTTAGTGCAGGATGTATGCGTGTGTGTGTGTGTGTGTTTGTGAGTGTGTTTCGGCATTATAACGAAAAGCCAAAAACGCAATTTTGACTTAAATTGTACACACACAAGTGTCAATTTACAAACGACCCAATAGATCAAACAAGAAAACCACACACACAAATATTGCCAACAATAGATACTCGAATAAGCGACGTGTGAGAATTGGCCAATTAGCCGAATGGTTAGCGTCCCGAACGCGCAACCAAGATGCGCCGGGTTCAACTCCCGCATGATGCCAGTTTATACAAAAATAGTGGCTAAATTTGTCAATTTGCATATACCGTAAAAACTCGATTTGTTATACCATATACCGTAAAAACTCAACTGTATATACCGTATACCGTAAAAACACAATTGTATATACAGTAAAACTTTGACGAATTCTTCTCTCTTGTCAATACCTACATGACTGACTGATTTGTATTTATGATTAATTACCAGTAATCAGCATGTATTTGTTCATAAGTTAGCTATACTTAAGACAATTTCCTGTATTTTATCGAAATTCTCACCAGCTAGTGGAAAAATTGAGCGGCACAATATAATTGAACAACACTACGGGGAAAGGTTTGAAAAATTGAGCTACATGCCGCTCAAATAGACGATATATACGAGAAATTACCACGATAATCGCTGTTTGTAACGAAGCGTTTTAGCAAATTATTAAATAAATAATAATTTGGCTTTCCACATTATAAAAATTTATCATTTCAGAGTTATTCGTCTGTGAAGATTGTTGTTCCGTTATATCGCGCGTTGATTGATTTTGTTCGTTTAAAAACGTGTGTGTGAGTGTGTGTTTGTGTGTATGGGTGTGTGTGGTTGATATTGTACTGAAAAGCAATTCGTCTAGTGCAATAAACACTATTACACACACACTGATACCGACACACACACACAGACAGACAGACAAGTAGGCACCCAGCAACAGACAGAGATAATAAGATTGAGACAATGCATTTGATTGAGTCGATACGACTATCAACGCCCCGCTACCAATAGACATTTCATCAGTAAGACAAACAAACAAACACACACACACATGAACACACACACACACACACACACACATGGACATACACACACACACACACACAAAGAAAGATATATAGGAGGAGAGACAGCGAAAGACACAAAAATAGAAAGAAAGGAGCGGAAAAATAGAATACAAACAAATTGAAATTGAGTGAAAACAAAGAGACAATAGAGATAAATTAAGAGAAAATGAAATGAAAATGAGAGGAGAGAAAATAAAGATAAATGGAGAAATAATAAGAGATAAATGGAGAAATAGTAAGAGATAAATGGAGAAACAATAAGAGATAAATGGAGAAATAGTAAGATATAAATGGAGAAATAGTAAGAGATAAATGGAGAAATCATAAGAGATAAATGGAGAAAAAATAAGAGATAAATGGAGAAATAGTAAGAGATAAATGAAGAAATAGTAAGATATAAATGGAGAAATAATAAGAGATAAATGGAGAAATAATAAGAGATAAATGGAGAAATAGTAAGAGAAAAATAGAGAGATAGTAAGAGATAAATGAAGAAATAATAAGATATAAATGGAGAAATAATAAGAGATAAATGGAGAAATAATAAGAGATAAATGAAGAAATAATAAGAGATAAATGAAGAAATAATAAGATATAAATGGAGAAATAATAAGATATAAATGGAGAAATAATAAGAGATAAATGGAGAAATAGTAAGAGACTAATGAAGAAATCATGAGAAATAAATGGAGAAATAAATGGAGAAATAATAAGAGATAAATGAAGAAATAGTAAGAGATAAATGGAGAGATAGTAAGATATAAATGGAGAAATAGTAAGATATAAATGGAGAAATAATATGAGATAAATGGAGAAATAGTAAGAGATAAATGGAGAAATAGTGAGAGATAAATGAAGAAAAAATAAGAGATAAATGAAGAAATAGTAAGAGATAAATGAAGAAATAGTAAGAGATAAATGGAGAAATAGTAAGAGATAAATGGAGAAATAGTGAGAGATAAATGAAGAAAAAATAAGAGATAAATGGAGAAATGATAAGAGATAAATGGAGGAATAATAAGAGATAAATGGAGAAATAATAAGAGATAAATGGAGAAATAGTAAGAGAAAAATAGAGAGATAGTAAGAGATAAATGAAGAAATAATAAGATATAAATGGAGAAATAATAAGAGATAAATGGAGAAATAATAAGAGATAAATGAAGAAATAATAAGATATAAATGGAGAAATAATAAGATATAAATGGAGAAATAATAAGAAATAAATGGAGAAATAGTATGAGACTAATGAAGAAATCATGAGAAATAAATGGAGAAATAAATGGAGAAATAATAAGAGATAAATGAAGAAATAGTAAGAGATAAATGGAGAGATAGTAAGATATAAATGGAGAAATAGTAAGATATAAATGGAGAAATAATATGAGATAAATGGAGAAATAGTAAGAGATAAATGGAGAAATAGTGAGAGATAAATGAAGAAAAAATAAGAGATAAATGAAGAAATAGTAAGAGATAAATGAAGAAATAGTAAGAGATAAATGGAGAAATAGTAAGAGATAAATGGAGAAATAGTGAGAGATAAATGAAGAAAAAATAAGAGATAAATGGAGAAATGATAAGAGATAAATGGAGGAATAATAAGAGATAAATGGAGAAATAATAAGAGATAAATGGAGAAATAGTAAGAGAAAAATAGAGAGATAGTAAGAGATAAATGAAGAAATAATAAGATATAAATGGAGAAATAATAAGAGATAAATGGAGAAATAATAAGAGATAAATGAAGAAATAATAAGAGATAAATGAAGAAATAATAAGATATAAATGGAGAAATAATAAGATATAAATGGAGAAATAATAAGAGATAAATGGAGAAATAGTAAGAGACTAATGAAGAAATCATGAGAAATAAATGGAGAAATAAATGGAGAAATAATAAGAGATAAATGAAGAAATAGTAAGAGATAAATGGAGAGATAGTAAGATATAAATGGAGAAATAGTAAGATATAAATGGAGAAATAATATGAGATAAATGGAGAAATAGTAAGAGATAAATGGAGAAATAGTGAGAGATAAATGAAGAAAAAATAAGAGATAAATGAAGAAATAGTAAGAGATAAATGAAGAAATAGTAAGAGATAAATGGAGAAATAGTAAGAGATAAATGGAGAAATAGTGAGAGATAAATGAAGAAAAAATAAGAGATAAATGGAGAAATGATAAGAGATAAATGGAGGAATAATAAGAGATAAATGGAGAAATAATAAGAGATAAATGGAGAAATAGTAAGAGAAAAATAGAGAGATAGTAAGAGATAAATGAAGAAATAATAAGATATAAATGGAGAAATAATAAGAGATAAATGGAGAAATAATAAGAGATAAATGAAGAAATAATAAGATATAAATGGAGAAATAATAAGATATAAATGGAGAAATAATAAGATATAAATGGAGAAATAATAAGAGATAAATGGAGAAATAGTATGAGACTAATGAAGAAATCATGAGAAATAAATGGAGAAATAAATGGAGAAATAATAAGAGATAAATGGAGAAATAGTAAGAGATAAATGGAGAAATAGTAAGAGATAAATGAAGAAATAGTAAGAGATAAATGGAGAAATAGTAAGAGATAAATGGAGAAATAGTAAGAGATAAATGGAGAAATAATAAGATATAAATGGAGAAATAATAAGAGATAAATGGAGAAATAATAAGAGATAAATGAAGAAATAATAAGATATAAATGGAGAAATAATAAGATATAAATGGAGAAATAATAAGAAATAAATGGAGAAATAGTATGAGACTAATGAAGAAATCATGAGAAATAAATGGAGAAATAAATGGAGAAATAATAAGAGATAAATGGAGAAATAGTAAGAGATAAATGGAGAAATAGTAAGAGATAAATGAAGAAATAGTAAGAGATAAATGGAGAAATAGTAAGAGATAAATGGAGAAATAGTAAGAGATAAATGGAGAAATAGTAAGATATAAATGGAGAAAAAATAAGAGATAAATAAATACGTACTTGTTGCAAAGACTCAACACCAAACAGCTGCTGTACCACGGCGGGCGATAGCTGTTGTCCAAGCCAGAGAAACATGTGAACTCCATTCTCTAACAGAAAAACTCCGTCTTCCAACAACCGATCTTGGCTACATCGCACAGCCGGAGGCAGAATCGAATCATCACCATCCACGGCAGAGGCGGTGGTAGTAGTATTTGTGGTAGGCGGGTGCAGTTGAATGAGACGAGGGTATAAATAGACGGCCGATCGTTCCACGCCCATGGCGCTCACCAAGTACATGTGGTGAGATCGCTCGTCCACGCTTATATCGGGACCTGTTGTAGGTGATGTACAAACACAAACACACACACACATAGAAATATACACACATACAAACACACACAAATACACGGATAGAAACACACAAGCACACACACAAATACACACACATATACAGATAGACACACAAACATACACAAACAGACACAGACACACACGCACACACACACAGACACACACACAAATACACATACAAACACACACACACAAATACACATACAAACAAACACATACCCATACACACACAAATACACACACACACACACAAACAGATACACACATACGCATACAAACAGACACTCAAACAGACACACACCCACACACACACTAACACACAAACACACACACATACTAACACACACACACATACATACTAACACACATACATACTAGTACACAAACAGACACACACATACTAACACTCAAACAGACACATATACACATACTAGCACACAAACTAATATACACATACTAGAACACAAACACATATACTAGCACACAAACTAACACACGGACAGACATACAAACTAGCACACAAACAGACACACAAACTAACACACACACACACATACTAGCACACAAAACACACACACGCATACTATCACACAGACACACACATACACTAACACTCAAACAGACACACAAACTAACACAAATACACACACACACACACCACCACTCAAACACACACACACACTAACACACAGACAGACACACACATACACTAACACTCAAACACATACTAGCACACAAACTAACATACACAAACTAGCACACATACAAACTAGCACACACACAGACAAACTAACACATACCTCCAGCTAGAGCATCACAGCGTAGAGCGCAGTTGGCGTAGAGAGGCAGCAGCTTCATAGACTCGGGAAGAATCAATTGACCGATGGCGCCAGGCTGAGCGCATTGTTTGCGATAGCAAGCGAGAATGGTAGCGCATTGAGATGTCAGCTGGTCTTTAACCGCCTGTGGTGAATTGTCCAATAGCTTGGATAACGCTGTAGATATTCATCACACATTCAGCACCAGAGTGAACGTGCGAGTGTAGAAACAAACACACACACACACAGACATACATACATACACATAAAATACACTACAAACACACACACAGAGAGAGAGAGAGACACATACACAAACAAACAAGCACACACACACACACACAGATAGAGAAAGAGATACACACACACAATCCAGTACAGTATTACACCAAAGGTCACTAAAGAACACCCATACATACACAGACACACACAGACACACACACGGATAAACACAAACATACACACACACACACACACATACACATAGAATACACCACAATCACAGAGACACACATACACATACAAGAAATACACGACAAACACACACACATACACACGCACACACACACACACACAGACACAGACATACATACAAACGACAAACACACACAGAGAGAGAGAGAGACACATACAAACAAACAAGCACACACACAACACAATCCAGTACAGTATTACACCAAAGGTCACTAAAGAACACACACACACACACACACACACAGAGAGAAAGAGACACACACACACATAGAAAGAGAGAGAGAGAGAGAGAAAGAGAGACACACACATACAAACACACACACACACACACAGATAGACACTTTGGGATAGCAATTCATTTTTACTACAAAAATGAGCGGATAGACAAGATGAAATATACACAGACATAAATGCAGCCTACAGACGTACACACAGACGAGAACTAGAGAAAGAGATATATTATAGAGAAAAACCAGAGAAAGAGTGAACAGCGAACAGAGAAAGAAAGAGAGAAAGAAAGAGAGAAAGAAAGAGAGAAAGAAAGAGAAACAGACACACAAACAGACAAATAGAAAGACAGAGAACAATAAAAAACAGGCGACGTTTTTATGTTCTCTGTGTAGGCGACGTTTAGCCGACGTGTTGATGGAGAAACCAAACACAGACAACAATAAAAAAACAGCGAAACAGAAGAAGCCAGACAAAGAAACACAAACAGAAAAACCGATGTACAGAGAAAAAAACACACAAAAGACTCAGAGAAACAGAGAACAAGGAAAAAACTGAAGACAAATAAACAGAGACACAATAGTTAGCGGAACAGGTTTTTTGTTAGCTGAATAAGTTTGAATAGGTAGTTTAGCAGTTTAGTTTTGAATAGGTAGTAAGTTTTAATAAGTTTGTTAGCTGAATAAGTTTGAATAGGTAGTTTAGTAGTTTAGTTTTGAATAGGTAGTAAGTTTTAATAAGTTTGTTAGCTGTTTGAATAGGTAGTTTAGTAGTTTAGTTTTGAATAGGTAGTAAGTTTTAATCAGTTTGTTAGCTGAATAAGTTTGAATAGGTAGTTTAGTAGTTTAGTTTTGAATAGGTAGTGAGTTTTAATAAGTTTGTTAGCTGAACAAGTTGGAATAGGTAGTTTAGTAGTTTAGTTTTGAATAGGTAGTAAGTTTTAATAAGTTTGTTAGCTGAATAAGTTTGAATAGGTAGTTTAGTAGTTTAGTTTTGAATAGGTAGTAAGTTTAAATAAGTTTGTTAGCTGTTTGAATAGGTAGTTTAGTAGTTTAATTTTGAATAGGTAGTAGGTTTTAATAAGTTTGTTAGCTGAATAAGTTTGAATAGGTAGTTTAGTAGTTTAGTTTTGAATAGGTAGTAGGTTTTAATAAGTTTGTTAGCTGAATAAGTTTGAATAGGTAGTTTAGTAGTTTAGTTTTGAATAGGTAGTAAGTTTTAATAAGTTTGTTAGCTGAATAAGTTTGAATAGGTAGTTTAGTAGTTTAGTTTTGAATAGGTAGTAAGTTTAAATAAGTTTGTTAGCTGTTTGAATAGGTAGTTTAGTAGTTTAGTTTTGAATAGGTAGTAGGTTTTAATAAGTTTGTTAGCTGAATAAGTTTGAATCGGTAGTTTAGTAGTTTAGTTTTGAATGGGTAGTAGGTTTTAATAAGTTTGTTAGCTGAATAAGTTTGAATAGGTAGTTTAGTAGTTTAGTTTTGAATAGGTAGTAAGTTTTAATAAGTTTGTTAGCTGTTTGAATAGGTAGTTTAGTAGTTTAGTTTTGAATAGGTAGTAAGTTTTAATAAGTTTGTTAGCTGTTTGAATAGGTAGTTTAGTAGTTTAGTTTTGAATAGGTAGTAGGTTTTAATAAGTTTGTTAGCTGAATAAGTTTGAATAGGTAGTTTAGTAGTTTAGTTTTGAATAGGTAGTAAGTTTTAATAAGTTTGTTAGCTGAATAAGTTTGAATAGGTAGTTTAGTAGTTTAGTTTTGAATACGTAGTAAGTTTTAATAAGTTTGTTAGCTGAATAAGTTTGAATAGGAAGTTTAGTAGTTTAGTTTTGAATAGGTAGTAAGTTTTAATAAGTTTGTTAGCTGAACAAGTTGGAATAGGTAGTTTAGTAGTTTAGTTTTGAATAGGTAGTAAGTTTTAATAAGTTTGTTAGCTGAATAAGTTTGAATAGGTAGTTTAGTAGTTTAGTTTTGAATAGGTAGTAAGTTTTAATAAGTTTGTTAGCTGAATAAGTTTGAATAGGTAGTTTAGTAGTTTAGTTTTGAATAGGTAGTAAGTTTTAATAAGTTTGTTAGCTGAATAAGTTTGAATAGGTAGTTTAGTAGTTTAGTTTTGAATAGGTAGTAAGTTTTAATAAGTTTGTTAGCTGAATAAGTTTGAATAGGTAGTTTAGTAGTTTAGTTTTGAATAGGTAGTAAGTTTTAATAAGTTTGTTAGCTGTTTGAATAGGTAGTTTAGTAGTTTAGTTTTGAATAGGTAGTAAGTTTTAATAAGTTTGTTAGCTGAATAAGTTTGAATAGGTAGTTTAGTAGTTTAGTTTTGAATAGGTAGTAAGTTTTAATAAGTTTGTTAGCTGAATAAGTTGGAATAGGTAGTTTAGTAGTTTAGTTTTGAATAGGTAGTGAGTTTTAATAAGTTTGTTAGCTGAATAAGTTTGAATAGGTAGTTTAGTAGTTTAGTTTTGAATAGGTAGTAAGTTTTAATAAGTTTGTTAGCTGAATAAGTTTGAATAGGTAGTTTAGTAGTTTAGTTTTGAATAGGTAGTAAGTTTTAATAAGTTTGTTAGCTGAATAAGTTTGAATAGGTAGTTTAGTAGTTTAGTTTTGAATAGGTAGTAAGTTTTAATAAGTTTGTTAGCTGAATAAGTTTGAATAGGTAGTTTAGTAGTTTAGTTTTGAATAGGTAGTAAGTTTTAATAAGTTTGTTAGCTGAATAAGTTTGAATAGGTAGTTTAGTAGTTTAGTTTTGAATAGGTAGTAAGTTTTAATAAGTTTGTTAGCTGAATAAGTTTGAATAGGTAGTTTAGTAGTTTAGTTTTGAATAGGTAGTAAGTTTTAATAAGTTTGTTAGCTGTTTGAATAGGTAGTTTAGTAGTATAGTTTTGAATAGGTAGTAAGTTTTAATAAGTTTGTTAGCTGTTTGAATAGGTAGTTTAGTAGTTTAGTTTTGAATAGGTAGTAAGTTTTAATAAGTTTGTTAGCTGAATAAGTTTGAATAGGTAGTTTAGTAGTTTAGTTTTGAATAGGTAGTAAGTTTTAATAAGTTTGTTAGCTGTTTGAATAGGTAGTTTAGTAGTATAGTTTTGAATAGGTAGTAAGTTTTAATAAGTTTGTTAGCTGTTTGAATAGGTAGTTTAGTTTTGAATAGGTAGTAAGTTTTAATAAGTTTGTTAGCTGAATAAGTTTGAATAGGTAGTTTAGTAGTTTAGTTTTGAATAGGTAGTAAGTTTTAATAAGTTTGTTAGCTGAATAAGTTTGAATAGGTAGTTTAGTAGTTTAGTTTTGAATAGGTAGTAAGTTTTAATAAGTTTGTTAGCTGAATAAGTTTGAATAGGTAGTTTAGTAGTTTAGATTTGAATAGGTAGTGAGTTTTAATAAGTTTGTTAGCTGAATAAGTTTGAATAGGTAGTTTAGTAGTTTAGTTTTGAATAGGTAGTAAGTTTTAATAAGTCTGTTAGCTGAATAAGTTTGAATAGGCAGTTTAGTAGTTTAGTTTTGAATAGGTAGTAAGTTTTAATAAGTTTGTTAGCTGTTTGAATAGGTAGTTTAGTAGTTTAGATTTGAATAGGTAGTAAGTTTTAATAAGTTTGTTAGCTGAATAAGTTTGAATAGGTAGTTTAGTAGTTTAGTTTTGAGTAGGTAGTAAGTTTTAATAAGTTTGTTAGCTGTTTGAATAGGTAGTTTAGTAGTTTAGTTTTGAATAGGTAGTGAGTTTTAATAAGTTTGTTAGCTGAATAAGTTTGAATAGGTAGTTTAGTAGTTTAGTTTTGAATAGGTAGTAAGTTTTAATAAGTCTGTTAGCTGAATAAGTTTGAATAGGTAGTTTAGTAGTTTAGTTTTGAATAGGTAGTAAGTTTTAATAAGTTTGTTAGCTGAATAACTTTGAATAGGTAGTTTAGCAGTTTAGTTTTGAATAGGTAGTAAGTTTTAATAAGTTTGTTAGCTGAATAAGTTTGAATAGGTAGTTTAGTAGTTTAGTTTTGAATAGGTAGTAAGTTTTAATAAGTCTGTTAGCTGAATAAGTTTGAATAGGCAGTTTAGTAGTTTAGTTTTGAATAGGTAGTAAGTTTTAATAAGTTTGTTAGCTGAATAAGTTTGAATAGGTAGTTTAGTAGTTTAGTTTTGAATAGGTAGTAAGTTTTAATAAGTTTGTTAGCTGAATAAGTTTGAATAGGTAGTTTAGTAGTTTAGTTTTGAATAGGTAGTAAGTTTTAATAAGTTTGTTAGCTGTTTGAATAGGTAGTTAAGTTGTTTAGTTTTGAATAGGTAGTAAGTTTTAATAAGTTTGTTAGCTGAATAAGTTTGAATAGGTAGTTTAGTAGTTTAGTTTTGAATAGGTAGTAAGTATTAATAAGTTTGTTAGCTGAAAGAGTTTGAATAGGTAGTTTAGTAGTTTAGTTTTGAATAGGTAGTAAGTTTTAATAAGTTTGTTAGCTGTTTGAATAGGTAGTTTAGTAGTTTAGTTTTGAATAGGTAGTAAGTTTTAATAAGTTTGTTAGCTGAATAAGTTTGAATAGGTAGTTTAGTAGTTTAGTTTTGAATAGGTAGTAAGTTTTAATAAGTCTGTTAGCTGAATAAGTTTGAATAGGTAGTTTAGTAGTTTAGTTTTGAATAGGTAGTAAGTTTTAATAAGTTTGTTAGCTGAATAAGTTTGAATAGGTAGTTTAGTAGTTTAGTTTTGAATAGGTAGTAAGTTTTAATAAGTTTGTTAGCTGAATAAGTTTGAATAGGTAGTTTGGTAGTTTAGTTTTGAATAGGTAGTAGGTTTTAATAAGTTTGTTAGCTGAATAAGTTTAGCTCAGGAACCTTGTTTGAGTAGTACGTTGGTGACTGTGTCCAGTTCGCAGCTGCGATAAAGATCAGCCATTTGTTGACACACAGAGAGTGTGAGGTTGATGATACGCAGTCGGCGCTGACCGCTGACACTGGTGTAAAGAAGGGCTGCCTGAATGTAGACAGCTTCCTCGTCGCTCAGTTTGTCGTCGTGTTTGATTTCAACGCTGACAGACTGAGAACACAAACGAACGAACACATTACACACACACACACACACAAACACACACACACAGATACAGACATTACGTTAGGTAGATATTTATATAGCACCCTACACCTAGAGGGTCTCTAGGGCGCTGCAAACACACACACATACATGCATACATTCATAAAGTAATCGCAAAGTAATTACACCTTATATTCAGCACTAGTATGAACAATGTTATCTAGAGTATAATAAGATTTCGCTAGGAAATATTTCTGTTGTTTCTGTTGTTGTTGTGTTTTCTGCTGTTTTTTTGAAAACAGAGAGAGAATTGATAGAACGTAGAGATGGGGAGAGATGATATTGAGGATATTATAGGATTATTATATTATAGTGAGGATGTCTAGAAGGAAAAGTAGGTTCAACTAGGAGACGAGAATCTTCAGATGAGCTAAGAGTACGAGTTGATTTGTTGAAAGACACAAACAAACACACACACACACACACATACACACATACACACACACACACACACACACACACCAGAGGTCATAGGAAAAAACTGAAAAGGACTAGATGTTTGAGAGATGTTAACAAGTATAGTTTCCCATATACAGGTGTGTTGATGTCTGGAATCAGTTAGGGGAGAATATTGTAGGAGCTAATAGCGTAGGAGCATTTAATGAAAGACTGGATAGTGTGAAATACTGGGAATTTCAGGGAAGATAGGTTACTAGAGGGTTGGTTGGAGACAGGACAGTACGAGCACAGCTCATCTCCTGTGCTAAACAAATAGCTGAGTACACACCCACACAAAGGTTAGATACACAAACCTAACCTAACCTATCATAAACGGACAGACATACAAACAGACAGACACACACACACACACACACACACATACAGATAGACAAGGAGACGGTTAAGCAAACACACACAGACAGACAGACAAATAATGATAGATTATTACATTACACTCATTACATTACACTACACTCAGACAGTTAAAACGCGCATTTCAACCGAAGGTTTCAAAAGCCCACAGTCAAACGAACAAACACACAGACAGACACACATACAGACACACAGACAGACACACACACACACACAGTCAAACAAAAAGACAGACAGACAGACACACACACAGACAGACAGTCAAACAAAAAGACAGACAGACAGACACACACACACACACAGTCAAACAAAAAGACAGACAGACAGACAGACACACACACAGTGTGTCAGACAGACAGACAGACAGTCAAACAAAAAGACAGACACATAGTCAAACACACAAACAAACAAACAAATAAACAAACAAACAAATAAGCAAACAAATAAGCAAACAAATAAACAAACACTAAAAAAAAACAAATAAACAAACGAAAAAAACAACAACAAATAAACAAACAAACAAATAAACAAACAAAAAAACATACAAAAAACAAACAAATAAACAAAAAAAAACAAATAAACAAACAAACAAATAAATAAAAAACAAATAAACAAACAAACAAACAAATAAACAAATAAACAAAGAAACAAAAAAACAAATAAACAAAACAAACAAATAGATAAACAAATAGATAAACAAAAAAACAAACAAACAGACAGACAGACACACACACACACACACACACACAGACAGACAGACAGACACACACCTGTGACGAATCGATGCCAGCCAGTTCCATGTCGGTCGAGTTGGACATGAAAAAATGGCCGTGAAAATCGACAGCTCGCACGCCAGTTGAGGTTCGTACACGCATAATGGCGTCAAAAGCGGCTGGGCGGCTGACATAGCGTACTAGATCATGTATCAAGCGGGCACCATCGCTATCCGCCTACAAAACAAGATACACATACATATACATTCCTGATATACATTCCATACATATACTTTTTAATTTTCCAAAGTGTATCTGAAGGAAGTTACGGCGGTGCAAAGTCAAAATGTCATGTTGCCAATTTGACATATACACTGATATACATACACAAATACACACACACACACATATATATATATATATATATATATATATAAACACAATTATATACACACACAAAGGCACACAAACACAAATAACACGCACACACACACAAACAATTAAAGCAATCATACAATGCACACATACAAACACACTTACACACACAAAACAAATACAAATATATACACAGACACACACACACACACACACACACACAAACACACAAACAATTGTTTTGAGTTGTATGATATCTCATGTTTGGTTGTTATTATATTTTATTGCCTTGTGATTGTAATATATTAATTTAGTTCCTCACTATATTTGATTTAAATAAGTTGTACAAAGAAGCTTCGACTTATAGGACTTTGTTACTGTGCTATACAAATTGTTTGCTTATATGTATGTGCTTATATGTATAAGTGACAATAAACCTAAACTAAACTAAAAACAACCTGAAAAACTAAACACACACACACACACAGACAAACACACACACACTGACAAACACACAAACACACGAACACACTGACAAACACACATACACACACACACTGAAACACACACACACTGACAAACACACGGACACACTGACACACACACTGACAATCACACACACACTGAAACACACTGACAAACACACGGACAAACACACACACACACACGAACACACTGACAAACACACATACACACACACTGAAACACACATACACTGACAAACACACACACACTGACAAACACACACACACACACAAACACACACAAACACTGACAAACACACACAAACTGACAAACACACACTGGCACACACACACTGACAAACACACGAACATACTAGCACACTGACAAACACACAAACACACTTACAAACACACTGAAACACACGGACACACACACACACAAACACACATACTGACAAGCACACACACACGAACACACACTGACAAACACACTGACAAACACACACACACACTGACAAACACACACAAACACACACTGACACACCTGAAAGTAAGTGTATTTGAACACTTCGCCGCCGGTGAGTCGAACCGCTTGGCCAATGGTGGCCAAATCAATGTAGGAATTGTTGATGCAAAACAGTGTGACACAACATCCGTATTGTACACATTCCTGACCGATATTGTTGTAGAATTGGCTCTGCGGAGCTACGCGAACACACACACAAACAAACACACACACACACATGTAACTAATTATGTGCATAATATGTGTGTACGCGTACGATGTTCATATGTGTGTGTGTGTGTGTGTGTGTATGTGCTTGTTTGTGTGTGTGTGTGTGTGTGTGTGTGTGTGTGTGTGTGTGTGTGTGTGTGTGTGTGTGTGTGTGGGTGTGTGTGTGTGTATGTGCGTGTTTGTTTGTGAGTGTGGGGGTGTGTGTCTGCTTGCTTGCTTGTATGTATGTTTGTTTATGTGTGTGCGTGTGTATCTGCTGCGTGTGTGTGTAATTATTATTATTATTATTATTAATTACAGGCGAATCCAGTAGCATGGGGGAAGAGTGCAAGCACTATTACCATCCTAAGGTGGCCCCATGTGTACTGGAAGCTAACCAAAAGATTCAGAGAGAAAGAGAGTTCGAAAAAAAGTCTAGAAAGAGAGTTGGAAAGAAAATAATAAATAAATAACAATAAATAATAAACCATCATCCGATAACAATCCATAATGTCACTCCGCCCACGTTCCTCAATAAATAATAACAATCAACAATAAATATGTGATTCAGTAAATAACAGCCATCAATAAATAAGAATAAATACTAATAAATAAGTAATAAATAACAATCAAGAACAATAAATATGATTCAATAAGAAACATCCAACAATAAATATAAATGTGATTCAATAAGTAACAACAACACAAATAAATACATGTAACTAATTATGTGTAAAAAATTATGTGCATAATATGTGTGTACGCGTACGATGTTCATATGTGTGTGTGTGTGCTTGTTTGTGTGTGCGTGTGGGGGTGTGTGTCTGCTGCGTGTGTTTGCGTGTGTGTGTGTGATTCAGTGTATTAGTGTGTGTTATATCAATATTGCAACGAAAAGCACATATTATGTGATTGCAATAAACGCATTTATTATGATTATTATTATTATTATTACAAACACACACACACACAGACACGGTGTGTACGTACGTTAACGGTGTATGTTGATACGACCGTCTTATTTCGATGTAATTCATGTAAATTGTAATATACTTAAATGCAGTATCTCTTGTTGTTTCATATATGTGGCGTCGATATGATTTTCGTTGTTTGCTACATGATTTGTCAATTGAAGTATATAAATATCACACACACACACACACACACACACACACACACACACACACACACACACACACACACACACACACACACACACAATGAGCACATTCACATGATTGTACAACTGAATGTACTTTACACTATCCGTTCGTCCAAGAGCCACGGCTCGACGAATCGCTGCCTTATTAATCTGTGTTTGCTGTATAACTTGTTTTGTTGTCTATGTGTGGCAATACATCAAATTGACAAAAAATTGACACACACACACACATGCACACACATGTACATACATGGGTATCCTTTGCCATTTATATATATGAACGAGTGTTTTCGATTAAATTCTACATATAGATATAACACGTGCAGTGGTTCTCAACCTTTTTTCTCTGACTGATTCTCCACTTCTTAATGAGCCATCTCATCTCTTCATTTTCCACACACAACAGCGCTGATAAATTGAATAAATTCAGTTGTTACATCATAAAGTAAATGTCATTAGAGGTGATTAGAAACAAACATAAACGAATTTCAATTGATAAAAACACACACATAGTTGTCCTGTTCTGTCCGACCTTTAGCTTCCCACTTGGCAACTCTTCCATTTCCCCACCAGACAGGGGAATTCTCCACACACAGGTTGAGAACCACTGGTATAGCGTGTCATTGCCACCGAAGTTCCAATAATTGAAGCCAACAACATTGTTCAGATTGCGTTATGTCTTGCGCAATGTCATTATGTGTCAGTTCTATGGCCAAGGTTATATTGGAGGACATATCTCAACAAAGGTATGCTAGCTAGTAATCAGAATACCGTTTGACAATCCTAATAATCCAGACAAGGAATTCGTGGAATTTATTAATAGCTCAGCTCGCTGGACTGATAACAAAAACCCTGTAGCTTCAATGACTATTTTGTAGAAGAGATTATTCGACGAATTCCAAATGACATCCAACCCCATACACATACATATCCATATCAATTTACGCAAGCATGCACAGGGGTTGGACGTATAGATCCATTTGTAAGCCAAATATGCCCATCTGAATTCGGACAATAGAATCAATATTGCTTCAGCTAATTGGACCTGGATGAAGGTGAACTTTGAGATGAAGTCTGAAAAGGTTGAGATTGACTCATTGCAACTTAAATGCTGTCATTTGTCTAGAGACAGTAATTTCATGCAGCATGCAATCCTGTTTGCAATAGCAATTTCGAACAAGAAAGTTTCCATTCGCCACCATTTGAATTGATAAAAACACACACACACACACACATGGTTGTCCTGTTCTGTTCGACCTTTAGCTTCCCACTTGACAACTCTTCCATTTTCCCACCAGACAGTCGGGAATTTCCCACCAGACAGGTGAAGAAACATTGGCTTTACATAGACATTACATAGACATAGACATTACATTACATACAGACATAGACATTACATACATAGACATAGACATTACAGACATAGACATTACATACAGACATAGACGTAGACATTACATAGACATTACATACATAGACATAGACATTACATTACATACAGACATAGACATAGACATTACATAGACATAGACATTACATACAGACATAGACATAGACATTACATAGACATAGACATTACATAGACATAGACATTACATTACATACAGACATAGACATTACAGAAATACACATTACAGACATAGACATAGACATTACATTACATACAGACATAGACATTACATAGACATAACAGACATAGACATTACATACATACAGACATAGACATAGACATAGACATTACAGACATACATAGACATAGACATTACATAGACATAGACATTACATACATAGACATTACATAGACATAGACATTACATAGACATAGACATTACAGACATAGACATAGACATTACATAGACATTACAGGTACTTACTGAGGATGTGTTTCTCCTTGTCTGTACCCAGTAGTTTCCTGTCGTCGCGATTCTTCAGTTGACCAGGACATTCGGCTATCGGCAGTGAAGAATGAAATATCAAAAGGCGTCCACTACAATTGGCAGCCTAGCAGACACACACACATACACATACAGGGACAGACAAACACATACACATAGAGAGACATACACACACAGACAAACATAAACACATACAGAGACACACACATATAAATACACATCAGATATATATATATATACACACACACACAAACAGAGACACACACACAAGCACACACACTACATACGCATATACACAAACAGACAAACACACATATATACACAGAGAGAGACATGCAAATATGCACACGCACAAACACACACATATGTATATATATACACATATACAAACAAACATACACATATACAGAGACACACACATACACATCGAGAGAGAGAGAGAGACAAATACAAATATACACACATATGCACACACAATACACAGACAAACACACAAACACATACAGAGACACACACACACACACACATAAATACACATCATATATCCACACACATACACAGAGACATATATAGGATGTTTTTTCTAATTTAGCAGCCTATCCAGATTCCCTTGGTTCTATATATTCCGTCCCTACGGAACCTTAGCTAACTCTTCCTGACACAACACATGACTGATATCTGGTACCATCATTTACTGCTGGGTGGACAGGGGCTGTTGGATTATATAATTCACCTAAAGAAATTCTCCTCCGCCGGGATTCGAACCACAGACCTTCCCCGCTTGTGAGACGGGTGTGCTAACCACTACACCATTACAGTTAAACAAAAGAGACATAACAACTTATAAACATCCAGTGGTTTTCAACCTTGGGCCAACTAAAGCAGCTTTGTAATTGTAATTCGCGCAGAGAAAAAATTCTACCAGCGCCGGGATTCGAACCACCAACCTTGAGCGCTTCGAGGCCGGCCTGAATGGCAGGACCCAGTAGAACTTCGGTGTGGCGCGTGTTGGCAAACATTGGCGGCAATTGTTGCATAAGTGTTGCAATCACTTGCCGAGCCTGACTGGCATTCACTAGCAGGCCGTCGACCAGCGGCACAAACATGTCGCAAACATCACCCACAGCCTGGCAACAACAGTGCAACATTGCAATATCAAGAATGCAACATCATGAATGCAATATCAAGAATGCAACATCAAGATTGCAATATCAAGAATGCAACATCATGAATGCAATATCAAGAATGCTACATTAAGATCGCTACATCAAGATTGCAACATTGAGATTGCAGCATAATTGAGTCATTGCAATATCAGCATTGCAACACGAATGCCACATTGCAATAAGATCACAACACATTGCGACAATGTAACAGTATATCTTTGCAACAAAACTGCATCAGTTGCAACAACCGCATTACAATATTTTAACAGCAACTATAACAATATTGCAAGAGTTACCTTGCAACAAATTTGCAACATTGCAGCAACAATTTTGTTGCAATATTACAACAAGATTGCAATAATGCAGCAACAAAATTGCAATATTGTTAGTGTTGCAACAAAATTGCAACACTGTATTTCAACATTAAAATAATATCGTAGCAAGATTGCAACATGTACATATTACATTGACTTTTGTGATTTGCAATAATTTGCAACATTGCAATATGTTGCAACATTTACCTGCATTTGTGGCTGAGCTAGACACTCTTTGACGTTGTAGAAATGCACAACGTTGCTGTAGGTGATGAAGCCGACCTTGACACGAGTCTCTGTATCGTTGACATCCACCGGGAGATTATCCAACACCTTCAACCACATCATGAACGAAATGTAGTGAGAATTTGCCGTCTGGCGTTTCGAGTAAATATTTACCACGTTATATTAATATTAGTACATTTAGTGTTGGCTTTTAATTGAGCGCTGGTATTTGAATGCCAGGGGAAAGTGTGTTGAAGATATTATTGAGATAAAAGTGATTTTGTGTTCAAGATAAAGTGTGTGTTGGTACACGTGTGTGTGTGTGTATATAATATATTTGTCATTTAATTAGTGTTTTAAATACAGGCTTTTACACACAAACACACACACACACACACACACACAAAGATGATAAGACAAATAATAGATGAACAAACGAACAAAAAGATGGAATGATGAGAAAAAAATACGACAGGAAGAGAATGTAAATAAGGAAAAAACGAATGAGAGAAAATAAAAAATACAAGATTAAAGAGAAACAGGAAAATATTAGATATAAAAGAGAAAGTTTTAAACAAGCGAAAGAAAAACGAACCAACGAGAAAAGAAGTTAAATATGAAAAAGGGAAGATAAATAAATAAGAGAAGAGATAAAGAAAGAAGAGATAAGATAAATAAATAAGAGAAGAGATCAAGAAAGAAGAGAGAAGATAAATAAATAAGAGAAGATATAAAGAAAGAAGAGAGAAGATAAAGAAATAAGAGAAGAGATAAAGAAATAAAAGAGAAATAAGAAGATAAATAAAAGATAGAAGAAATAAAAGATAAATAAATAAGAGAAGAAATAAAGAAAGAAGAGATAAGATAAATAAATAAGAGAAGAGATAAAGAAAGAAGAGATAAGATAAATAAATAAGAGAAGAGATAAAGAAAGAAGAGATAAGATAAATAAATAAGAGAAGAGATCAAGAAAGAAGAGAGAAGATAAATAAATAAGAGAAGATATACAGAAAGAAGAGAAGATAAATAAATAAGAGAAGAGATAAAGAAAGAAGATAGAAGATAAATAGAGAAAAAAAGATAATAAAAAAGGGATAGAGATAAAAATAGATTCTAAACAGGCAACAAATTTATATATAATCTACAGTGTATCATAAGTAATTTGAATACCACACACAATGTATCGGCTAAAATTCTTACGAAACAGAAGAAAACAAAAACCAAATTCAATAACAATTAAAAATGTGCCAAACTTGAATTTTTTCCTATGCACCGTGGAATTTATCCTCCACACACACACACAAAACTAATTGTAGGTTTATTTAACAAGAACGAAACGTGTTGAATTTACCTGTAGCATATTGGCGCATAGCAGATTGAGCAGGCCAGATTTGACACTGTTATAGGAAACGTCCACAATGAATATATAGGCTGGCGGCTGGGGCAACTCGGAATTCTATCAAAAAAAAACACGATATCAAAATTATTTCACCAATGTTTTCCAAACAATTTATCTATAATAAATCATATATCTACAGTATAATATACAAATCTATAAATCCATAAATAATATATATATATATATATATATATATATATATATATATATATATATATATATATATAATCTATAAATATATTAGCATTATTTAGCCTCCCAGATAGTAAACACAAATACGAAAAACAACAGAAAGTATCAAAAATGTTTTATAAAAGGTAAATTGATTAAGTAAGACAATTTCTTTTTAGTTTTGGCATATCTTAGCATTTCGTTATATTTTTCAGGGTTGTTATATCATGGAATACCCCACTTATGGGTTAATTAAATTAATTAAAGGTCGGACAGAACAGGACAACTATGTGTATGTATGTGTGTGTTTTTTTATCAATCATAATTTTCGTTCATTTTCATTTCTATAGTGACTTTCTGCACAATAAAATTTAAATAATAAAAACTTACAGCGATATACCTCTAATAGATAGCTCAACTCATAATGTTATTCAGTTTTCCCATGTTTCCTACGCTCAATCACAAAACACATCGCCAAAACCTCACACGAACACAAAAACATAAGAACTACACGACACACATACACATACAAACTCATACAAAAACGTACAAGGAAACAAAAACTTCATGAACATACACTCATACACATATATTGTTGTTTATTTATTATTTTGTTTACGAACTTTATTTCTCTCTAGAATTCTATTCTTTATTAATTCTCTTTCTCTCTGAATCTTTTTGGTTAGCTTCCTGTACACATGGGGTCACCGCGCAGAGTGGTAATAGTGCACTTGCATGCTCTTCCCCCATGCTACTGTATTTACCTGTGTAATTAATAATAAACAATAATAAATCAGAGAGAGAGAGAGAGAGATAAAAGCCACACACACAAATTACATTACATTAAGACATTTATATCGCGCTTTTCACCCGAGGGTCTCAAAAGCGCTCACACACACACACACAAACACACACACACACACACACACACACACACACACACACACACACACACACACACACACACACACACACACACAAGCACAAGAGTCATACACATACACAATCACGAACACACACTCACCTAAATACACACACCGATACACACACACAAAACAGACATATAACAGACATATAGACAAGTACATATACGACATATACATATAGACAAGTACACACACACACACACAGACACACACACAGACTCACACGACAATACTCTTTGGTGCAGATGAATTCGTAGCTGCCCAGACATAGTTCGGCGCGCTGGTATTTGTCCAAACGCTGGCCCATATGATCGAGATGCTGAAAGTATTCCTGAGGAACTGTGGCCAGGACACACACACACACACACACACATACATATTAAGATATACACACACAGAGAAAAGTACACACACACACACATTAAGATATACATACAAAGAGAAATGTACACACACACACACACACACATTAAGATATAAATACACAGAGAAAAGTACACACACACACACACACATTAAGATATACATACACAGAGAAAAGTACACACACACACACACACACATTAAGATATACATACAAAGAGAAATGTACACACACACACATATAGAAAAATTTACACACACGTACACGCAACCACACAAACACATACATATGTACATATGTAAAGAAACACACACACACACACACAAATATTTAGAGAGAAGCATAAATACACACAAGGAAATATACATACACATACACAGACGTACACGCACACACACACACACGCACGCATACACACAGACGCACACACAGGTTTCATAAATGTACGTTTATGTGTGTATGTTAGCGTGTATAAATTTCTGTCCGTGTATGTTAATGTGTCTGTTAGTGTATGTGTGTGTTAGTGTGTCTGTTAGTGTATGTGTGTGTATGTTAATGTGTCTGTTAGTGTATGTGTGTGTTAGTGTGTCTGTTAGTGTATGTGTGTGTGTGTTAGTGTGTCTGTTAGTGTATGTGTGTGTGTGTGTGTTAGTGTATGTGTGTGTTAGTGTGTCTGTTAGTGTGTGTGTGTGTGTGTGTGTTAGTGTGTGTGTGTGTTAGTAAAGTTTCGTTAAATTTATGTTTACTCGTTGAAATGGTTAATGTGGTATCGTCTGCATATGGTAGTGTGTGTGTGTGTGTTAGTGTTAGAATGTGTGTCTGTGTGTGTTAGTGTGTCTACGTCCGTGTGTGTTAGTGTGTGTGTTAGTGTGTGGGTTAGTGTGTATGTATGTGTGTGTACGTCTGTGTGTGTTAGTGTGTGTACGTCTGTGTCTGTGTGTGGTAGTGTGTGTTAGTGTGTATATGTGTTAGTGTGTGTGTGTGTATATGTGTTGTGTTATGTGTGTTGTAGCTCAGTACGAAATGGAACATGTGTGTGTTAGTGTGTCTCTGTGTGTGTGTATATGTTAGTGTGTGTGTACGTCTGTGTGTATGTGTACGTCTGTGTCTGTGTGTGTTAGTGTGTATGTGTGTACGTGTGTGTGTGTTAGTGTGTCTGTGTGTGTGTGTGTACGTCTGTGTTTGTGTGTGTGTGTGTGTGTGTGTGTGTTAGTGTGTGTGTGTGTTAGTGTTTGTTAGTGTTTGTTAGTGTGTGTGTGTGTGTGTGTGTTAGTGTGTGTTAGTGTGTGTGCCAGCTATATACCATCAGTGGTGGCCTTGCAGAAGGCGCAATGAAATCGTCTGCCGCCGTCGATGAACGTCATCAGTGGACACATGTATGCCTTACAGCGCACACAACGTACCGGGCCCTGAACGCCCGTATCAACGACGGGCGGCGTTTGTTCTCCGGCGGCCGGCGATGCCAACGGAGTGATTGTGACAGCGAATGGCACACCAGTCTATTAATATCAGACAAACACACAAACACAAACACAGACACACACACACACAAATACAAACACAGATAAACACACACACACACAGACAAATACAAACACACACTCACACATTAACACACACACACACACACACACTCACACATTAACACACACACACACAAACACACAGTATGTACAAGTGTGCGTAGTGTGGATGCGCAATGTGTTGCATATCTTGCACACAGCTATTATCCGAGCAACATTTCAACATGTGTGTTGCCATGCCAACGCAAGATACAAGATAATTCAGAGAAAGGCAAATAGAGATAGAGAGAGAAATAGAGAGATAGAGAGAGAAATAGAGAAAGAAATACAGAGATAAAGAGAGAGAAATAGAGAGATAGATAGAGAGATAGAGAGAGAAATAGAGAGATAGATAGAGAAATAGAGAGATAGATAGAGAAAGAAATAGAGAGAGAAATAGAGAGATATAGAGAGAGATAGATAGAGAAATAGAGAGAGATAGAGAGAGAAATAGAGAGATAAAGAGAGAGAAATAGAGAGACAGAGAAATAAATACAGAGATAGATAACACAGAAAGAATTAGAGATAGAGAGAGATAGAACAACGGATAGAAATAGAAAGAGATAGATAGACAGACAGAGAGAGAGAGAAAGGTGAACCCCAGCGACCAAGACCGAGGCAAGACAGACAAGACAATAGGCACCTGTTTCAGATCATCGGGTTTCTGTAGCACCGAGTAGATGGTGCTGCGAATGAGCCGCGGCGACGCATTGCCCTGATCGACAACGCTGAAACGTGTACTGCACAGCGGAGGCACTTGTCCACGACCGGCCGTCGAGAATTGCCCGCCGCGTGTCGCCTGGTTATCGGCCATCACTTGAATCTGCCGGCCAATAGTCGATATTAGCCAAGTGACGACGCCAATAAGGGTTAAACATTCAACGCTAAAGGCTGCTCAAGTGACAGCTGCTACACGGCAAGAAGTCGAAGCTTATGAACACACACACACACACACGTGTGTGTCCCGTACAGCTCGCTGACACCACAGAACCGACCCTCTCCACGCTATGACACCACAAGAACGGAAGACGTATTAGAGAGGACCACCTCCCCAGAATGCATGACACATCACATGACTGATATCTGGTACCATCATTTACTGCTGGGTGGACAGGGGCTGTTGGATTATAGAATTCGCCCAAAGAAATTCTCCTCCGCCGGGTTTCGAACCACAGACCTCCCGCTTGTGAGGCGGGTGTGCTACCACTACACCACCGAGTCTGAAGGGCCTCCAAAAATGTACCAAGTCCCCCTGCCCAAGAACATTTCAAGTGTAGCTGCTCTCATGTTTCGCGAAAACAACCTCGGAATACTCACCGGTGAAGGCATGTGTTCTGGATCCAGTCGCTTGGCTCCGGCATTCTGCGAGCTGCTGGGCATTCCCGGATAAGACATGCCTGGTCTCAGGCCCCCAGATCCAGGCGGCATTGCCGGACCCGAAGGCATTCCAGGCCTGGGAGGCATTCCAGGTCCATAAGACATCCCTGGTCCAGGAGGCATTCCAGGTCCAGGAGGAACCCCAGGTCCAGGAGGCATTCCAGGTCTGGGAGGCATTCCAGGTCCAGGAGGAACCCCAGGTCCAGGAGACATTCCAGGCCCAGGAGGCATTCCAGAAGACATCCCTGGTCCAGGAGGAATCCCATGTCCAGGAAGCATACCTGGCCCAGGAGGCATTCCAGAAGACATCCCTGGTCCAGGAGGAACACCAGGTCCAGAAAACATTCCAGGACTGGGAGGCATTCCAGGTCCAGGAGGAACCCCAGGTCCAGGAGGCATTCCAGGTCCATAAGACATCCCTGGTCCAGGAGCCCCAGGTCCAGGAGGCATTCCAGGTCTGGGAGGCATTCCAGGTCCAGGAGACATCCCTGGCCCAGGAGGCATTCCAGGAGACAACCTTGGTCCAGGAGGCATTCCAGGAGACATCCCTGCCCCAGGAGGAGCCCCAGGTCCAAGAGGCATTCCAGGTCCAGGAGGAACCCCAGGTCCAGGAGGCATTCCAGGTCTGGGAGCCATTCCAGGTCCAGGAGACATTCCAGGTCCAGGAGGAACCCCAGGTCCAGGAGGAACCCCAGGTCCAGGAGGCACCCCAGGTACAGGAGGCATTCCAGGTCCAGGAGGCATTCCAGGTCTGGGTGGCATTCCAGGTGCTGGCATCAAGTTAGATGCAGGAAACGCTCCAGGAGCCGGTGGCATTCCAGGTCCAGGAGACATTCCAGGTCCAGGAGACATTCCAGGTCCAGGAGGTATCCCGGTTCCCGGAGGCATTCCAGGAGACATTACAGGTGTAGGAGGCATTCCAGACCCAGATGGAAGACCTGACGGAGGCAGCATTCCATGTGATGAAGACACTCTTGCTCCAAACGGCATCCCAGGTCCAGGAGGCATCCCAGGAGTGGATGACATCGCTGAAAGAGGACTCGCTAGAGGTGCAGAAGACATCACAAGACCAGGAGACATTGCTGACGCAAGCGACATTCCTGGAGTGGAGAGGGCATGTTGTCCAGATGGAAGACCCGGCAGAGAAGCGATCCTCGGAGCGCAGGGTACGATTGATGCGGAAGGCCCACCGCCTCCAGGCATGGCCACACTTGTGGGAATGCCGGACGTCGAAGACATAGCGTTCGGAATCCCTGTGACAGACGGAAATATATGTTTATTTATTTTCATGTACGTAAATTTAGTCATTTTGCTTTCGATATTAAAATCACATGTAATTGCGGAAATATATGTTTGTATGTACATTTGTAAATTTGTATGTACATTTGTATTAATATACGTTTGTATGTATGTACATTTTGATTTTGACATAAAAATTACATGTGATTGCGCAAATATATGTTTATATATTTTCATGTGCGTTAATGTAGTCATTTTGCTTTCGACATTAAAATCACATGTAATTGCGGAAATATGTTTATTTATTTGCATGTGAGTTAATGTAGTCATTTTGCTTTTGATATTAAAATCACATGTAATTGCGGAAATATGTTTATTTATTTGCATGTGTGTTAATGTAGACATTTTGTTTTTGACATTAAAATTGCATGTAATTGCGGAAATATATGTTTATTTATTTATGCATGTGCGTTGATGTAGACATTTGTGCTTTTTACATACATTATACATTAAATGTAAACATTGTTGCATATAATGTAAACATTTGTCTATTATTTATAGCTTACTAGCATTAAAACCCGCCCGTTGTGCGGAGCAATTCATATTCATAACACGAAATTCATATTCAATTCATGAAAAAAAATGGAAATAGAATACACACTCATAAAATTATTAATCAATTGAAAATTCCAAGTTCAATTATTTTCATTTGCCTGTGACGCACCTGCAGAAATTCCTGCGACGGACGTAGAAATAGAACTGCGATCATTCGGCGATACAACGGCAATATTCGACACGCCCACATTTGGCTGTATGCCAAAAGGCGCAGTTGTCGTACAGTTGGGAAACGATGACGTCATGCCTTCAGACAATGACGTCATGCCTTCAGAAACGGCGGTATTTAAGTTGGGTGCGAATGGGGTTGTATTAGGAGGTTGGGTGTGAAATTTGGGCAACGAATGCATTGAATTGGCAGACTGAATGGATTGTGAACCGTTGATGGTCTGCGCTGTGGAACTGAAAGAAGCACACACACACACACACACACACACAGACACATACACATACAAACAAACACACACACACACAAGCACATATACAAATTATTCTACAAATACACACGCACAAACGCACACATATAAAAACACACACACACACACACACACACACTCAGAAACAAACACACATATATAAACACACACACATACACACACATACTCACACTCAGAAACAAACACATATATACAAACACACGTATACACACACACATACACAAACACACACACACATACATACACAGAAACAAACAAGCACACACTCGCTCATACACACAGACACACATATATACAAATAAAAACCAACTTAATCATATACACATAAAGTTACACCTACAGAACGATACACACGTATACACACTCATGTATATACGAGTGTATGTATACATACACACACACATGTACAAACACATATACACACACAAACTTAAACGTAAAGGTACATGCACCAGCAAAATACACACACACATACACATACATACACACACATAGATATAAATACATTCATGTGTGTTTGTGTGTGTCTGTCTGTCTGTGCCTGTATGTATTTGTCAGTGTTTACAGTGTAGTTGACACAGTCTAACCTAGGGGTTAATAGCTGGGGTTTTTAGAAGCCCCAAGGGTTTAAAAAAAACCGATGCGAAACTGAATCATAGGGAGTGCAAGGATTTGTGTAAATTTGTTGTTAAGAAATTATATGTTCAACAAATGCATGATATTCGTGCTGAAAAACGTAGTTTTGCTTAATCCTCTTGAAAAAGAGAGTTGTAGGAATGAAAATTGAATTTGAAAAAGAAGAAGTATTGTTATTATATCGTTTGTATATATATATATATATATATCTTGGAAGTAGGCCATTTGTAATGCATGCTCTGTTAAATTCTACAGCATTTTCTGTGTTGTTTCTTTTGTATGTACATTTGTGTGTGTGTTGGCATCAAAAAATGTAAATGTACATACAAAAGAAACAACACAGAAAATGCTGTAGAATTTAACAGAGCATGCATTACAAATGGCCTACTTCCAAGAAGAATTGTAAGAATGAAAATTGAATTTGAAAAAAGAAGTTTTGTTATTACATCGTTTGTATTTATATATATTTATATATATATATATATTCATATAGCTATCAAGAATTCAACGCATTGAGAGACAAACAGGTTTGAGAACCACTGGTCTGACCCGAGCGACGGCGGAGCTGGCATAGCGTTGGACAACGTTTGAGATGGCGCCATTGGAAAGCCATTAGTCGGCGTATCGAAACGGGCATTAGCGCTGGAAACTGGAGCCATCGTGGTTTTACCAGCGAACGCCGATAACACAGGCGTCGAAAGCTGTTGTTGTTGTTGTTGTTGTTGTTGCTTATGTTGACATACGGCCAAAATAACAAACAAACAAACACACACAAACAAACACACACACACATTACATTAAGACATTTATATCGCGCTTTTCACCCGAGGGTCTCAAAAGCGCTCACACACACATACACACACACACACACACACACACACTCAAGCACAAGAGTCATACACATACACAATCACGAACACACACACTCACCTACATACACACACACACAAACACACACAAAACAGACAAGTACATATACGCACAAACACAAACATACACTCACGTTTACATACTCAAAAACACAAAAATACACACGCACACACACATACATATTGAATAAGAAAACACACACACACACACACATATATATATTACCTATACATATATAGGCACATTCATTTCATTTCAAATTTATTGACCAAAGCAACACGAAATGGTCCAACAAAACACAATATTGTCCACCAAGCAAAACGACGTATATACACGAATTTGTTGCATTATATTTTTTATTATTAATATACATTAATATTATACATAATAAATAATATATATAATATAGCAATACCACAAGGAAACAATATCATATAAGGAGCAAAATAACAAAATACCTATGTGATCTACACAATCATTCTACACACATACACACACACACACATACATACACACACACACACAGAGACAGACACACACATACATGCATACTACATATACACATACAGGCACATACATACATACACACACACACACACACACAGATAGACATACACACACATACACACACACACACACACAGATAGACATACACACACACACACACACACACACACACACAGATAGACACACACACACACACACACACACACACACACACACACACACAGATAGACATACACACACACACACACACACATATAGACACACACACACACACATGAAGAAAAAACAGACACAAGAAGTCCAACACATTTCGCAAAAAGATGATGTACAAAATTGCATAGTGGGCTATGTACCAAAGCGTAATTAATAAAAATTTATTACATTGCGACATTTATAACATTGCGATATAAGGTGCAAAAATTGAGGTGCAAAAAATTTGACCGCGTTGTCGATCTGATTGAGCCGATTATACCGATTTGAATGTAGATTTATTTTAGCCTCGTGGTACGCGAGGATAATGCAAAAAAATACGTGTTCCACAGTGAAATTAAGACAAATAAATAAAACTATTTACACCAATGATATAGTATATTTGTATATATAATTGTATTTTTAAATAGAAACCTAAGAAATTGGGGTTCAAGACCCTATCGTGCTCAAATTATTATCTCGCAATTTATTATCTCTCTTATTATCTTATAATCCAACAGTCCCTGTCAACCCAGCAGTAAATGATGGTACCAGATATCAGTCATGTGTTGTGTCATGCATTCTGGGGAGGTGTTCCTCTCTAATACGTCTTCCGTTCTTGTGGCGTCATAGCGTGGAGAGGGTCGGTTCTGCGGTGGCAGCGAGCTGCACGGGACACACCTGTGTGTGTGTTTATAAGCTTCGGCTTCTTCCCGTGTAGCAGCTGTCACTTGAGCAGCCTTTCATAAGTAAGACTGACCGGAAATTGAGGACGCAGCGACATGCCGGACATTGCGGCGTTGATATTTGACGGAGCGGCAGCGAGAGATGACGTAGCCGGCAACGGCGGTAGAGCACTGGAGGCAAAGCCAGCGTAGGGCGCTGTGGGATTGCCTGGCCCCATGGTATCTTACCTGCAAGTATAAATGTTAGGTTGTGTGTTAGCTGCAGCCAAATACAAGTGTATATTTTGTGTGTTAGTTGCAATCGAATACAAGTGTTAGGTTGTGTGTTAGTTGCAATCAAATACAAATGTTAGGTTGTGTGTTAGCTGCAGCCAAATACATAAAGACACACACACACACACATATATATACACAGTTAACTCGGTATCATATTTGATGTTGATAAATCATATTTTGATGTTAATTAGTCAAATTTTTTCATGTGGATTAGTGTCATTTTTATGTTGATTAGTCAATTTTTTTTGTTTATTAGTCTCCCTCAGACAATGAAACGCCCACACGCACAGTAAAAATGGCGAAATATAAAACCCTATGCTAATGACTACCCGTATGTTCCTAACGAAGAACAGTTTTGTCGTTTGAGAAATCCACATTGTAAATAAACCCAGGACAAATATATACAACGTTAGATGGCTCCGTGTGATGATTATGTTTGTTTTTGTAAGAACAACAGAATTTAACAAATTGCTATATACCGGTTTCTACATAAACAAGCAACAAATATTCCGTTCTATCAAAAATGAACGGAAACAAGCGCCATACAAACATAGCACACGTATGTCAACAATTATTAAGCGCCCTTAGAAATCACCTCTGAGATAAACCGAGAAAAACGTCTATTGGAATAAACACGAGTAAACAGTTATATGGATGCGTACTGTGCCACGTAACGTCACCGAATGAACTCCAATTATGTATACAGTTCTTTCTGCCATGACCTATTTCTTTTTTAACCTACAAATTCCACATAATTCGGATTCTCGTTGATATTATTAATAATTCGTGTTTTTGCAATAGTATTTATAAACATATTATATTCATCTACGGTGTCTCAAAGACGTATACTGACTGCGTAAGCCGATTTTTGCTACGGTAGCTATATTTTTGTGTTAAATGCTACCGCAACCAATTTTTTAAATGTTTCATTTTGGTATTCAAAGTTATTTGGCTTCAAACATTATTTCAACCTGTTCACATTGCTTGGTGGATTTTGCTTACTGGAGCATATCATTTGTCAAAGTATAGTATATATATATATTTAAGAATATCCTACTACGATTGCAGAGTTTGTGAAACAATTCAGAATCGAGATAGGTTCTTAGAAGACATTCTCAGGGGTAAGGACACGCTTACGCTTGTGTACGCTTATAAATGTGCATGTATTGGTCGGTTTGTTCAATGCCGCATTGTAATTGTTGTTGATTTAACTGTCGTCGTGTGTGAGACATTGTTTAATGATTGCGCATTATAAGTGTTTGAATAAATCAAATCAAATGCGTGTGTGTGCAGCGCCCTTGATACTCTCTAGGTGTAGGACGTTACTTATCTACTTACTGTCTATCTATCTACTAATATCTACTTATCCCATGTATCTACTTATCCCCTTCCCTGGCGAGGTGAAACGGATGGGTTCGTTTCTTAAAGAGATAGCCCAATTACCACAAGGCGGGTTTCGTGTGCGCGCAGCCGTGCAGTTTCTGTGCTGGCCGTGACTGCGAAAACCCGTGTGTGGCGGCCGGACCTGCGGTGTGCCAGCCGGGGCCGTGACAGGTTTTGCCCCCGCAAAATTACACGCGAACACAGCCTTCTCCACTGCTGTGTTCAAATGCGTAATTATATATATATAAGCAAGGATACATCACACGCCATTCTAGACATGATCAATGAAATTACAGAGTGTTTTGATAGAAAAGAAAATGCTGCTGTTGTATTCCTCGATCTAAAAAAAGCGTTTGACACCGTAAATCACGATTTACTGAAAAGGAAATGTCAATGTTATGGAATTCGAGGCAATGCACATGACTGGCTATCAACTTACCTTTCCGAAAGAAAGCAATATGTTGAATTGGATAATGAACGGTCAACACTGCGAACAATACAATGTGGAGTGCCCCAGGGTTCTGTATTAGCTCCTACTCTCTTCTTGATATATATAAATTATATCTTCAGTGTGGCAAAAAATTGCAACATGGCGCGGCGCGGCATGTTGCAATAAAATAATAATAATGCAATGTAATAAAATAATGTAATATGTTATTTATTGTATTTTACTCATACTTACTTATTTATTTATTGCATTTTTGTGAATGCTCCTGTTTCTAACTTTTATCTCACTTTTCTACATGGATAATTTTTGCATTGGCTTGCTTTGCATTATGTTTATTGTGTTTATTTATGTGGTGTGATCGTGTACAGTGAGAGAGAGAGAGTGTGTGTGAGTGAAAGATTGTGAGTGCGTGAACGTGTTAGTGTGTCTATGTGTGATCGTGTATAGTTGAATTGTATATTGCGTGCGAGAGAGTGTGAGCGAGTGTGTATAGCTGTGTGTGTGTGTGTGTGTGTGTGTGTGTGTGTGTGTGTGTGTGTGTGTGTGTGTGTGTGCGTGTATGTCATGGTGTGAGCTTGGAGTAGTGTTTGAGGAGTCGTGTCCGAAGTCTTGTGATGGCGCGCGCGTGGCATCCGTTGATACAATTTTAGTTTGTTTGTTTTCGTTATCATCTATTTCACAATTCTTTGTGAAATTAACTTAATTTAAATTAACCTAAATTAATTAATGACGATTAATTAATTAATGACGACTTTAATTAATTAATGATAATTTAAACTAATTAAATTAATTTAAATTAACACAATTCATTCGTCTTTATGGGCACCGTATAAAATCAGTGTGTTTGCTATTGTGTCTGTTCTACCAGTGGTTTAATAGTATAAGCAAACGGAGAATGCTAAAAACAAACTAATACACTTATTTACAGATTTATTGATTTTCTGAGAGATATACACACTTTCAAGAATTTTTACATAATATAATCGCTAAAACCGTCTCAAGAAGACTGTGAATTTGATATTTTCATTTGGTTTCGTTTGATGTATTTACATTTATTTTTACTACAGTTATTCTTTTTCCATACTTTTTGTGGATTTTTCGTAAGTAGCATGTTCGTAAGTAGAATGTTCTTAAGTGGAATGTTCGTAAGTAGGATTTTCGTAAGTGAAATGTTCGTAAATAGGGAACTTACTGTATTTATATCTTAACTCTTTATAACTTATTGTATTTACATAAATGAATTATTGAATTTGTGATTTATTGAATTCTTGTGTACACAGCAGACATTTGAATGTCGACGCAATGCGACCTGCGCGAGATTATGGCGACCTTGGTGAGCTTGTTGACCTTGACCTAGCATGACCTTCTCTCCGGCCGTTATTCGTAACATGTCGCTAGCAGACGCATCCATTCCGCTTTTGAATTGCAACGGCTCCAAAATCGACTCAGATGATTACTGCTTTGATATCGCTAGCAGAAGTCCAACGGCGCAAGCCGAAGACGTTTCCGGTGTGGCTTCTGACGGAACCCGATGCTCCGTCAGAAATGGCGCCGTTACGTCACGTTTGCCGCAACAGCTGACGCGTGTTTTCAACGCCGACAATGCGCGCATTCTTGCCGCCCTACTGGTGTTGTTATTTATTGGCTACCACGGTCTGTTACGGCTGGTCTACGGCGGCGATTCTTGCGCTTGGCTGCTACGGCGCGGCGAGCTGCACGGCGCAGGAGTATGGCAGCCATACGGCTGTATGGTCCATACCTACAGCATACAAGACGCCCGGCGGTGTCTTCGCTATCTGGATTTCTTGGGACAGCGCAGCTATGTGACATTTGTGGGCGATTCCCGCGTACGTCAGCTGTATGTGGCGTTTGTGGCTCAATTCGGCGACAAGCCACCACCTCATCCGTTGTCTGCGATTAACGAACGCGCAGCCGGATCAAAGAATAGCGCCCAAGGCAATATTAGCAACAGCCTAGCAGACAAACAGCAAAGGCATCGCGATTTGGAGTACGTCGAACCTCGGCTGAATTTGCGCGTGCGTTTTCTCTGGCGACCGCATGTGGACGCATCGTTTCGCGACGTTTTTGTGGCTTGGCGCGATTCAACGCCGCCTGCCGACGCATCCGGCGATCCGGCCGCCTGGGCTGACGTACCGCGGCTTATCGTAGCCGGCAGTGCGACACACGCCATCCTGCGCGCCAACGGATCGACGGACGAGCTTGCGCTGCAGGAATACGCCCACAACGTGAGTCGTATCGGAGCTGTGATGAGTCAATTGACGGATGAAGATTCCCGACGTCGTGTGCTGTGGACTTTACAGCAGCCCGTGTTCTACGATCGGTTAGCAGAACGTCGACGAGCCATAACCAACGCTCAGGTGAGAAAGATTAATCTACTCGTGTATTGTATTGTATGTGGCTAATTATTATTATTATTAATTATAGACAAATACAGTAGCATGGGGGAAGAGTGCAAGTGCACTATTACCACCCTGTGCGGTGGTCCCATGTGTACTGGAAGCTAACCAAAAAGATTCAGAGAGAAAGAGAGTTCGAAAAGAAACAATTCTACAAAGAGAGTTGGAAAAGAAAATAATGAATAAATAACAATAAATAATAAACCATCATCCGATAACAATCCACAATAAATATGTGATTCAGTAAATAACAACCATCAATAAATAATAATAAATATTAATAAATAACAATCAAGAACAATAAATATGATTCAATAAGAAACATCCAACAATTAATAAAAATATGATTCAATAAGTAACAACAACACAAATAAATATGTGATTCAGTAAATAACAACCATCAATAGATAAGAATATATATTAATAAATAAGTAATAAATAACAATCAAGAACAATAAATATGATTCAATAAGAAACATCTAAGAATTCAATGGCTGCTGGTGTATATAATTATATTTGTGTGTGTATGTGTGTGTGTGTGTGTGTGCATGTATTTGGTTGCAGCTAACACACAACTTAGTATTTGTATTTGCGGATAATATACAATGGGGGAGCACTATGATGATAATTGTTGTATTGGTAATTGTACCATATGGCGTCCCCACAGACAATAAAACACGACGAAACTCGAAGATAAATGAAATTAATAAATACACAAAAAATCTCAGCTCATGATTGAGTCAATGAAAATAAATTGATTTCAAAATAAACTGATTAAAAATCATTGATGGTAGAAATCGAAGTCATACATGATCATCGTTGATTTGGCGTGTAAAAATATCGCTAAATCACTGAATAATTCAATCTCAATTTGTGATTTGGTTCACCCACTCGCGTATGATTGGTGACGTCAAGTTCTGCTTGATCATCATTGGCTGCAGTTCTAATCACACGCCACATCGCTTGGCCTTGATATCTGTGCTGCAAGTAACTCGGTCCACTCAGTAGTAGCCTACTTGTGTGTGACTGTCTTGATCGTACGTGATTTGTGATTTTTCTCGTATAATACTTCAAACAAGAAGGGTTCGATGAATGCATGTATGTAACTTGTGTGGGTTGAATACCTCCCATATGGTTGAGAACCACTGGATAAAGTCAAATGTTGATTTGTTCTACAAGTGTCTAATTAATATAATTAATTATATTTTCTATAATTATCCTGCGGTTTACTTTTTCCAATAGTTTACACCATTGTTTCATGGAAATATTTATCATAAATAAACTTTATACATACTACATACATAAACTATATTACATAAATATATTTGAATAAATATATTTTACATAACTAAGAGCATTCATCAGATTTGTGCATATATTTGTATTTTATTGAAATTGATATAATTCATACTATAATGAAGTTTGTTCTTTTGGATAAATAAAACTTTGACAGACTGAATTTTTCTTTTCACTCTGAAATAGCTCTGGCATGGAAATTATGCAGTAGAATTTTGTGAGTATTAAACTACGGGTTTAAAGGGATTTTGGGGCCGTTACCGGGATTTTGGGGCCGTTACAAATTGGGTTTCAACTTTCAGGTGGAGCGGTACAATACAGCCGCACGGCAAGCTCTCGCTTCGACTTCGTCCGGTGTTCGTCTTTGGGAAAGCCATCGACTTATTGGACAAGCCTTGCTAGGCGACAGCCGGGATGGATTGCATGCCGGAGATCGGGCCACACGACACACGGCACAGCTATTGATCAATATGTATTGCAATGACCGTATGAATTTCAACGATGGAACTTGTTGCAGCTCCAGCGAGCAACCGCAACCGTTGCAAATCATCACCTTTGCTGTGATGTGTGTATGTCTTGTGATATCACTTCTGGTGAAGGCTATGAGCTGGAAACGTCATAGCCGAAGTCACACCTTCGCTACCGGGGTCAATAAACCTTCCTCTTCGTATTCCTGTCCTACGTCTTCGTCTGTCAGACAAAGGCTTTGGAGTCCACCACCAGCCGCAGATCTTCTGGAGCTGGTTCATTGTGTAGGTCGTTTGGGCGTGATAATGGCCTACTTTTTCCTCTGCGATCGCACCACGTTCTTCATGAAGGAAAATCGCTACTTTACGCCGCTCAATTTTTGGCTTCCTCTACTCTACATCGGCGCGTTGGGGTTGTTTTTCAGCGAGCGAAGTCGTTTCACCGGCGTTCTACATCGTGACCAAACCGACGAGTGGAAGGGATGGATGCAACTAATGATTCTTGTGTACCACATGACCTACGCCAGCCAAGTTCTTCCCATCTACATGCACATTCGAGTTCTTGTATCTTCCTACCTCTTCTTGACGGGATACGGTCATTTCATGCTCTTCTGGACTACCGGACAACTAGGAATCGTGCGGTTCTTTAAGGTTTTATTCCGGATGAACATGTTGACTGTAGTTTTGTGTTTCGTCATGAACCGTCCTTATCAGTTCTACTACTTTGTTCCTCTGGTGACCTTCTGGTACGTCATGTTGTACATCATGCTGGCAATGCCTCCACGCGTTACGGCACAATCAAGCGAAGCCGATCACACGCAATACTTATACATGGTGGTGAAATTCGTCGTCTTTTTCTCGCTGATCTTCGTTCTCTTCATGTCCGAGGTCTTTTTCGAGAAGATCTTTGTGATGCGACCATGGAAGGCGCTGTATGTCACTGAGGATGACGACATCCACCAATGGTGGTTTCGCTGTAAGCTGGATCGTTTCAGCGTAGGCTACGGTATGGTGTTTGCGTTTGTGTGCGCTGTAGCACGCCGTCATCTGGTCTTTGACGACACAACACCGGGAAATCTAGCTTCGGGCAAGACCGCCGCTTTGGCTCTGGCACTAGCCACTCTGGCTATCGGAGGCCACACGACCTTCACGCTGATTTGCGACTCGAAACCCGACTGTAATGCCATGCATCCTTTTCTGGTGGTCGCTCCAATTGTCGGATATATTGTACTGCGTAATCTGGTTGGTCGAGCACGGACGCGTTTCTCCGCCTTCTTCGCGTGGTTCGGACGTCTCTCCCTCGAATTGTTCATTTGCCAATATCACATCTGGCTAGCTGCCGATACTTATGGAGTTCTAGTGTTGGTTCCTTTATATCCCGTTCTCAACGTGCTCATAACTTCTTTCATCTTTGTCTGTGTCAGCATGGAGGTACATCGCATCACATCAGCGCTCAGTGTGGTCTGTGTACCCAACGATTGGAGACTGTGCGTGCGTAATTTTGCGCTCTTTCTACTCATATTACTACCTATCGCTGTACACGACGGAATGTTCTAGAAATGGAATTATCAACCTTTCCAATCATCCATTCGATGCCCCCTAATGGATTTTCGAGTATGGTCCCATATGCCCTGCCTGACTTTACTTGACTGCTCAATTAATTATCTCCAATCCTATTTTTTCACAGTACGTCTTCTACATCCACGAGTGTTTCACTTGCTTGAATTCACTGTACTTTGCACACTGATTAATGAGAAAACCAAACATAACCATTGGTCATTATATTATTTATAAACAATTGATAATTCATGCCAGTATCCAGAAATTGTTCCCCAGATCCTCAGCCTTTTGTTCCCATTCCTCGAAGAGGTATGATATCTTCGGTTAGGAACCCCTCTTTCTAGAACAATGATCAATGCGGTCGTGGAGGTCGAAGGTCGATCGAAGCTTGACCTAGAATCTTAGGCGAGAATCTTCGGCTAAGAGGTCTTAGGCCACAAATGGTACTTTACTAAAGACCCTTGCGACAAGATTTTCTTTAGGCGAAATGTCTGGAAAAACGTTGTTTGTGTAATGAATAAATGTATTCATTATAGAAATCACTAAATCTCTCATATCGCTGTCATCAAAAATATCTCAACTGGAGTCAGAGTAACTGGAGAGATGTAACTGGAGTGTTTCAGCAACATCAGCCAGTTCTTCGTCATCATCAGAGGAGTCATCAAATATTATCTCATGATGAAATGTCTCATCACAGATATCATTACATACTGATGCTAAAAAGCTTACTCGCATGTATAGGAAACCTCCTATTTATAAAGTGAAAATTTAGACCAAAAAAAGGTTTCTTATACACTGGAAAATATTATATTTTTGGACTTATTTATGAACTTTTCTGCGCGCACAAATATGATTGGACATTTGGTGGATTTTCGACAAATATTTTGTGCTGAAATAATTTGCAGTATTTCGTACAGTTGGAATTCACACTTGTTCGTTTGCATATATGAGTTTTCATCCTCGTAATACATCAAGTATCGCTTTGTTTAATTTAGGAATACTCCGCAAGATGTTCCGTATAGACTGTCCTTCGTCTATGGATGTTGGCTGTTCAAATTTCTTGCATAACTCGGCGATTTTCATCGTAGTGGTGATTCAAGGTTGTGAACAATGTAGCTGTCCATTAATTGTGTTGTGTTATGGGTTTAACTTCAGTCCTTAAACTTAATTCGAGTCCTTAACCTTAATGTCAGAACTTAACCTAAATTTCAGTTCTTTCACAAACCATTCTCAATCAAAATTCAAAATTCATTCAAAATTTCTGCCACAATTTCAGGCATACTGTTCAGTTAAAGCTATTTTCTGTTCGGACAAAATATTTCCGCTAAACAGTATTCCAAACGTTTCATTTTGTCTGGTATTTTTAACTGATGAAATTCAAAAGTTTCCAGTGAGCTTTCCGCCCAATGCAAGATTAGTTAGTGATATGTTTACTATACATGCAAATGAGCTCATATTAACACGATATTTTGATGACATATTAACTAGATGTGTGCGTGTGTGTTAGTTTTTTGTAAGTGTGTCATTTTTCACTGCCTGAAAAGGATTATTGATCAATTCGAGGTTATTTATGTATATTGAGTGAAGGTGTATGGAAAGATGCATATGTTTGATGTTTTCATGCGTTTTTGCGCGTTTGTATGTCATATAATGTTTGAGCTATGATTTGTGTCTTTTGCTTTGTGACTTACATTGTTTTTTGCTTGTGATAAAATATAATTCATAAATGGATTTTTTGTACTTCCGACAGAATAAAGTCTTATATATTAAATGTAATATGAAAATATTAAATATTACAAATTCAGTAATAAATCCTGAAATTTTCTGGAGTTTATACAGTTTGAGTAGGTAAATTCCATATATTCACTCTGTGAATGTATAATGATTTGATTCGATTCGCTCATTTGGCCTATGTAAAAAGTAAATTTCGAATATAAAATTCAATTTTTTCAATAAGAAAAAACCCCAATTTTTCCCGTGTCCACAAAAATAAATCCTCCTTTTAGCGATTCGGAACATATGCTAATCTTGTGTTTCTTTAAACCCTTCGCGTCTAATTTCTAAGCCCTCCGTCTGTGAAAATACTGAAACCGCCCATACTTTTTGATTACATTGAAAGTGGCGAATTCTTTGCGATTTGATGAATTCTTGAAGTGGCGAATTCTTTGCGCATATTTTGTCAACAGACGCCATGGCTGCGCTACAATTGTAGCATTTTTCAAATCTGGAAAATCTAGAAATCTGCTTTGCGTTCCAACAATAGTGAATGTCCATGCTAAAAGCCCTGACGCACCTTTTATACTGATTATGACGAATTCAGCTGTGTTTTCCGTTTGTATGTCCATATGTATGTGTGTGTGCGTGTGTGTGTGTGTGTGTTTGAATATATACATGTGTGCGTGTGTGTGTGCATTGGAACACATCATACTAACACACACGCTCGCATACACACATATTTAAACAAAACATCAGTGAACGCGCATACATACTCAAACATACGCACACAAAAGCAAACACACTCACACACACACAAAAGCAAACGCACTCACACTCTCACACACACACACGCACAAACGCAAACACACTCACACACACACACACACGCACAAAAGCAAACACACTCACACACAAGCAAACACACTCACACACACAGGCATAAAAGCAAACACACACACACACACACACTGACAATGGCACACGCAGAAAGCGTACAGTGAATCCATCCTGGTCAGATTCGCTTTCTGCCTCACCCAAGGAGATAGCGGTTATTCATTTGCCACTCGGTTGCCGACACACAGACATACAAACACACCCACACACATGAACATACACACACATGCACATACACACACACGCATACATACATACACAGGCAACACTGCCCCTCGTATATGTATGTTTGTGTGTGTGTCTGCGTGTATATGTGTATATTTGTGTGTATGCGTGTATCTCTGTGTGTGTGTGTGTGTGTGTGTGTGTGTGTGTGTGTGTGTGTGTGTGTGTGTATGTGTGAGAGAGCTTGTCATTTGTGTCTCGGACGGCAGGCATAGCGTACTAGGTTGTTCAGCGCTGAGCCACACAAATGTCGAGTCTATGGTGTTTATTGTTGGTTGTTTTCACTGCTACAACATTCGTTTCCCCAGTGAAGACAGCTTCCCTTGTACCTCACCAAAGCATTAGCAGCAGCTGTCACCTAGCTGCCGGAGAACAATGGAGGGACCAACAGCTGCAGCAAGTCCTCAGCGTGCTGCACGAGGTCCGTCTCTACCATCGGCAGCTGTCGGAAAAACAGCTGCGGCAGCTTGTGAAACAGCTTCAACTGCTTTACGACTGTCTGCGTGAAGCCAGACTTGTTCCTTCCTCGGAGCGCTTCAACGCGCAAGCCGCAGAACTCTCTTCTTCACTTCAAGACTTCCAGCAAGAGCACTACGATCGTCAGCGGTTGTGGAACGCCGGAGAGTTGAAGCTTCACCAGGAAAATGGAGCCGTGTGGTCGCGTCAAGGTCACGGGCCGACGGATTCCGGAAACGGACACACGGACAACGCGTACAGTTCCGAACGACGACCAAATCAGGTGGCATCCATCAATAGTTTGACGTCGGGAATATTGGATAGTTCACGAGGATCATTGGCGCAGCAGAAGCCACTAGATTCCGAGTGGTTCGGTAGTGACAATGGGGATTGGCCAACCGGAAACCCTAGAGGAACATCGATACAGCAGTCATCAGTGATGAACGATGATCATTCAGGATCCACCGACGCTCACACAGTAGGCGTCGCGATGTCGTCTCCTGAAGCTTTAGAACAACTCAATAACTTGATTGGGGAAGTCCAGCAAACACTGATCACTCCATACCAGGCGCCGATTGGAGGCTCCATCCAAGCACAAATGGTGTCTCCCGATTTCGGCATGAATCCTATCGGCGGTGTGATGAACTTGCCTTCCAGCGGAAATCCAGCTCTGCTTAGCGGCGGCCTCATTCCCCAACTGACTTCGGCCCCGTTTGGCAGTGCTGGAAGCGGCGGAAGGGGCACACCGATGGGTCAAAACTGTCGCTGTCTGACTCGAGGCTCAATGTTGGGTCTGATCGCGGCCGGGGTGGCAGCCACAGCTCTCACGGCCTATATCAACACTCTCTTCCAGCAGAGCGTCGGGAAACGTCGGTCTGGCTCGCGTCGAATCCAACGCACGGATTTCTCTCAAGTGGCCCGTTCACTCTTGCTGGACACATGCGCTCTCGGAATACAGATGATGGATAGAAGGCAAAGTGATTGGAAGAGTATTATTGATGGTAAAGACATGTCTTTGCTACCAGGCAAGATCCTGCTGAAAGGTAATTATTCATCTGGGCAGCTACTCGACGGCGTTCGTTCAGTTAGGCAGCGACGTCACCTACTATCCAAAGCTGTTCATAATAATCTGGATCGTAAGGTGGTCGAGTTCAACCTTCTTGATGCGCCGATGCGCATATCACCGCAAGATCCGGGTCCTGCGCTTCTTCTCAATGGGATGTCGCAAAAGGAGTTGACTTTTCTTCAAGAATTGGCACCGCTCGTGAAAAACAAAGAGCCCGCAAGTAATAAGTCGTATTTCAGTGAGTCATCTGATATTCAAACTGCTCCAAGAGATTATTCAAGATATTATTCTCTGGGGCGAAAGTATGACGGAAAGTTTTCAGGAATCGCTTTTGCATCTTCTACGAGGAATCCAGTGGAAGCGGAGTTCCTCCAGAGTCAATCACCCGACGGCTACAATGATATTCTTCATCAATCTCAGAACTTGATGGAGACCACAGCCGAAATGCCGCCTCTTAGCTCCAACAGCGGATATCAAACTGTGTCCAGACGGTCATCCGAAGTTTATTCTGCTGGGAACGGAGGTATTTTTCCACGGAAGCGTTTTAATCCTCCTGTTCTGAGGAGACCTGTTGAAGGACTAAACCAGTGGAAAACATCCAGTCACTCGGCAGTGACCACCGAAGTGGTCGAAGACTTTCTAAAAGGTTCCTTGCAAGGTCATCAACTCGGTTTGTACGATGATATATCTAGTGTATTCCAGGTGGAGGAGAATGGCGAGGTGAAAGACTCAACCAGAAAAGGAAGGTACACCAAGCCCGCTGCCAGAAGTCCGCTGTCCAGAATACGAGAATTCTTTCTCGGCAGGTGAGTAGAAACTTGTTCTGTGCAAACATCACACCAAAACACCAAAGCAGTGTTTCAAAACCTTTTTCTTGCTATGGCCACCTTCAAAACAATGCGAGTCCTTATTCCCCCCCTCCAGAATGTGTCATTGGCCTCCCTAGAAGTCCTTGTGGCCCCATATATACATGGAGTGTATCAAAGCGACTTCTCCAGAGCTCATATACGCCGTTGACTATTTCCAAACAAAGAAACAAAGGAATATGCCGCTTCAACACGAAATTGTTTTGCCATCTGAGAAAATATGGTGACCCCATCTTTCAATTTCGGTCCTGTGATCCCTCAAGAAGAGTTCATGACCCACGTTGGGAAACACTACACTAGAGAACCGAACCCAGTGGTTCTTAACCTTCTTCAGTTTTCGCATCCTTTTAAAATCAGTAGTTATTACTAGTACAGCATGGATTCTCGAGTTTTTTGCGATATTATCCCCTCATTAGAAAAAAAAGTTTGATATATCTATTCGCACACTGCTTAATAGGATTTAGCAGGACATTTTTTCCACCAAAAATTACAGAGCATAAGTAATATATAATTTCTTTAAATTTTCGGGAAACATTTTGTCTCTAAATTTTAAATTGAGGAGACTTGGCGAAGCATGAAGAGCTACACTCGAACGCTGACTACATAATATAATAATAATGGACTGGGGCACACTGATTCAGTCCTCGAACTTGAACCAAAATTACAGGACTTCATTTACAGTGGGAAGAAATTTATATGTCCTGATTATGATTTTTGGGGGGCTAGGACCCCCCCCCCCCCACCGTGGCGCCGCCACTGATTAATAGTAATGTTAAATATATAGTTGTATAGTTATATAGTTAGTATGTATAGTTATAATATAAATGTTAATTACTATTATAATGCATTTGGTTGTATGTTTTTGTTCTAATTAGTTGGTGAAAAAGCGGCTAAAACAATCATACGATTTTAGAACGTAATAATAATGGGAATAATTATAATATATATTGTTTTATATATAATTAATTGTATGTTTTTTCCTCTTTAGTTGGCGAAGAAACGGCGCCTTTGCGCCACGGTGTGATTGTGTGGCGTTGGACTCCAAACAGCTTGGATACCTAGGATCACCCGTACAGTCTCTGGTTATGTCTGGAGTTGTGCTTGGTGTGACATCTTCAATTGGCTCATTTTCCAATCACTTTCCCCTCCCGTACCGATCAAGGGCGAATTCTATAATCCAACAGCATCTGTCCACCCAGTAGTAAATGGTACCAGATATCAGTCATGTTTTGTGTCATGCATTCTGGGGAGGTGGCCCTCTCTAATACGTCTTCCGTTCTTGTGGCGTCATAGCGTGGAGAGGGTCGGTTCTGCGGTGGCAGCGAGCTGCACGGGACACACCTGTGTGTGTTCATAAGCTTCCACTTCTTCCCGTGTAGCAGCTGTCACTTGAGACCTTTTACCTTTTGTCCCCCCAATAGAAAAATACCTGGATACGCTCATGCTACACACGTGAAACGCTTATAACTTTAATAATGCTAAACAAATTTAATGCCAATATTAAAAAATAACTAAAGGTTTTATAATAATTCACTGATAATGCTAAAAATTATCAAATTACCTTAACTTACAAAAAAGTTAGATAGAATTACAGTGACTGTTTTAGCGTTCATATTTGGAAAAATTCAAACAAATTACCCGTTGGGTATTGGGTATTCATAATTTAGCACCCTCTGGTTGTGTCCTCTGCATACGTCAGTAATAATTGGGTAATGGGTAATTGGGCAGTGGTACCCAACCTTTTTCAGCTTGTTACCCAATTTAGTGTGCCAAATTATAAACATGTTACCCCTAGCACAAATTGTTGTCAACAATGATATATATAAACTAAATACTAGAGATAATATATTTTATTTATTGTATTAATATATTTTACATCTCTAACGAATTGTTTAATCACAAACACCAGCTACCGCAATGCTTTTGTGATTTTCAGAATTATCAACATTTTTCAGTCGCCCCTCTATTTATCCCCGAAAAATTGCTAAATTGCTAGATTACCTCCAGGAGGTAAATTACCCTCAGGTTTGGAACCGATGGGTAAAAATTGTTGTTATTTACAGGTTACGTCGTAATACAAACATTATCACTGTATTCGAGAAATGGACGAAAAGCGGATACTGCCTGTAAGTAGTCTATTTATCATTTTATCTATTTATAATTTGTAGATAAATTTCCAAAAACGTAAACATTTTTCTGGAAAATTTCTGGAGACGTTGGAAATTTTTTTTCATATATTTTTCGTTGGTCAAAATCAGTTTTGGAAATCGTTGATACAAATATGCGCAGTGTAGTGATAAATTGTCTCTTAATTAAAATATTCACCTATTGCAAATATCATTATCAAATTATTTTGAGTTATAATTTCTGGTTTTCCTGCAGTGGATACTCTTTTTCAAATTTGATTTTAAATATATTGAACATTATAATTTTGAATTATTTTTTCGGATATAAAATAGTATTATTTTTTCTCTGTGTGTGTGTGTGTGTGTGTGTGTTTGTTGATGATCAATTTATCCATAACGTTCTTCCCATTCTACATTATTTATTTATTTTAACAATAATAATAATAATCGTATGTGCGTTACTTGTACAGTGTACCCGTGATATATAAGAGTGGTCGGGTGTGGAGAAAAGTCTCTCTTATGTCCGGGGAAAATTACACGTAAAGTATATAGAAGACGGGCCAGGAAGAAATACTCTCTTATAACCGACACCGTGGTTCGAATCCCGGCGGAGGAGAATTTCTTAGGGTGAATTCTATAATACAACAGTCCCTGACCACCCAGCAGTAAATGATGATACCAGATATCAGTCATGTGTTGTGTCATGCATTCTGGGGAGATGGTCCTCTCTAATACGTCTTCCGTTCTTGTGGCGCCATAGCGTGGAGAGGGTTGGTTCTGCGGTGACAGCGAGCTGCACGGGACACACCTTTGTGTGTGTTCATAAGCTTCGACTTCTTCCCGTGTAGCAGCTGTCACTTGAGTCCTTTAACCTTTAACCTTTATCCGGATTACACTGGTATTTCGGTGTTTGACAGTACAAATGGATGATATTATATCTCTGACGCAATCGCTCAACAATAAGACAGAGTGGTGGAGGAAAACCGACTTCTCCGGCACTCTTTCCAACAACAAAATTGCGATTCAACACTTCACTAAATTGCTTAAATTAGGTGGGTGGCCCACCGTCAATGAAACCGCAAATATGTATGTGTGTGTGTGTGTATGTTTCAGAGTATTCAAATTCTCCTTTATATGTATTAAAACCCAAAAAACCCAGCCTTTTGAAAAAGAAAACTTTATTTATCAACTTAATTATATAAACTTTTTATGATACTTCAACTTAAACTTGAACATACTTAAACTAACTTCAACATAAACTTCAATCATAGTGAGCGATTTTATAATTAGAATATGATTTCGTTCAACACAGCTTAAATTCATCAAATTAGTAACATAGAATAACGTTTTTTTACGTTTATCTATTTATATTAAAACATATTTTTATTATTTTAATTTATATTTATATTTATAAATATAATTTAAAAATAATTTAACTTTTTATTCAACAGTAAACGCCGATCGATTTCCTGTGTTGGGAAATCTACGGCGTGCTATCGAGGCGCCATCTAGTGAGTGTAGCAGGTACTACATTTGCAGAGCTTCCCGCCAGGGGGCGCTAGCAGGCGAGCCAATCAGCGTTGCCGTTCCGTTGCTACAAATTCCGTTGTCATGGATACTGGCCGAATCGACCAATGGGAATTTAGCGAATTTCTGTCGAATTTCCGTCGATAGTGATTGTGTGGCCTTGAAGAAATTGTGCAAAGGGGAATAATTAATTTATGACACATTTGGCTGGAAGAAAGTGCTTCGCTTTTTGAAAAACAAATATATAACGCATATGATCTGATGAAACTTTCAAATAAACATTGATAATTTATTGGTGATTATATTGGTTTTCTTTTTTTTTCAAAGACACAAACACACGCAAAGAGACGAGAATATTCAAAAATATATACAGAACAATTAACATCAAATCACCAGAAAGTTAGTAAATCAAGTATATATATATATATATATATATGTTGGATTTTAATTTCATGTTAGTTCATTGGAAAAAAGTGAAATAATTTTTTAATAACAAAAAAACTAGAGGGCAGTCATAATAGACAGTCAAAATAATTTTATTCAAATCCACAGCGTAAAAGATTGAACTTCAATAACATGTACAGTCAATCGTGGTCAAATAGATAGACAAAATTGAATAAATAAACCCAATACTAATTAAGGCAATAATAAGACAAAATCGTTCATTTAACTTCAGAGTGTCTGATGATAATTCAAGACAAAAAAACGACGCACAGAAATTGCAATTGAAACAAAAATCATTCAATCAAAATATCTCCCACAAAACGGTGAAATTCAGACATGCAAATATTTTCAAAGTCCTGATTGAAGCAAGAAAATGACCAAATTATGACACACAAATAAATTACACAAGGCAAACAAAATACACACCGATTTTCTGATCAAATACGAAATTTTTTAAATCGCAACAAAAACAAATAAAGAAAAATAAAATACAGGAAATATATAGCGATTTATATAGAGAGGCAGTGTTTTGTAGGGTTTTTAGTTTTGAATTAAATAAATCGGGAAGAAAAACTACAATCAAATTATATAAAAATAACTAAACCATACATAAACAAAACAAAAGCTTGCACAAAAGAAAATAATTAATTCTAAAAAATGGCATTTTCAACCTGGAAAAAAAACTGAGAATAAAATCAAAGCACAAACAATGATTTTTGAGTATCGTTCATTTTTAACCATATTCACTGCTTAGTATAGTATGTGGGCTCATTTTTGGATGTTTATTGGTCTCACTTTTAATGTTGATTTGTCTCAATTCGGATGTTGAAACAGTACAGATGTCATCTCTGTCAAAAGCTCGTTGAATATTGCGTCGGCAATCAAACTATCGCTTCACTAGATACGGCTCGAATGCAAGAGCGCGTCCGCATTCAAGTGAATCCAACGCCCACAGTTCGCTGACTACGCACGCACACCGACACAACCCTCCCACGGCGACACTAGCGCCTCTAGCGGACGAAACAAGAACTACGCCGGCCAAACGCAAGAGCGACGCCAGCTCACGCCGCGGGGGGCAAGTTTCGCCCGATAGAAACACACGGCCAACACTCAATAACGGCTGCGAAAGACCATTCGCTTCTGCTTGCGCTGCTGTGAGCGGAGCAACTTGTTGTAGTGAAAGTGGGCGGCGCCTAATGCGTTGAGCGCGCGCCGCTGGCCAATCAGCGTGCAGTTCGAATGGCTCCTCAGCCAACCAGCGCCCGGCTCTTCGGCTCTCGATTATCCATTGAGGAGATAAAAGCCAAGCACCCGTCGCTAATGCCCGCAGTATAGTGAGAGTACGCCTCCGTAAACCGCTAATCACGTGTGTTGTATCAGCATTCACCTGTGATAGTTCATAGAGTTTACAGTTAATAGTTAATTGGTAATACTTCACGATCCATAGTTCATAATCTATAGTTTACAGTTAATAGTTAATTGGTAATACTTCACGATCCATAGTTCATAATCTATACTTTATCATTTATAGTTCATAATACATTGTTCATAAGCTAGATGACATGTTTAGAAATTCTGTTGGCAAAACAATGCAAATAGGCTTGATTGAATTCGCTCAAACCCAATCGTAGTGGAACACACAAACACAAACACACACAAAGAGACACACACACACACACACACACACAAACATACACACACACAAAGATACACACAAAAACACACACACACAAAGACACACACACACACAAAGAGACACAAATAACACACACACACACAAAGATATATACATACACACACAAAGACACACACACACACACACACACAAACACACAAAAACACACACACACAAAGAAACATACGTACACACACACACAAAGAAACATAAGTACACACACACAAAGAAACATACGTACATACACACAAAGAGACACACACACACACACACAAACACACACATACAAAGAGACACACAAACACACAAAAACACACACACAAAGAAACATACGTAGACACACACACAAAGAAACATAAGTACACACAAACACAGACACAAAGAGACATACATACACACACACAAAGATATATACACACACACAAATAGACACACACACACACACACAAAGAAACATAAGTACACACACAAAGACACACAGACACACACACATGCGTTACCTTGGCAACCACATTGATGCCGCCCAGATGTTCAATCGCCGATACAAGCGCAACCCGCTCAGCAGCCGTCTGATTGGTGAAAACCAGCGCTGGGGGCGTGGCCAAGTGCATTGTGGGTGTGGCTAACGACGCAGTGGGCGTGTCCACCGATACAGTGGGTGTGGTTAATGTTGTAGTGGGCGTGGTTAACGTTGTAGTGGGCGTGGTCTTAGCCACAGTGGGCGTGGCCTTGTATACAGTGGGCGTGGTCTTAGCCACAGTGGGCGTGGCCTTGGATACAGTGGGCGTGGTCTTGGACACAGTGGGCGTGGCTTTCAGCAGTCGAGGCATAACGTGTGTAAAGTCGAGAGAGCTGCGCCGATGGTGTTTGTTGGTGTTTGTTGCTATGACAACTGTTGATTGAATATTGTCGGCCAAAGGAACGGAGCTAGTCTGATCTTGTCGCTCTGTCGTTTTGAGTTTGCCTGTCCGTTTCTGTTGAGATTGACAGAAATGGATTAACACACACACACACACACACACACACACACACACACACACACACACACACACACAAGCACACACACAAACACACACAAAGTATAAACACCAACACACAGGGATACACACACGAGACATACATACACTCAAAGTACACACACACACACACACACGTGAAACACACAAACACACACACGCAAAACACAGACACACACACACGAAACACACACACGAAACACACACATGGTACATACGAAACACACAAACACACACACACACACACAACCATGGACACGCAATACAAACACACGCATACACACAAAACACATACACACACACACAAAGCACAAACACACACACGAAACACACACATACACACTCATGGTACATACGAAACACACACACACACACACACACACACATACACACACACACAGCGAATAAGCCTGGCCGTCATTCGTGGCAACGCCGCCTCCATTGTATTGTAGTGTTGTTAATATGTGTACACGTTTGTAAATATATTTATTTACACACACAAACGAAAAACTCACCTTTTTGACAGCCAGTTTTGTTCGTTTGGTTCGTAGTTTGCCACCAGCACGAGCCGTGTCAGATTGAGAAGATGCGGTGGCGACGGCATCACACAGCGCTGGATGTAACGGCATCCTGCCGCTGGTCGTTTGTGATGACAAGCCTGCTTGGGATTTACCGCAAGAAAACGACTGACAGCTGCTGCTTTCATCATCTCCGCCGCCGTGATCCGGCGTCAAAATCATGTCCGGCCGTTCTGTGTGCAGCCGCCGCCGGCGACGCCGTTGAGGTTGTTTGATAGAAGGAAGTACATTCTCCTCCATGATGATGTTTCGTCGAAGCGAACGACGAGCGGCTTTGGCCGGTGGTGAAAAAGCAACACCGTCACGATCCGTCAAAGTTGTTGACTGGCGCTTTGAGCGTTGCGTCGAGCCAGATACTTCTTTCATAGTCGGTGGATTGCTGGAGGCATCTGGAACGCTAGAATAAGAGTCGACTGAGGATGTGATGCTTCCGTCACGCCGAACACTTCTTCGTTTATCGATTGAGCGTGTGTTTTCAGTTCGATGTGTGGCCTCTCTATGGACCAACGTCGATGAAGGATGATCTACTGAATGAGATACGTTGGTGACTTCCACCTGTGACCCACAAGTGACCTCGGGAGTTGCCATGTTGAAGGTCTTGATCGGGAAGCTGCCGGAGGACTTTTTCTGTGATCCGTTGGTGACCTGGTCATCTGACCCGTCAATGACCTCATCCTGTGACCTATTGGTGACCTTCGAACGTGACCTAATGATGACCTTCTCACCTAGTCCACCAATGGCCTTATCTTGAGAATCATTGGTGACCTTATCAACTGACCCATTGGTGACCTTACCATTTGACACATTGGTGACCTTGTTAACTGATCCATTGGCGACTTTATCATTTGACCTACTGGTGACCTTCGACCGTGATCCGCCGGTGACCTCGCGCAAGCGTGGCGAGCCGCTGTCAGCATGGCTCACAGAGAAGTCTGGAGGACTGTCTGAGCGATGATGTATTGTGATAGGACGAGTCCGTGCGTCGTTTCCAATGCCGCATGCGTCGGAATTGGCGAGCGATGCGTCATTTTCGCCGCACCACACTCCGTTCGGAAAGAAGCTGGCAAATGAAAATGAAATATTAGCCAAAATGTAATAAGCGACTCGGTGTAAAATTCAGCCACGCACAGAACTTATAACTTCACACAAATACGCTACTAACATAACATACCCAAAATAAGTGGTAAATAAAAAAACACACAAACATACAAACATTATACGGCCATACAAACGCATATAAACATTATACAAGTATGTTAAAATACACAAACAGAAAAGCCATACAAATAATAAAAAATATATAAATAAGAAAACACACGAAAACATACAAAAACACCTAGAAACATCATACAAACATGCCCATCATCAAGCATATACAACACAAACATCATACAAACTTATAAAAACATACCAGCACGCAAAAACAAAGAAATATTATAAAAAATAACAGGAAATACCGTTTGTATAGTCTTGTCGCCAGTGGAGTATCCAATTGGTCGCTATCTGAAGAGGCATTTCCATCACTATTTGAGTGACCATCACTATCGCTAGAGCTATGTCTGGAACGAGTACCACAGCGAGCCACAGTGCGACCACGTGGACGAAGCATCTGCTCTATGAAACTACGACCGCTCATTTGCCGTTGCTATATCGGCACATAAACACACACACACACACACACACACATAGAGAGAGATACACAAACACACACACACACACACACACACAGACAGGGGCACAAACACACACAAACACACACACACACACAGAAAGAAAGAGATAGAGACAAACACTCACACACACACACACACACACACACACACACACACACACACACACACACACACACACACACACAGAGAGAGAGAGAGAGACACACATACACACACACACACACAGACACACACATACACATACAGACAAACAAAATTATTTCGACACTCAAAATCAAACAGGAATGCTAATTTCGGTCATCGAAAAACGAAGAATCAAAAAGGATGTGCAAAAATATAGCTTCCCAAAACACAAAAGATAGATTATTGGAATTAATTGGCGAAGGAAATTGTCACCCACCAGCGACAACACAAATGTTTAAAAATAAGTATAATCTCTGGAATACAACAGCCACAAGTCTTTGAGATTCTTTTTTGCAAAGACTCGGTGAGAACACACAGAGACATATAAATCGACAAAATTGAGCCTGATGACACATATAAGCAAATTTCGAAGTTTGTTGTTTTACTAAACAAAAAGTCAAAACAAGTTAGATAAAGAAGACTGTCAGAAATTATTAGCAAATAATTTGTATAAACTAAGCTTCAACAAGCGATTGATTGCAAGCTCTGAAAATATCATATCAAAACGAAAAAAATTAATGAATACATTACATACATATATACATATATCATTGAATATTTTTCACACAAAAATTACACAAATAAAACAATATTATCTTGTCAAAATATAAATATGTCTGTCTGTGTGTGTATGTGGTTTGGTGTGTATGTGTGTGTGTGCGTATGTGTATGTGTGTGTGTGTGTGTGTGTGTGTGTATGTGGTTCTGTGTGTATGTGTGTGTGTGTGTGTGTGTGTGTGTGTGTGTGTGTGTGTGTGTGTGTGTGTGTGTGTGTGTGAGTGGGTGTGTGTGTGTGTGCGTGTGTGTGTGTAAGTGTGTGTGTGTAAGTGTATGTGTGTGTGTAAGTGTGTGTGTGTGTGTATTTGTGTGTGTGTGTGTGTGTGTGTGTGTGTGTGTGTGTGTGTGTGTGTGTGTGTGTGTGTGTGTGTGTGTGTGTGTGTGTGTGTGTGTGTGTGTGTGTGTGAATTTGTGTGTGTGTGTATGTGGTTTTGTGAATTTGTGTGTGTGTTTGTGTAAGTGTGTGTGTGTGTGTGTGTGTGTGTGTGTGTGTGTGTGTGTGTGTGTGTGTGTGTGTGTGTGTGTGTGTGTGTGTGTGTGTGTGTGTGTATTTGTGTATGTAATTAAAAAACTACACTCACCAAAGTCGGAGTGAGGCATTGGTCAGAAATAATGTTAGTAGTAGGTTTGGGTACTTGAGCTACACGGGGAGCCATCTTTTTCGCCGATGTTTTCGCCCTTCGACAAAAGCGACGCTTTCGCACAGGAGAAACCAACGGCGATTCGAATCTGAAATTAAAATCAATATGAATACAAAAATAAAATCCAAGAAAAAGTCAAATCGTTTAATCAAATTCGAAATCTAATACAAAAATAGTATATACGTTTCAAAAATAAATGGTAATATAGAGAATAATAAGCTGTTTATCGATAATTATATAACATATATCAATTAAATGATTGAGAAATGATCCAAATAATATTAAATCTCAAGCTTCAACCAGAAGACACGATATAATTTGAAAATACTCTGAAGAATCTGACCAATGAAAATATAGGATATGGTCGAGTGCAATAAATCGTGATTGTGCTGTGTGTGTGTGTGTGTGTGTGTATGTGTGTGTATTTGGTGTGTATGAGTGTGGAAGTGTGATTGTGTGCATGATATATTTATCAGTGTTTAGATGAGTGAATTAGTGCGCGTGAATATGTTTATATGTGAGCGTGTATGTATTGCATCGTATTAACAGTTTGATTTAACCCAGGCAACACAAGATATTTAGCTTCAATTGCCTTTCCAGTTTTGGTTTAATTACATATTTTGGTTCTGTTGACATGAAGGCTGGAAAAAATACATGAATGAATGAATGAATATTAAATATGTCACCCCAATTTTCACGTTAATCTTAATATTTCAAATAAAATTTTTACCTTTCTCACATTTTCTATTCCAAAACACAAGATGTAAAAAAAGTCTCCTTAAAATTTGAAAGATTTATTACAAAAGCAGTTTATGAGATATATTAACCAGATTTGTTGCATTTTCATAAGTGTTTATTGAAATTTTTGTTAATTTTTTTCAAATTCTAAAGAGAATTTGTGGACTTGTATATTTAGTATAAGACAAAATTGTGTGCAATATTCAATTGTTAAGTGTAATTTATATTTTGGATTGTATGGAGTAGTGTAATTTACCCAAACTTTAAGGCTCATTTGGTATATACAATAATCTTATTTTCCAATTTTAACAGCCCCTGTCCACCCAGCAGTAAATGATGGTACCAGATATCAGTCATTTGTTGTGTCATTTATTTTTCGGGAGGTGGTCCTCTCTAATACGTCTTCCATTCTTGTGGCGTCATAGCGTGGAGAAGGTTGGTTCTGCGGTGGCAGCGAGCTGCACGGGACACACCTGTGTGTTCATAAGCTTCCACTTCTTCCCGTGTAGCAGCTGTCACTTGAGGCCTTTTAACATTTATCATCCAATTTGACCCAGATATGACATATAATATAAACGATACGTACATTTCTAAGCCGGATGGTTCGAAATCTCGCTCGGGCAATCGCTCCATTGCCTGCCGGCATGATTCCACCCACCGTACGGATACCAGAGGCAAGCGTAGCTGTTTAGCACGACGATATGTAGCACGTGTACCTTCCTGCGACACACAAGTCAAAAGTTAAAGGTTAAAGGCTGCTCAAGTGACAGCTGCTACACGGGAAGAAGTCGAAGCTTATGAACACACACACAGGTGTGTCCCGTGCAGCTCGCTGCCACCGCATAACCGACCCTCTCCACGCTATGGCGCCTCAAGAACGGAAGACAGACATACAAACACATAGCATTACACTTATAAGACATTTATAACGCGCTTTTCACATCGGAAGATCTCCAAAAACACTCACAAATGAAAATTAATGAAGGGATAAATTGATAAGTGAATTTTGTACAACAAATTATGATATTAAATAAGATTGATTATAAAAACACCACAGAAAATCGATAAATATAAACAAAATGTATATTATTCGGCTTGCATAAAGGTATATTTAATTTAGCCTTTAGATTTGATAATTTTATTTTATTCATCGTTTATTTCCTTAGCTTTATTCTTCTTTTAGCTTTCATTTTCCTGACCAAAAAACGTTCACTTTTTGAAATCTCTTTCTCTCTACATGTTTTTTGGTTAGTTTCCAATACACATGAGGCCACCGCAGGGTGGTAATGGTGCACTTGCACTCTTCCCCCATGCTACTGTATTTACCTGTGTAATTAATAATAATTATAATAATAATAATAAGACAAAGACCAGGATACCTTGAAGATCACATGGGTGGTGGTTTTTGTGATTCGTTTTGTGATCACAGCTCCCATTAATTTCAGCTGTGTGTATACCGCAGACGAGCTGAAGAGAAAATACACACACACACACACAAACGTACACACAAACACACACACACACACACACAAACGTACACACAAACACACACAAACGTACTCACACGAATAAACGCATAAATATACACGCATATACACAAAATATATACAAGTATACATTCAAATACACATACTAATACACACACACATATATAAACACAAACACACACACACAAGCACACACACAAACACACAAACACATACATACACACACACATACACACACAAACACACACACACACACACGCACACAAACACACACATAAACAAACAATCACACACATATATATATATACACACACACACACACAAACACAGACACACAAACACACAGACACATACACAGACAGACACACACAAACACACACACACACATACATACAAACACATACACACACACACAAACACACGCTCACAAACACACATAAACAAACAATCACACACATATATATATATACACACACACACACACAAACACAGACACACAAACACACAGACACATACACAGACAGACACACACAAACACACACACACACATACATACAAACACATACACACACACACAAACACACGCTCACAAATACACACATAAACACACAAGCACACACACATATATACACACACAAATATACACACACACTCACACAAACACAAACACACACACACACACAAATACGCAAACAAACGCACACACAGACACACACACACATACATATACACACACATACACATATACTCGTACATACACAAACACAGACATAAACAAACACACAAATATACAAACACACACACACACATACAAACACAATCACACACATATATATACACACACAAACACACACACACACACACGCTCACAAACACACACATAAACAAACAATCACACACATATGTATACACACACAAACACAGACACACAAACACACAGACACATACAAGACAGACACACACAAACACACACACATACAAACACATACACACACACAAACACAGACACACAAACACATACAGACACACACACACACACACAAACACACACATAAACACACAAGCACACACACATATATATACACACACACACACACACAAACACACACACACACACACAAACACGCAAACACACACAAATACGCAAACAAACGCACACACAGACACACACATACATATACACACACATACACACAAACACATACACACATACTCGTACATACACAAACACAGACATAAATAAACACACAAATATACAAACACACACACACATACAAACACAATCACACACATATATACACACATACAAACACACACACACACACGCTCACAAACACACATAAACAAACAATCACACACATATATACACACACACACACACAATCACACACACACAAACACACACATACAAACACAATCACACACACACACACAGACATAAACAAACAATCACACACACACATACGCTCACAAGCACACAAACACACACGTATATATATACAAACAATCACACACATATAAACACAGACACACAAACACACACAGGCACAGACATAAACAAACACACAAATATACAATCACACACTGACTGACTGACTGACCAGTTTTCGCCGAAGATTCGCACGTCGACAAAAGCCACCACTCCGTCGAGTACAAGCAGGGCGGCCGGTTGAGTTGGCGGCAACAGATCGATATCGTCCAACGGCTCGGATTCACACAGGATCTCCGCATTTCTCATGACAGAAGCGTTGGCTACGGCTGTGGAAGATGAATTAGTAACAGTAGAAGTGATGGCGCCAGATACAGAAGCTATGGCTTTGCATGATGAAAGTTTCTTCTGCTCACAGCTAGACACGACAACAGGACGAGTTTTTTGCATATCATTAACAACTGTGTTTTCAAGATCACGCCCTCTTGCTTTTATATGTGCGTCAGTGTTTTGGTGGTGAATATTCAGGGATACCGGAGAATCTGAACAGCCAGTATCACGAGCAGTTTTGCTTTTCGTATCGCTGGATTTTGTAGCTGATACAGAAACGGCTGGTATTACTGGAAGTTTACGATTCAACATCGCTTCTGAAGTCATTGGCACAGCATTGTTGTTGTTCTGGGGGGTTTTCATGCGATTGAGAGTTTTCCCAGCGGAAGCTACAGCGATGGTAGACGCAGTTGAGGTTTCAGTGGAGCATAAACGTCGTCGGACCCGCGTTTCATTCTTGGCTGCATTGCCGGAATCATTTTTATTGGTGCTGGATCGACGCGTGGCGGATTTACAGCCCGACATGCGACGGCGAAGCACCGATGGAGGAGTTCGACGCAAAAAAGGCGGCGTGTGCGGCCCTCCAGCGTCAGCTTGAGACCGTGCTTCGGTCATTTGTGAAGAAATACAACTGGCTTTCCATCGCGACGCCAACGGTGGAGAAAGACTACTTTCACTGTCACTTGTCTCGTTCAAATGAGTGCGAGACAAAAGCTGACTTGAAGAAAATTGTCCTAAACGTGAGGTGGACAGTAATGGCGTGGCCGGTGTTATCGGCGTTCCAAACAGTCCACCTCTAAACAAATCATCCTCACGATTCAAGCATTCATCCATGACAGCAGAAAATAGTATAGAACTCTGACCTCGTTGTACAAGATTGGTTTTATACCAATTCGCTGATATTACCGGTCTGTGTCATTGAAATAGAATCGATAAGAACGCGTATGTCAACCTAAGCAAACATCACCATGAATAAAACGAACTTCCGAAACAACCAAATGAAATAATTTACTATGCGTCTCAGTCAGTTTTCACATAAAACATCTTGACATGAATTAAAATCATAACATATTCAGTATTCACTAAATTGTCTTTGTAAGACAGCTTAGAGTGTTCGAATTTTCGCCATAATAATTCGCAAATGTATGAGAATTTTCAGATTTTGTCAATCAAGATTTTTACAAGTATATTTTTGTCAACAAATTTCACTATGTTCGCACTGAAATTGGTTGAAAATGATGTTTTATTCCTGGTTAATGAAACTTGTCAAACTTTTAGCTGAAAACACATTTAGCCAATGCAGGTGAAACATTTTGAATCAGTCGGCGCCTAGTGGCTGCATCGCTGGTGGTTTTAGCAGTTTTAAACTCAGGTTATGATTTAGATTTTCAAGTGTTTCATATTAACAGATCTGCTGACTGATTTCTTCCCGTGGATTTCTCGTAAGTATTCTTTGTTTGCATTTTCTGTTTAGTGGCGTGTTTTCATGCGAGTTTATAGTGAAAGTGCTTTAGTTAATTTATGTTTTCATTTGACGTGTGTTTTTGTTTTATCTGTCTTGTTGTTTGACTTACAATTTGACATGCTGATTTATTCTAGCTTCCAATTGCTTTATTTGTGAAACTATATAACTATATGTATATGTATATGTATACATGTTTGTGTGTTGTTGGCGAATTATGAATTAGATAGTGAATTATGGGTGAGGATCATCCGTACGCTTGCATCAGCAACGAGTATGAACTGCACGAGACAATTGGCTCGGGCGGCTTCGCGAAAGTCAAGCGGGCCACACATCTGCTTACCGCAGAATCTGTCGCCATCAAGATTATGGACAAAAAACAGCTGGGTGTACGCTGGCATAATCTCTCTCTATTTCTCTTTATTTCTCTTTATGTCTTTCTCTTCCTTTCTTTTCTTTCTCTCTATTTTATTTCTGTTTTCTTTCTCTCTCTCTCTATTTTTCTTCATATCTTTCTCTTCCTTTCTTTTCCTTCTCTTTATTTTTTTCTTTCTCTATATTTTTTTCTCTCTTTTTCTGTCTTTTTCTTTCTCTATCAATCTCTTCTTTTCTTTCTCTTCATTTCTCTCTCTCAATCTCCATTTATCTTTATTTCTCTCTCTATCTTCCTGTCTATTTGTATCTATCTTCCTATTTATAGCTTCTTTTTATCTCTATCTATATATATTTGCTTTCGCTATTCTATATCTTCCTTTCTATTCGTCTTATCTGTATTTTGATCTCTTTCTCTGTCTCTCTTTCTATTCTTAAACTATATGTAATTCCTCTCACAATATCTTCCTCTCTCAATCTCTATTTCTCTCTCCATCTTACTCTCTCTGTATTTCGCTCTCAATCTCTCTGTCTCTACTTGTTTCTTAGTCTTGTTTCCTGGCTGTCCATCTCTCAAATCAAGAAGCATCATCGAAAGTGCG
>OU696594.1:5312280-5337280 GCA_916048095.2 Sacculina carcini
AACGTGAATGTGAATGGTGCATATGTATATTATATATGTGTGTATATGTGTGTGTATGTGTGTGTGTGTGTGTGTATGTTTGAACAGTTGAAAGGGACCGTCTTACCGAAGAAGAAGGGCGGGTTTTTTTCCGTCAGATCGTGTCTGCCGTGGCTTATATCCACCACAAAGGCTACGCTCATCGCGACCTCAAACCTGTCAGTTTCTATACGTATATATTATGTGTGTGTGTGTGTATGTATGTGTGTGTGTGTGTGTGTGTGTGTGAATGATTCATATGTATATATGTGTGTGTGTCAATTATTAATATGTATATTATGTGTGTGTGTGTGTGTGTCAAACTTGTTAGTTTCTATACATATATATGTGTGTGTGTGTGTGTGAACGGTTCATATGTATATTATGTGTGTGTGTGAATGGTTCATATGTATATTATGTGTGTGTGTGTGTGTGAACGGTTCATACGTATATTATGTGTGTGTATGTGTGTGTGAATGATTCATATGTATATTATGTGTGTGTGTGTGTGAGTGTGTGTGTGAATGATTCATATGTATATTATGTGTTTGTGTGTGTGTGAACGGTTCATACGTATATTATGTGTGTGTATGTGTGTGTGTGAACGGTTCATACGTATATTATGTGTGTGTGTGTGTGTTATGTTTATGCATCAACGTGTTTATGTGTTTACGTTTGTGTGTGTGTGTGTGTGTGTGTGTGTGCTATATGTATGTATGAATGTGTGTGTGCTGTATGTATGAATGTGTGTGTGTGTGTGTGTGAATGCTACATATGCATATTGTAGGTATGTGTGTGTGTGTGTGTTATGTTTATGCATGAACGTATGTGTGTGTATGTGTTTACGTTTTTATGTATGAATGTCTTTTTTGTATATATGCATGTGTGTGTATGTGTGTTTGTATGTGTCTGTTACGTTTTTTTCAACCTTCTTGTCTGTTACGTTATTTCACCTAGGATAACTTATTACTAGATGACAAGATTCGCCTCAAATTAACACGCTAATAAACTAATCAATGTGTGTGTGTGTTATATGTATATATACGCATGTGTGTATGTGTGTTTGTATGTGTCTGTGCAATTACGTTATTTCACCCAGGAGAACTTATTATTGGACGATGAGAATCGTCTCAAATTAACAGGCTAATAAAGTAATCAATTATATCTATGCATGGATATTTATATATATATATGTGTGTGTGTTATGTGTATGTATGATTGAATGTGTGTGTGTGTGTGTGTGTTATGTGTGATTGAATGTGTGTGTGTGTGTTATGTGTATATATACATGTGTGTGTGTGTATTTGTATGTGTCTGTATAATTACGTTATTTCACCCAGGAGAACTTATTACTATATGACAAGAATCGTCTGAAATTAACAGGCTAATAAACTAACCAATGTGTGTGTGTGTTTTCGTGTCTATGTGTGTGTGTGTTATGTGTATATATGCGTGTTTGTATGTGTCTGTATAATTACGTTATTTCACACAGGAGAACTTATTGTTGGACGATGAGAATCGTCTCAAGCTGATCGATTTCGGCTTGTGTGCCCATCCCGCCGCCGGCATGACTTCTCACTTGGACACTTGTTGTGGCTCTCCCGCCTACGCCGCGCCAGAACTTGTATCTGGCCAGCGATACCTGGGAGCCGAGGCTGATATTTGGAGTATGGGAGTGTTGTTGTATGCGCTGCTCTGTGGCTTTCTGCCGTTCGACGACGAAAATATTGGCGCGCTCTATCGCAAAATTCAGGTGACTGCAAGTGTGTGAGTTTGTGTGTGTGTGTGTGTGTGTGTCTGTCTGTTTGCCTGTGTGTGTGTGTGTGTGTGTGTCTGTCTGTTTGCCTGTGTGTGTGTGTGTATGTGTGTGCCCTGCTCTGTGGTTTTCTGCCGTTCGACGACGAAAATATTGGCGCGCTCTATCGCAAAATTCAGGTAACTGCAAGTATGTGAGTGTGAGTTTGTTTGTTTGTGTGTGTGTGTGTTCTAGTTTGTGTGTGTGTGTGTGTGTGTTCTAGTTTGTGTGTGTGTGTGTGTGTGTGTGTTTGTTTGTTTGTGTGTGTGCTAGTTTGTGTGAGTTTGATTTTGTGTGTGTGTGTGTGTGTGTGAGTTTCTTTATGTGTGTGTGTGTGTGTGTGAGTTTCTTTATGTGTGTGTGTGTGTGTGTGAGTTTCTTTATGTGTGTTCTATTGTGTGTGTGTGTGTGTGTCTGTCTGTTTACATGTGTGTGTGTGTGTGTGTGCTAGTTTGTGTGAGTTTGATTTTATGTGTGTGTGTGTGTGTGTGTGAGTGTGAGTTTGTTTGTGTGCGTGTGTATGTATATGCGTATGTTTGTGTTTGTGCTTGTTTGTTTTTGTTTGTGTGTGTGTGTGTGTGCGTCTGTGTGTGTATGTATTTGTTGGTTTTTGTGTGTGTTCATTTGTTGGCTTGTGTAACTGTGTGTGTGTGTGTGTTTGTGCTAGCTTGCTTGTGTGTGGGTGTGTGCCTGTGTGTGTGTATGTGTGTATGTGTGTCTCCCTCTAGGTGTAGGGCGCTATATAAATATCTACCTAATGTAATGTAATGTATGTGTCTGTGCTTGTGTGTGTGTGTGTCTCTGTATTTGTATGTGTGTGTGTGTTCGTGTGTGTGTATCTATGTATGTGTGTGTGTGTGTTTGTCTCTATATACCTTTAGGCGGGCATATTCGTGAAGCCCGAGTGGTTATCGGCCGGGTCAGTGGCGTTGCTAGATCAAATGTTACAAGTGATCGCCACACAGCGAGTCACAGTATCTCAACTAATCACTCATCCCTGGCTACTGGGATCCACCGGCGTGCCTGTCGAATGGAAGACTTTTTACAAGGTATGTCCGTCTGTCTGTCTGTGTGTGTGTTTGTGTGTGTGTGTGTGCTTATGTGTGTGTGTCTCCACTGTGTGTGTGTGTGTATGTTTATTTGTGTGTGTGTGTGTTTGTGTTTATGTGTATATTTGTGTGTGTGTGTGTGTGTCTATCTGTCTCTACTGTCACACACACACACACACACACACTTACAAATATAAATAGACACACACACACAAATAACAACAATACAATATTGAAATTTGAGCTTCTTTTTGGCGTATGGATTGGGCTTATTTTGGGCACAATATATATGTGTGTGTGTGTGTGTATATTTGTAAGTGTATGTGTGTGTCTGTGTCTATGTATATTTGTATTTGTATGTGTGTCTGTGTTGTGTCTATGTATATTTGTATATGTGTGTGTGTCTATGTCTATGTATATTTGTATGTGTGTGTGTGTGTGTTTGTGTCTATGTATATTTGTATTTGTGTGTGTGTTTGTGTGTCTATGTATATTTGTATATGTGTGTGTCTTTGTCTATGTATATTTGTAAGTGTGTGTGTGTTTGTGTGTCTATGTATATTTGTGTATGTGTGTGTGTGTGTGTGTGTGTCTATTTATATTTGTATGTGTGTGTTTGTCTGTGTCTATTTACATTTGTAAGTGTGTGTGTCTGTGTCTATGTATATTTGTGTATGTGTGTGTCTGTGTGTTTGGGTGTCTGTGTCTATGTATATTTGTAAGTGTGTGTTTGGGTGTCTGTGTCTATGTATATTTGTATGTGTGTATGTGTCTGTGTCTATGTATATTTGTATGTGTGTGCTTGGGTGTATGTCTCTATGTATATTTGTATGTGTATGTGTGTGTGTGTGTGTGTTTGTTTGTGTTATCACCACTTCTACCTAGTGTGACACCCTGGACGCCGATATTGTTAGTGAGATGGCATTACAGCGTGGATGTGGCAGTTTGCTTATCACTCGCCGGCTAATGCGATGGCAATACGACAGTCTTACTGCTCTGTACTGGCTACTATTGGCAGCTAAACGTCGAGGGGAACCAGTTAGATTGGCTCCATTGGTTCCTCTGACGGCTCTACCACCACCTCCTTCATCAGCTTCCGTCAGTGTTGAATAATCTGTCTATCTATCTATCTAGCTATCTATCTATCTATCTATCTATCTGTCTATCTATCTATCTATATGTCTATCTATCTATCTATCTATATGTCTATCTATCTATCTATATGTCTATCTATCTATCTATCTATCTATCTGTCTATCTATCTGTCTATCTATCTATCTATCTATCTGTCTATCTATCTATCTATATGTCTATCTATCTATCTATCTATATGTCTATCTATCTATCTATATGTCTATCTATCTATCTATCTATCTATCTGTCTATCTATCTGTCTATCTATCTGTCTATCTATCTGTCTATCTATCTGTCTATCTGTCTGTATATCTATCTATCTATCTGTCTATCTATCTGTCTATCTATCTATCTATCTGTCTGTATATATATCTATCTATCTGTCTATCTATCTATCTATCTATCTGTCTATCTATCTATCTGTCTATCTATCTGTCTATCTATCTATCTATCTATCTAAATGTCTATCTGTCTATCTATCTGTCTATCTATCTATCTATCTATCTATCTTTCTATCTATCTATCTGTCTATCTATCTGTCTATCTATCTGTCTATCTATCTATCTATCTGTCTATCTATCTATCTATCTATCTATCTATCTATCTATCTGTCTATCTATCTGTCTATCTTTCTTTTTATAGCCATTTATCTCTTTGTTTATCTGTCTAAACTAAAAATTCTCTAATTATTTCTCTTGAAAGTCTAAAGATTTTAAATCGTTAATTAATCATTGATATTAATATTAATACAATAATCCATTTCTCTCTATGTTTTTTATCACTTTATCCTTCGTTCTAGTACTCTTTCTCTGTGTGTGTGTGTGTTTTTGTCGATTTGTGTATGTATGTTTCGATGTATGTATGTGTGGTTAAGTGTTTATTTGCGTGTGTTTGTATAGACACTTGTGTGTACGTATGTATATATATATATATATGTGTGTGTATGTGTGTGGGTGTAGGACTTCAAATCGCCAGTACGTCAGTTATTGGCCGACGTGACCAACTCCGGCATTGTTGGTGGCAATGGCGGTGTCAGCGGTCTAACTCCATTGGGTCATTCACCACACGGACGGCCGCCCAGCCTAGATACGGCCCTCGACGCTATTTGTCAACAACAACAACAACAACATTATCAACATCAATTGAATGTCACCTATACTACAAGTCCTGTTGTTTCGTCGAGAAATTCAGGTATGATTTACGACTAAGAGATTACTATTTACGGTTACGATATACGAGTACGAATACGAAGTTACAATAAACGGTACTATTTGTACGAAGTTACGAATATGAAATTATGGTTATGATTGAGATTATTCAAATGTGAGGTTACGATAATAATTGTACTAATACGAAGCTACGAGAATAATGGTACTAATACGAAGCTACGATAATAATGGTACTAATACGAAGCTACGATAATACTGATACTAATACGAAGTTACGAGAATAATGGTACGAATACGAAGCTACGAGAGTATAGATACTAATACGAAGCTACGATAATAATGGTACTAATACGAAGTTACGAGAATATTGGTACTAATACGAAGTTACGATAATAATGATACTAATACGAAGCTACGAGAATGCTGGTACTAATACGAAGTTACGATAATACTGATACTAATACGAAGCTACGATAATAATGGTATTAATACGAAGTTACTAGAATATTGGTACTATATTGGTATATACGAAACTACGATAATAACAGTATAAATACTAAGCTACAAAAATAATAGTATTAATACGAAGCTACGAGAATAATAGTATTAATACGAAGTTACGAAAATAATGTCCCGTTTAACTGCAGTAAACATATATGTATATGTGTGTGTATTTGTGTGTTTATGTGTCTGTGTATGAATGTGTTTATGTGTATGTGCGTCTGTATGTATGAATGTGTATATGTACTCACAGTTGTATTTTACAGGAAATGAGCAGGGCTCAGACTGTCCTGTCTCCATACCCACATTTATCTAACCTATGCTTGAACTGTGCTATACTGTTTGATTGAACTATTTCTTCACCCAGACGGTTCCATATATCTATACACCTACTTGGCAAACTGTACTTCTTTATATCCCTTAATACCCGGGTTTGCTGTAGACATTTATTGTGTCGCCTATGGTCCCTCGTACTCCAAACCACCCAATCTTTCCTATCCAATCGTTCCATACCAATGCTGTGCTTGAAAACGTTTATTAAATCCCCCCTTAACCTTCTCTTTTCCAGTGACGACAACCCAATTTTCTCTAACCTTATATATATGTGTGTGTGTGTGTATGTGTATGTGTATGTGTGTGTGTTTACATACAGATGACATAAAGACATGCACATTGGCCGTGGACACTGCCGATACTTCTACACATCGTTCCCGATCGACTCACAAACATACATCACCTTCAATCTCTCATAATAACAAGAACAACAACAACACCAGTGCTGCCACCTATGCGGCAGCCAATGAAGTTATTGCTTCCAGTAGTAATAATAATAATAACAAGGAGAATTTCGCTCAGCCTCGCATTCCTTCGCCAGCCGGGTCATCGGCAGCTGCTGTTATGGGCAGTGCTCGTAAAGCTCGTGCTAGAGTAGCCACGTCTGGTTAGTATAAAGATATTAGTGTGTTTGTGTGTGTGTGTGTTTATGTATGTTGTGTGTGTGTTTTGATGTGTGTTTGCTTATGTATGTTGTGTGTGTGTGTGCTTATGTATGTTATATGTGTGTGTGTGTGTGTGTGTTTATGTATGTTGTGTGTGTGTGTGTGTGTATTTGCTTATGTATGTTGTGTGTGTGTGTGTGTGTGTGTTTATGTATGTGTGTTTTGATGTGTGTTTGCTTGTGTGTGTTTATGTTTGCCTGTACATGTGTGTTTGTTTGTGTGTGTGTGTGTGTGTGTGTGTGTGTGTGTGTGTGTGTGTGTGTTTATGTATGTTGTGTGTGTGTGTGTGTTTGGATGTTTGGTTATGTGTTTGCTTGTGTGTGTGTGTGTGTGTGTGTATGTATGTATGTTGTGTGTGTATGGATGTTTGGATATGTGTTTGCTTGTGTGTGTGTGTGTGTGTTTGTGTTTATGTATGTTGTGTGTGTGTGTGTTTGGATCTTTGGATATGTGTATGTGTGTTTGTTTGTGTGTGTGTGTGTGTGTTGTGTGTGTGTGTGTGTGTGTGCGTTTCTGTATGTGTGTTTGGATGTTTAGATATGTGTTTGCTTGTGTGTGTGTGTGTGTGTGTGTGATTTTGAAAAAAAATGTGTATATAGTATCTTCCGTATTCATGAATTTTAACACAATTAATTAACCAACTTATTAACCTTCAGTTATATACAAGATTTATTTATTATTTAACAGTTTTTGTGTTCTTAACCTCTAAATTCTTCTTAACTTTTTTTTCGCTGATTCCCCATTTCTTAATGAGCCATCTCTTCATTTTCCACACAACAGCGCTGATAAATTAAATAAATTCAGTTGTTACATCAAAGTAAATGTCATTAGAGTTGATTAGAAACAAAAATAAACGAATTTCAATTGATAAAAAAACACACATAGTTGTCCTGTTCTGTCCGACCTTTAGCTTCCCACTTGACAACTCTTCCATTTTCCACCAGACAGGGGAATTTCCCACACTCTATAAATCTATAGACACGCTCTATAAATACATCTATTTAACATAATGTGTGTTTGTGTGTGTGTGTGTGTGTGTGTGTGTGTTGTTTTTTTGTGGCAGATTCATTGGCCGGACAATTATCGCCTTCCCGTTCGATGGATTCCGGCTCCACGCCATTCAAAACTCCGCAACGCAGGTAATTCTTAAATCTTAAGTCTTAAGGATTCTTAGGTCTTCTGGACTTCTTTACGTTTTTCACTCTCTCTCTCTCTCTCTAACGTCTTTCGACTGCAGAATTTTCCACTCTCGTTGATTTTCCACTTAAAGCATAGGTTTAGCATCGAATAGAAGTCATAATTGGCCAATTTAATTGTGGTGTAATCGTGTGTAGTGAGAGAGAGAGAGTGTGTGTGAAAGATTGTGAGTGCGTGAACGTGTTAGTGTGTCTATGTGTGATCGTGTATAGTTGAATTGTATATTGCCTGCGAGAGTGTGTGAGCGAGTGTGTCTAGTTGTTTCGGTGTGTGTGTGTGCAGTTGTTTCGGTGTGTGTGTGTGTGTGTGTGTGTATGCGCTTGTGAATTGTCCATGCCCCGCAGCGGCGAGTGAATGACCGGCTCGCCGCTGATTGGTTGTTGCGGCGGGTGAGGACTGTGCGTGTGTATGTGTGTGTGTATGTGTGTATGCTCCCGTGTGATACGGTGTGAGCGGACAGTCTTGCTCGTGGTGCGATTGTGGTGTGACGTCTTGTAGGCGCGCGTGGGGCGGTGATGCCCACGCGCGCCTGTCTGTAATATAATTTAGATTTTTAGTTCCTGGTTTTGTTACATTAATATTGAATATTTCATATTTATAGGTCTATGTGTGTGTGTGTGTGTGTGTGTGTGTGCTTAGCTCATCTGAAGATTCTCGTCTCTTAGTGTCTTAGTATTTACAATAAGCTTTCTCCTCATCACTACGCTCTATCGATTCTATCTGCATATTTTCACAGACAACTAAATAGAAATGTTTCCATTGGTGAAGTCTTATTATACTTTGGAGATAACATACTGTTTATACTAGCGTTGAATATAAGATGTGATTTTATCTCTGATCTGTATGTGTGTGTGTCTGTGTGTGTGTGTGTGTGTCTGTGTGTTTGCCAATCAATCAATCAATGCTTTATTGCAATCGCTGGGTACGCACTTTTAATTGCAACATATACATACATTATACAAACACACATACACACACATACACGTATAAACATACACACAAATACACACACACACACACACAAACATGGCAGTATTTATCGTTCAAATACAATATCACAAAATTACAAAATATTACAAAATATCGTAATATTACAACATTTTGGCCGCTTCATAGTTTATACATGTGTGTGTGTGTGTGTGTTTATGTGTGTGTTTGGGTGTGTGTGTGTGTTGGTGGGTGTTTGTGTGTGTGTTGGTTTGTATGTGTGTTGGTTTGTATGTGTGTATATGTTTGTGTGTTTGTGTTTGTTCACAGACCTCGTCCGCAATCGGAGAACTTCCGTACGCCAGATAAATGTCCCGGCGGAGTAGTAGGCGGGGTTATGCCGCCTCGGACGCCCATGTCTGGTCGTAAAGTATTCGGTTCCATAGAGAAGGGACTCGATAAGATGCGCAGTATTCTGACGCCCAGGCGTCGTGGCTGTGTTCGCTCCGATGACGGCCCGGCTGTGATAAATACCAAGGTAAAACAGCACCGGTTTACCAGGGTAAATTAGAGATATAATGGTCAGGTATTACCAGGGTAAATTAGAGACATAATACCCACGTATTACCAGGGTAAATTAGAGATATGATTCTCAAGTATTACCAGGGTAACTTATAGATTCGATGGTCAGGTATTACCAGGGTAATTTATAGATTCGATGGTCAGGTATTACCAGGGTAAATTAGAGATTCGTTGGTCAGGTATTACCAGGGTAAATTAGAGATTCGTTGGTCAGGTATTACCAAGGTAAATTAGAGATATGATTCTCAAGTATTACCAGGGTAAATTAGAGATTTGATGCCCAGGTATTACCATGGTAAATTAGAGATTTATTGGTCAGGCATTACCAGGGTAAATCAGAGATTTATTGGTTAGGTATTACCAGGGTAAATTAGAGATTCGATGGTCGAGTATTACCAGGGTAAATTAGAGATTTATTGGTCAAGTATTACCAGGGTAAATTAGAGATATGATTCTCAAGTATTACCAGGGTAAATTAGAGATTCGATGGTCAAGTATTACCAAGGTAAATTAGAGATTCGATGGTCAGGTATTACCAGGGTAAATTAGAGATATGATTCTCAAGTATTACCAGGGTAAATTAGAAACATAATGGTCAGGTATTACCAGGGTAAATTAGAGATATGATTCTCAAGTATTACCAGGGTAAATTAGAGATATGATTCTCAAGTATTACCAGGGTAAATTAGAGACATAATGGCCAGGTATTACCAGGGTAAATTAGAGACATAATGCCCAGGTATTACCAGGGTAAATTAGAGATTCGATGGTCAGGTATTACCAGGGTAAATTAGAGATTTGATTCTCAAGTATTACCAGGGTAAATTAGAGATTTGATGCCCAGGTATTACCAGGGTAAATTATAGATTCGATGGTCAGGTATTACCAGGGTAATTTATAGATTCGATGGTCAGGTATTACCAGGGTAAATTAGAGATTCGTTGGTCAGGTATTACCAGGGTAAATTAGAAACATGATGGTCGAGTATTACCAGGGTAAATTATAGATTTGATGCCCAAGTATTACCAGGGTAAATTAGAGATTCGATGGTCAGGTATTACCAGGGTAAATTAGAAACATGATGGTCGAGTATTACCAGGGTAAATTATAGATTTGATGCCCAAGTATTACCAGGGTAAATTAGAGATTCGATGGTCAGGTATTACCAGGGTAAATTAGAAACATGATGGTCGAGTATTACCAGGGTAAATTATAGATTTGATGCCCAAGTATTACCAGGGTAAATTAGAGATATGATTGTCAAGTATTACCAGGGTAAATTAGAGATATGATTCTCAAGTATTACCATGGTAAATTAGAGATTTGATGCCCAGGCATTACCAGGGTAAATTAGAAACATGATGGTCGAGTATTACCAGGGTAAATGAGAGATATGATTCTCAAGTATTACCAGGGTAAATTAGAAACATGATGGTCGAGTATTACCAGGGTAAATGAGAGATATGATTGTCAAGTATTACCAGGGTAAATTAGAGATTTGATTCTCAAGTATTACCAGGGTAAATTAGAGATTCGTTGGTCAGGTATTACCAGGGTAAATTAGAGATCTCATGCCCAGGTATTACCAGGGTAAATTAGACACTTGATTCTCAAGTATTACCAGGGTAAATTAGAGACATAATGGCCAGGTATTACCAGGGTAAATTAGAGATATGATTCTCAAGTATTACCAGGGTAAATTAGAAACATAATGGTCAGGTATTACCAGGGTAAATTAGAGATTTATTGGTCAGGCATTACCAGGGTAAATTAGAGATTTATTGGTCAGGTATTACCAGGGTAAATTAGAGATTTATTGGTCAGGTATTACCAGGGTAAATTAGAGATTTGATTCTCAAGTATTACCAGGGTAAATTAGAGATTTGATTCTCAGGTATTACCAGGGTAAATTAGAGATTTGATTGTCAAGTATTACCAGGGTAAATTAGAGATTTGATTCTCAAGTATTACCATGGTAAATTAGAGATTTGATTCTCAAGTATTACCAGGGTAAATTAGAGATTTGATTATCAAGTATTACCAGGGTAAATTAGAGATTTGATTGTCAAGTATTACCAGGGTAAATTAGAGGTATGATTCTCAAGTATTACCAGGGTAAATTAGAGATTTGATTCTCAAGTATTACCAGGGTAAATTAGAGATATGATGGTCAGGTATTACCAGGGTAAATTAGAGATTTGATTCTCAAGTATTACCAGGGTAAATTAGAGATTTGATGGTCAGGTATTACCAGGGTAAATTAGAAACATGATGGTCGAGTATTACCAGGGTAAATTAGAGATTTGATTCTCAAGTATTACCAGGGTAAATTAGAGATATGATTCTCAAGTATTACCAGGGTAAATTAGAGATTTGATTCTCAGGTATTACCAGGGTAAATTAGAGATTTGATTGTCAAGTATTACCAGGGTAAATTAGAGATTTGATTGTCAAGTATTACCAGGGTAAATTAGAGATTTGATGGTCAAGTATTACCAGGGTAAATTAGAGATTTGATTGTCAAGTATTACCAGGGTAAATTAGAGATTCGATGCCCAGGTATTACCAGGGTAAATTAGATATTTGATTCTCAAGTATTACCAGGGTAAATTAGAGATTTGATTCTCAAGTATTACCAGGGTAAATTAGAGATTTGATGGTCAGGTATTACCAGGGTAAATTAGAAACATGATGGTCGAGTATTACCAGGGTAAATTAGAGATTTGATTCTCAAGTATTACCAGGGTAAATTAGAGATATGATTCTCAAGTATTACCAGGGTAAATTAGAGATTTGATTCTCAAGTATTACCAGGGTAAATTAGAGATTTGATTATCAAGTATTACCAGGGTAAATTAGAGATTTGATTCTCAAGTATTACCAGGGTAAATTAGAGATATAATGGTCAGGTATTACCAGGGTAAATTATAGATTCGATGGTCAGGTATTACCAGGGTAAATTAGAGGTATGATTCTCAAGTATTACCAGGGTAAATGAGAGATATGATTGTCAAGTATTACCAGGGTAAATTAGAGACATAATGCCCAGGTATTACCAGGGTAAATTAGAGATATGATTCTCAAGTATTACCAGGGTAAATTAGAAACATAATGCCCAAGTATTACCAGGGTAAATTAGAGATATGATTCTCAAGTATTACCAGGGTAAATTAGAGACTTGATTCTCAAGTATTACCAGGGTAAATTAGAGATATGATGGTCAGGTATTACCAGGGTAAATTAGAGATTTGATTCTCAAGTATTACCAGGGTAAATTAGAGGTATGATTCTCAAGTATTACCAGGGTAAATTAGAGATTTGATTCTCAAGTATTACCAGGGTAAATTAGAGATATGATGGTCAGGTATTACCAGGGTAAATTAGAGATTTGATTCTCAAGTATTACCAGGGTAAATTAGAGATTTGATTCTCAAGTATTACCAGGGTAAATTAGAGATTTGATTCTCAAGTATTACCAGGGTAAATTAGAGATTTGATTCTCAAGTATTACCATGGTAAATTAGAGATTTGATTATCAAGTATTACCAGGGTAAATTAGAGATTTGATTCTCAAGTATTACCAGGGTAAATTAGACACATAATGCCCAGGTATTACCAGGGTAAATTAGAGACATAATACTTTTTATTTGACGTATTTGGGAGTACAATACCATGGTAAATCCATCAGTTCAATACCATGGTAGACTAGAGGTAGAATTTCCTAGATATTATGGCACTCAATACCAAGGTAAACATTGCGTTCGTTACCATGGTAAATTAGAGACTTAACACTAAGGTAAAGAATGAGTCAATTACCATGGTAGACTACGGGCGTAATACCAAGGTAATATATTCATTATTTACATATAAATATTATTATTTACATATAAATAGTATTATTTACATATAAATATTATTATTTACATATAAATAGTAGTATTTACATATAAATATTAGTATTTACATATAAATATTATAATATCATTTACATTATAACATCATTACCAGGGTAAACTAGATGCGTACAATACCAACTTAATCCATGAATTCTATGCCATGGTAAACTATGGGCGTAATATTATATTTACAATAATATATCTTTCCTACAATTGTTAAACGTATGCATTTATATCTGTGTTTTTGATTTTCTGTATGTATGTGTGTGTGTGTGTCTGTGTAAGTATTTGTGTGTGTGTATATATATGTGTGTGTGTGTGTATTTCTGTGTATGCATGTATGTATCTGTTTGTTTGTGTGTGCTTGTGTATGTATTGGTGTGTGTGTCTGTGTGTATGTGTATCCGTGTATGGGTGCATTTGTGTGTGTGTGTGTATGTGTGTATCTGTATTGTGGGTGTGTGGGTGTGTATGTATTTGTGTATCCGTGTGTGTGTGCGTGTGTATTTTTGTGTTTTTGAGTATGTAAACGTGAGTGTATGTTTGTGTTTGTGCGTATATGTACTTGTTTGTTTTGTGTGTGTGTGTGTGTGTGTGTGTGTGTGTGTGTGTGTGTTAGCGCTTTTGAGACCCTCGGGTGAAAAGCGCGATATATATGTCTTAATGTAATGTAATGTGATCTGTATCTGTGTGTGTGTGTGTGTGTGTGTGTGTGTGTGTGTGTGTCTGTGTGTGTGTGTTTGTTTGTTTATTAGAATATGTTCAACGTTTCATCGACCGGCCACACTGATCCGGGCCAAGTTCTAATTGATCTTCGTCGCGAACTATGGAGTCGCGGTGTGGCTCTCAAACAAAAAGGGTACGTTTGTTAGTGTATGTCTGCGTTAGTGTGTGTGTGTGTCAGTGTTTATTTGTGTGTATGTGTGTTAGTGTGTATTTGTGTGTATGTCTGTGTTTGTGTGTCAGTGTGTGTTAGTGTTTGTGTGTGTATGTGTGTATGTGTGTTTGTGTGTCAGTGTATTTGTGTGTGGGTTTGCGTTTGTTAGTGTGTGTGTTTGTATGTCTGTGTTTGTGTGTCAGTGTGTGTTTTGTGTGTCAGTGTTAGTGTGTGTTTTGTGTGTCAGTGTTAGTGTGTGTGTGTTTTGTGTGTCAGTGTGTGTTTTGTGTGTCAGTGTGTGTGTGTGTGTTAGTGTGTGTATGTGTACGTGAGTTTGTGTGTATGTGGCAGTGTGTGTGTGTGTATGTGTGTGTCAGTGTATATGTGTATGTGTGTGGGTGTGTCAGTGTTTGTGTCTATGTGAGTATCAGTGTTTATTTGTGTGTGTGTGTGCGTTTAATTGATCTTCGTCGCGAACTATGGAGTCGCGGTGTGGCTCTCAAACAAAAAGGGTACGTTTGTGTGTCAGTGTATGTGTGTATGTGTGTATTTGTGTGTGTTATGTGTGTCAGTGTTTTTTGTATGTGTGTGTTGTGTGTTTGTGTGTGTTTTGTGTGTTTGTGTGTGGGTGTGCTGTTATAATGGAATTTTGTTTTCTTATTCTTATTATTATCGGTAATTTGGTTGTTTATTTTTGTTATTGTCGACGTTTTTCAGATACACATTACGCGGCAAAGTTACCGATCCGCTTGGCAAAGCCAAATTGTCATTTGAACTCGAAGTCTGTTTGATTGCCAATTTGAACGTAGTCGGTGAGTGATTGGATCATTATTATTATTATTAATATTATTATGATTAATTACACAGGTAAATACAGTAGCATGGGGGAAGAGTGCAAGTGCATTATTACCACCCTGCGGTGGTCCCATCTTTGAATGAATGTTTGAATTCGCTTCTCAGATGGGAAATGACAACTTTTCATAGCTAAATTATTTCTGCATTGCACACTATGTATATATATATATATATATATATATATATATATATATATATATATATATATATTTATATTATTATTACTGAAACTAGAGTTTACAAGTTAGAAAATTTGATTTTTATTTGACAAAACACGTCTTTCTATTCCTACTATCCAATAATTTCATTTATATTTTCTTCCATCAATTAATTGTCTTCATTTATTAATCAATTAATAACACACATATGTGTGTTATTGGAAAGTAATAAATGTAGACAATTAATTGTAAGTGTGTTTTTATGTATTGTATTGTTATGTGTATTATTTATTGTGTGTGTGTGTGTGTGTGTGTGTGTGTCTGTATTCGTGTCTTTAATTGTGTTTGCATATATGTATGTGTATTTGTGAGTGTGTGTGTGTGTGTATTTGTGTGTGTTTGTGTATTCGTGTATTTCATTGTGTTTGCATATGTGTGTGTGTGTGTGTGTGTCTTGTGTGTGTATTTGTGTGTGTATGTGTGTGTGTGTGTAGGTATACGTAGGAAGCGTTTGGAAGGCGATGCATGGTGTTATAAGCGCATTTGTGAACAAGTATTACGTCTCTCAGGACAACAACAACATACTCAAGTGTAATTCACTTCTCTCACACACACACACACACACACACACACACACACACACACACACACACACACACACACACACACACACAGGCACACTGACACATACAAAAGCATACGGAGACACACACACACATACAGAGACTCACAAATACAAACACACACACACACACATACATACAAATACACACACACACACACACAGGCATACGGAGACACACACGCGTACAAATACACACACATACACATGCATACACACACACAAATACACATACATACACATACATAAACATATACACACATACAAATACAAACACAAATACACCCAAATACACACACACACACGAATGCACATACACATGCAAACACAAGGAAAGACACGAATACATACACAAGCATACTTACAGGCATAACACAAACACACACACACACACACATACATACACAGGCACACACACACAGAGACACACGCATACAATTTCACACACACACATACATACACACGCACATACACACAGGCACACACGCACACATATACAGAGACACATACAAAGGCATACGGAGATATACACACACACATACATAAATACAGACATACGCACAGGCACACACACACGCACACATATACAGAGACACAAATACAAATACACAGACAAGCAGACACACACTTGTTTGTGTGTTCTTTTTGTATCTTAAACGTGCTATTTTTGTAATAACACCGTGCTCATTTATCTTTCGACGATTGTTGGTGTGTGTGTGTGTGTGTGTGTGTGTGTGTGTGTGTGCGCGTGTGTTTGTGTTATCATGGTGTGTGTGTGTGTGTGTTGGTTTTTTATCATTTCACTGCTATGGTCTGACTTACCACACGATTCAATCATTTGCCACTTTAGAATGTATGTGTGTGTGTGTGTGTGTGTGTGTTTGTGGTTTTATGTGTGCATTGGTACGGCGTCGAATAAAACCTTGATCATACCAGCAAAAAAACTGTTTTCATTTTCGGCTGAGTTGAAAAAATAGAGAATTTGCTATAGAGAAAAATTCACTAAAGGACAAAGTTCAAATATCATGTTCAATTACTCGAAATAATTCGCTCATATGTCTATTATTATTATTATTATTATTACTAATTACAGGTAAATCCAGTAGCATGGGGGAAGAGTGCAAGTGCACTATTACCACCCTGCGGTGGCCCCATGTGTACTGGAAGCTAACCAAACAAGACTTAGAGAATAAAGAGAGTTTGAAAAGAGAATGAATAAATAACAATTAACAATTGATCCGATAACATTATATAGGTGTTTCCAAAGACCTTTATGTATGTGTCAACGGAATTTGAATCTGGAATTTGTCTAGAATGGTGGTTCTCAACCTTTTTATGATCGAGTACCACTTGGAGGTTCAGCGTACAGTAGCCGAGTACCACCTGGTTCCTGAGAAACTCAGTTCTATCAGATATCACTTTATTTACATAATTGTACAAGTAGGACACACAATTTAACTGAAGAAAACAACTCAATGAGAGTAGTGTATCTGCTTCTTCTCTACCAGCTGGTTAATGAGGGAGATTACTTTGCTCACAACACATCAGAAATCATGTCCTGGTGGCATTGCTAAGAAATGTCTAGTTATCAATTAAGAAACAGTAATTGATAGCTTGATAAATGGTAAACATCTAAAACGTTAATAGATAATCAGATGTCATGTTTGTCCGTGTCATTGTGTATGTGTTTTAGGAGCATATGTGTGCGTGAGCTTGTTTGTACGTGTGTCCGATCATGCTGTCCTGTTATGTCTGTACTTGTAAATACAGTCGATCCAAAGCACTCACGTTATCAACTTGTGTTGTTCCGTGGCAACCCAAACGCCACAAATTAATAGGTGACTTATTCTACTTAATGACCGTTGGCTAGCGCAGTAAACTTATCCGCCCTTGAAACAGGTCTTGCTTTAACACGCCCATGAATTGAAGATAATTCGTAGCGATTGTGACATGTTCCCATTGCTGATGAAGCGATACATCACGTACCAACTTCAAAGGTGTATACACTTGTACAACTTGGTACTCTATGCTAGAAGTACAGTGTTAAAGAAAAGTCTAGATTAGCTCCGCCAGTTGGTGAAATATGGCTTAAAAGACTTTTGACTTTCAGTTATTCAGTTAATTTTCTCCTGAAGGAAGTTAAGATTTATTAGACTTCATTAGTGGTATTTTTCTTCACCAATCTCCAACGTGTATCTCAGAATAAACAGCAGTTCTACATAGCTCCAATAGCGTGTAGTTGCTTTACTCAAAGGCGGAGCTATCGGAGAAAGACGAACGACTCTCGAATGAAAATGACAAGATCCCAGGTGGAGCAAAGCGATCTCTTCAAAGGAACATTGTTGCTGAGTCTTGTACTATTTGCGGATGTTGTCCAAAGCTACAATGTGCTCATGAGCCAGGCCGTGTCGACTGGAAGTCACGAGCTGGTGCTGCGAAAGATTGGCGAACATCTCATCGAGAAAGGTCACAACGTCACACAGATCCGGTAAGAACAAACCCTCCTGGATATGGGCGCAAAGGCTCAAGGTTAAAGATCTCAAGAACATACTTAGCTTATGAACACACAGGTGTGTCCCGTGCAGCTCGCTGCCACCGCAGAACCGACCCTCTCCACGCTATGGCGCCACAAGAACGGAGGACGTATTAGAGAGAGCCACCTCCCCAGAATGCATGATACAACACATGACTGATATCTGGTACCATTTACTGCTGGGTGGACAGGGGCTGTTGGATTATAGAATTCACCCAGAGAAATTGTCATTCGCTGGGTTTCGAACCACGGACCTCTCGCTTGTGAGGCGAGTGTGCTAACCACTACACCACGCAGCCAAACAAGAATGCGTAGATTCTCAGGGGTATGCCAGGATATATATTACCCCGACAAATCAGCTAGGGGTATGAAAGTGCAGTTATACCTCTTGACAATCATACTGAGAAAGCATGTCGTTCTATTTTTTCACTAGCTGGTCAGAATTTTTAACAAGCTAAGGTGAAATTTATGGATAGAAACAGAACCAGTTAACGTATGCATGTTCAGATAACAAAATGACACAAATACAGGGTGAATTACTGGTAATTAATCACAAATTCACAAACAAAAATCAGTCAGTCATAGCTATTGCCAAAAGAGAAGAATTCATCAAAATGACGTTTAATTTGATGTGCCGTTCAAAGAGAGGTTTTACGGTAGGTTTGATTCTGCAGAATATCCATGAATCACTTTGTGTTGTAGATTTGTGAGCGCTCACAATCGCTTCATGCCGAGCCAGACCAGTGTTAGAGTGCTCAGCAGACGTGTTCTCAACAATCAACACGGTCGTCTACCCAACTACAACTCCGATGGCGAGTTTGTGATGGAAAAACGCAATGTTTGGTCGAACGAAAGCCGACCACTGCTTACCTTTCAAATGAGGTGATCATTGTCAGTACAGTGTAGCCGGGATGAGAAATAGAGTTGTCGGGAGTGGAGAAAAAGTCTCTCTCTCTTGTATCCGGGGAAAATTAGACGTAAAGTATACGAGAAGATGGACCCGAAGAAAAACTCTCATATAAGCGACGGTCATTTTCCCAAAGTCGTACCTCTATTATACTTGTGCTTCATTTATAATGGAGGCCCCAATTATTGTCTTCTGGAAAGTCCCAAAAGACCTTGCATTAGCTCTAATTATTATTAATATCAAGATATTTAATATTTCAAAGTTGTGATTTCTGTAGTGAAAACACAACCAGATGCAAGGTAACGTTTAGCCTAAAGCATAAATGTAGCATGTTTGACAAAAATGACCCAATTCTTAGCTTCTTCAATTTGAGTTTGACGCCTTTGTTCTGGGGCAACCAGATACATCACAGTTGGTTACTGCGAGGGCTTACTAGCAAGCCCAGAGCTTCTCGATCTGCTAAAACAACATCAATTCCACGTCGCAATTATGGACATGATGGGAAATCAATGTGGATTTGCTCTGGCACGCCTGCTAAAGCTTCACGTTATTGGGTTCACCGTAGTCACACCTCATGCCACAGATCAAGTAAGTAGCTAAGGGAGGGACTAAAGAAAATGATGGCTTGGCGAAAAATGAGGGACTACACAACAACAACAACAACAACATGTATTTAACATAGCGTCAAATATACAATGGTGTGATGACAGGATGAGATAAAAAATAATATAGTATGTATGTTTATAAAATAAGTGAAATAAATGTCAGAATACCTAAGAGCATGACAGATAAAATTGAACAGGCGTATATACAAAAGAAAAACACGAACCCATTCAACAGGGAGAGGTAGACTCAAGAAGATGTGCATGCAGAGCAGACTACACGCGAAATGCTCATGGCCAAGACTTGGAGGAAGTTTAGGGGGACTTCAGTTTCTCCAAGTCCTTCCAAGCCCCGCCAAAAATAATCAGTATGTGACCCATTATCTGAAAAGATTGTCCACCGCTGGAATACCAAGATACAACGAAAATGTCAGATGAGAGATTGTTCTGGATTTTGCCTGGGATTGTCCCAAGCTCCTAGAAGTTATTCAGCCTCTTCCCGCTTGAGACAACTGTACAATTTCTTGCTAGATTGTCGTTAGTCAACATGTATCATGTCCTTAAAGGTTTATGACCTCAAGTGACAGCTGCTACACGGGAAGAAGTCGAAGCTTATGAACATACACAGGTGTGTCCCGTGCAGCTCGCTGACACCGCAGAACCGACCCTCTCCACGCTATGACTCCACAAGAACGGAAGACGTATTAGAGAGGACCACCTCCCCAGAATGCGTGACACAACACATGACTGATATCTGCTACCATCATTTACTTTTTTCAACAGGGAGATTTTGTGTCGTGGCTAAATCCGCCTTCGATCACGGTGATGTCGTTTACAGAGCTGGCTCCAAACATGAACTTGATGCAGAGAGTATACAATGTTCTCGCCTATTTGACCTGGTACCTAGTGACTCTCGGCTTGGAGCACGTCGCTAATCCCTTCATCCAGGTGCTTATATGATGGCATGGATATATAATGTACCCCTGGTTAAAAGAGAGTATTTCTTCCTGGCCCGTCTTCTATATACTTTATGTGTAATTTTCCCCGGACATAAGAGAAACTTTTTCTCTTAATTATCTGTGCTAAATTTTGTTTGTGTTGAATTTTTTGCGTTCTACGTTTTTTTCAATTGTCCTTTTTTAATGGTTTCAAGAGATTTTTGTTTCTTTTCCGTTTCTAAATGATGCAACAATATTAAATATATCATTAAACAACCTTTCCTCTATTTGATTCTGGTATAATATATTCTGATATACGTATTATATCATAAATTTAACTTGTTGTTATATATGTATCATATTTTACTGTGTATAAGAGATCCGCTTTTTAGTCTAAATATTCACTTTAAAATTCGGTGGGTTTCTTATACATGGAAGTTAGTGTCTTAGCATCAGAATGTACCTATTTTTTCCAGAATTTTTTGTTTTCTAAAAAACGAAATGTGTCTCTTATACACACGACAAAATATGGTATTTTATTAATATTATCTTTATAATACAGTTCATTTGTTCTTCAGGCACATAGGATGACGGCTTCTGCTGGCACATTTGACAAGCCCACAGCCGATGTATATATTGTACAGCAAAACTTCTTAGCCACACAAGCCATCACATTACCTGCCCACGCTGAAGCCACTGGATATTGTCCTCCTGAAACTGACCACGAAACTTTGACTGAGGTATTTGTAACTTTTTTCTAATTATTGCTCATTTGTTCTGATTTATTATTTATTCATATATTGTTGACATAATATTATTGATCTATTATTGATCTATTATTGATTTGTTATTGATGTATTATTGATATATTATTATTGTTATTGTGTATTTACTGTTTATTGTTGTCATTTGTTTATTTATTTATCTGTTTATTTATTTAGTTATTGTATAAGTAATAATTGTTTCACATTCACAATCTTTGAACCAACTAATCGATCTTTAAAATCAGATCAACATTAGAGTGATATTTATTTATTTATTTATTAATATTCATTGTTTTTGCGTATTAATTATATATTCCGCTATTACACCTGATTTCATTTCCACACTCAGTGTGTGTGTGTGTGTGTGCGCGTGTGTGTGTGTGTGTTTGTCTGTATTTGTTGATGATCAAGATGCATGGAGATTGCAGTTATGTGCAATTTATACCGTTCACACAATTTTCCCATTTCAAAATGTTATTTGATCTTAATAATAATAATAATATCATTATTATTAATCAACTTATTTCTTCACATCTGTACCCAGTTATTTGTGTTTATAACAAAAACACGTTGCTTATGATAAGGGATTTATATTTTTATTGTTATTGTTGTTGTGTGTTTGTTACTGTGGCGTCAGGAATTGCGAATGCTGTTTAAAAAAAGTGAACACGGAGTTATTTTGTTCTCAATGGGCTTGACTCTGTACGAACCCGAGTTTACCCCGGCGAATTTCATCTCTGCCTTCCTAGAGGCCTTTGCAAGAGTTCCACAAACAGTACGTGTTTGTATAATTCCTAGTTATAATATATATATGGTATGCAATAAAACAAAACAAAAATTTAAAATAAAAAAAATATATATGATGAAAAATTTTCAGTTTAGTGTTATTTTTATTTGATGTTTTTTCACCATGTCTTTTTTTGTCAACTTATTATAAGTTTATTACGAGTTTAAAGGAGTTTCGAATTGAACGACCAAGTTGCAAAACGGAAGATTAATTTTATTTGTACAAGAAAAATTATAAAAAAACACCTTGCTTCAGAAACGAGAATTTTGAAACCAAACCGAAGTCTAGTTCCGATTCTAGTTCAATCTAGTTAAGTCTATATAAATCTAGTTAAGTCTAGAAGTCTAGTAAATTCTAGAAGTCCATTTAGTTCTGGAAGTATAGTTAGTTCTAGAAGTCTAGTTAGTCCAGAATGTCCAATTTGCTTAAATGGAGTGAAATGCTTCAGTGGAAAGATAATTTTGAAATTTTTGCCGTAAAACAGCAAAGAATACACAACAAACATGGTTTCTGTACGATTTTTTTAAAAGGTTTTGATGCGGTTCCAACTTCCATCGACAATGAAACATCTTAAAATTCCCAAGAATGTTCATCTGGTCAGATGGCTGCCCCAATCATCTGCTTTAAGTAAGAGCAAACTTCTGTCTTCTCAAGTTTCATTTAATTTATCTTAGTTAAGTCTGTTTTCTTATCCCTCTTGATGATGTCAAATTGGCTCATTATGTCAAATTATTGTATTTAATAATACTGAAAATATAATGTGCAAATAACGAAAACAAAATTACAAAATTACAAAAAAAAACCAAAAAAATAATAAAAAATAAAAAAACAAGATTATGAAAATATGTCATTGTTTTTAATAGGTCATTGGAAGACAAAGCTGTTTATAACCCACGGAGGAATCAACAGTTATATGGAAGCAATAAGTCATGGAGTACCAATGTGTGAGTAACTATAGCAAGGCTAAAATTGTGTAAATTAAAAATGTCCAAGATAAAAGTTCAATTGTGTCGCTTTAGCAAAAGAATCATACAAACACTAAACATAATATTATTAAAAATCTGGAAACTTTTGTCTTTATAACCAGATGATTTTTTAATCACTATCACTAAAATCACTAAATTATTTAAGTAAAAATTGGCAGCAATGTGCTTGTTTTCAGTTAGTTTTTTCCTAAGCTAAACAAAAAACAAAATGGCAAAACAACTAAAAACCAAGCTACAGAAATTATATAAAAATAATAACACAAATATATAGTTTATATATTTTAGTAACTATGGTTTAGTAATGTTTATAGTGAAAGTATTCAACAACAAACTTGTTTTTTTTATTGAAATAGTGATTGTTCCTCTCTACGGAGATCAATATGAAAACAGTAAAATTTTGCAAATGAGAGGCTTTGGACGACATCTGGACAAATGGTCTCTCAATCAAGATTCAGTGCACGAAGCAGTAACAGATTTGATCAACAACAAGAGGTAAAAAAATAATCTAAAATTTAGCATGCTTTGTTCAAATAATGCGATGGTTTTAAATGCTTTTGGATAAATTGTTTATGAACATTTTTATGGAATTTTTAAATTTTATGATATATTTGTTGATTCATTTTTTATGATACATTAAAATCGGTATATTTCGAAATAGTTATATTAATTTATTTGTGTATATTTATTTTTATTTATATAATTTCAGCTATAGGTGGCGAATTCGACGCGCTGCCAAATTGTGGCGCACTTTTGAATGTCCGGCAGACGCCGTGGAGCGTTGGGTCAAATATTTGAGTCTTCACGGACCTCCCCGTCAAACACCAGCTTACAACACTCACCACCAGTGGGCGCCACTGTTGTTGGCGGGAATTAGTGCGGCATTTGTGGTGTCAGCGTGGCTGACGTACAAACTATTGACCAGCTTATGTAAATAAAAAACAAATGATTTTTTGTGTGTTAATGCATTTATTTGTTATTATATGTTCAAATATATTATCCAGCTTCTGTTAAAATTGTGTTGGATGTAATTATTGTTCGTATAGTTGTTCCATATGCAGCTAAATATATAAATATACCGCGATGAAATTTGTTTAAAATTCATTTTTTCAATAATCTATTATTAAGATGAACATTTGTTGACAAAACAATATGCTCAACAAACTTCCCTATTCGAAAACACAATATTACAGTATAACCACTGAAATAATTTGGAGCCAATAAATACCAAATTTATACAAATGAATTCTAATTTATATTGAAATCGGCTCAAAAAATAAAAAACTGTTTAGTATATTAATTATTATTTATACATCTCAAATGTTTTAATATTAAGAACAAGTACTTGTATCTTGTATTATTGCTATACTTAGTGGTGGTACTCGTTGACTACGCAAATGGCGCGCTTGCTATCACAGTTGCTGTGTCTGGTGTGATTTGTTGGTGTTTTTTGTTTTACGTGGTGATTTCCATCAATGCTTCGTTTAATTTTTGTCAATATATTGACATGAAACTGTTTCGCTCCGGGCAAACGGTCGGTATTTATTTTTTCATTCTTCTCCAATTCCTTTCAAGCTGGCTTTGCCTCTGATTTACTGATTTGTTAACCATTCTATATAGCTGCGTATAGAGGTTTTTGTTTTCATTTCAGCACTTTTCAATATTGTTTCCAGTTCTGACTGATAACTTGAGTATATCATGTAAATTA
>OU696594.1:5342280-5427280 GCA_916048095.2 Sacculina carcini
GTATGTATGTGTGTGTGTGTATGTGTGTCTGTGTGTGCTTGTATGTGTTTATTTGTTTACGTATACTGTGCGTGCGTGTGTGTGTGTATGCATGTGCGTGTGTGTATGTCTGTTTATATTTGTGTATGTGTGCGTGTGTGTGTGTATGTGAGTGTAGGTGTATATGTATATGCAAGTGTGTCTGTACGTATGTATGTGTGTGTGTGTGTTTTATCAGCGGAAGCGCATGTATCTATGGGCGGAGCCTAATTTGTGACGTCACCAAGATTGCATTAAGATTACATCTAATGCCCAGGTATATTGGTTTTACTTTGTTCTTCAGCGTTGTTGATTTTCCTCAATATACATACACACACACACATACACATACACACACACACACACACATACACATACACACACACACACACACACACACACACACACACACACAAGTGAAATACTGATTTCACTTATCTGTAGTATATATCAATGGCGGTGTCAGACATTTGTATTTGGGGGGTGTTTGCCCCAGATGTCTTCCATACTCCCAATGAGAAATAATGCTGAGAAATAATAGAGAAATCTCAAATTGAACGCATCTGCGAATGCATATTTGTGTGTGTGTGTGTGTGTGTGTGGATTTCGAAGATATATGATTTTTTTTATAACTCCGTTTGTGTTTAATCTTGTTACCGCCCCTGTGCTTGGGGGAAAATGTCAAATATTAATTCACGCGATTTGGTTTTCCATTGGGGGATAAGTTAATGCATGTATAAATGCTTATCTATATTAAAATATCTAGTAAAATTTACAATTACTTGCATAAAATACATTAGTTGTAATTATTTCTGTTTTTAATGTTTTCTTCTCTGGTTCTTTTGTCATTTTTCCGCTAATTTCTGATTATTTTTTCTGATTTTGACTTACACGTATTTTTGTCGCTATGAGCAGAAAATCAATTATTTTTCTTAATTGACTTTAAATTAATAATGCTAAACTATAACAGACTATCTATACATATATTTTTTAATGTTTTTTCTGTTTATGTTTACTGTATATTCGTTTATTTCTGTCTTTCATTCTAATTGACGTATCATTCCAATAAAAATCGTTTAATTAGAATTTCTCTATGACGTCACATGCTGTGTTTCATGGTCAGTGAGTGTAGATGGCGCTGTAGTCGCTTCTACCGATACGCATGATTTGACGCGTGTGTGCGTGCGCGTGTGCTCATCGACCGTATCGTTGGTTAAGTCGTAAACAGTGGGTTCGATCGTGAAATGTCGCTCAGTCAGCTGTTGGTGTTCGTGCCGTTCTTACGTGTGCGTGTGTGTGCACACAAACGCGTATTGTGATTTTGATTTTTGCGCAAGGGTGTTTCTTTGTATGTGTGTATTTTTTTGCTGTATGGCTGATTGTGTGCGCGTGAATGTGAATAATGTTGACTCACGCATTCTACAGCAATCGCTGTGTTTTTTCTCGTGAAATTTCTCTGTGGAAATATTCATCTCCCATACCAACTTCCTACGACGGTAAGTTAAAATATCTCCCTTTTTCCGTATTTTCGTGTGCTTCGGTTCTATATTTCAATTTTTGCATACATATACACGGTATGTAAGCTACATGACACACAGACATACAAACAGACAGCAAAGGGCACACTGAAATCACACTAACACACACACACACACACTCAAACACATGTATTGGTATATTCAACTGTTTTTGCAGGTACTTATATGGACAATAATTTTAAATATGAACGGTGTTTAAGGCTTTGCGTGAGCATAGCGTGTTTGTGTATGTATATGTTTATGTGTGTGTGTGTGTGTGTGTGTGTGTGTGTGTGTGTGTGTGCTTGAGTGTGCGAATGATTATTAGGGGTTTGTTGTTTGTGATTCGTTGCCATATTAAACGTGTATGTGTGTGTGTATGTATGAGTGTATGTTAATGTCGTTTTTGTTTCCTTGTAGGTATGTGTATGAGTTAGTATGTGTATGTGTGTTGTGTAGTTCTTATGTTTTTGTGTTTGTGTGCGGTTTTGGCGATGTGATTGAGCGTAGGAAACACGGGAAAACTGAATAATATTATGAGTTCAGCTATCTATTAGAGCTTTATCGCTGTAAGTTTTTATTATTTCAAATAAATGTCCAGAAAGTCACTATAGAAATGAAAATAAACGAAAGTTCTGATTGATAAAAACACACACACACACATAGTTGTCCTGTTTTGTCCGACCTTTAATTTCCCACTTGATAACCCCTTCATTTACCCACCAGTGGGGAATTACCCACCACTAGTGTAAACCAATGTGTATGTTTGTGTGCGTGTGTATGTGTGGGACAGTCTACAATGGGCCGGATGAGATTGTGTGAAATATGTCAATTAAAATGTGTGTTTACTCTTTTTTCGTAAACTATATATATATTTGAGTAAATAGATAATAAATATATAATTAATTAATCAATAACAAACACACACACACACACACGTGACACAACACCAATGGTATCGAACAGCGCCGAATAATTACAGGAAAAGAATACACAAAACTCAAAAAGTTCAAATACACACAGCAAATAACACACATAAAATAAGGCAACACAATTAGGGAAAAATATCTACACCAGTAAACACATGACAAGAACATAGTAAATCTATCATACTACATTCTCGATTTTGTGTTTGTTGTTTAATTAATCATATATTGATTTGTTCTCTATTGAGTCGAATTTATTTTTGATTGTTGCTATTTATTGAGGTGTGTGGGCGGAGTGTAACATTATGCAGTGTTATCGGATGATGGTTTATTATTTATTGTTATTTATTTATCATGTTCTTTTCGAACTCTCTTTTTCTCTGTCTACATCTTTTTTTTGGTTAGCTTCCAGTACACATGGGGCCACCGCGCAGGGTGGTAATAATGCACTTGCACTCTTCCCCCATGCTACTGTATTTATCTGTAATTAATCATAAATATAATAATTGTTATAAATATATGTCATACAAAGTAAACACACACATAGACACATAGACACACACACACACACACACACACACAGACACACACACCGACATACAGACACGTTGTGTGTGCATGATGCGTTAAAACAGTGATTAGTAGCAATGTTAAGTATTGCTGTGGTGTATGTTCCCGTTATGATGAGCGTTATCTGTGCATTCAGCGTTTGTATGTGTGTGTTTGTGTGTGTGTGTATGTGTGTGTGTGTGTGTGTTCCAGCGTTGGCACACACCGCTACTGCTAACACACACACACAAACACACACACACGCACGCTTTGAGTACATGCATGTGTGTGTGTGTGCTTGTGTGTGTGTGCACGGTTTCACACACTACCTGTTTTAGCGGTTTTTAAAATGTCTGCGCGGGTGTGGGAAATGTATGTGTGTGTGTGTGTGTGTGTGTGTGTGTGTGTGAGTGTGTATACACACGCCACATGGTGTTCCCACATGGTGCTTATGGAAACGCTTTGTGAATATTTCCTTTGCTCTCTCTCTCTCTCTCTCTAGCTCCTCTACACTGTGTGCCTCTACGCGTTCACACACACACACACACACACACACACACACATACACACACGTACACACGTACACATTCACATACACACACACCCGCAAGCATACACGCTGTTTTCAACCGTATTCTGTCACGGTACATGCGGTTAGGTTAGATGGTTCTTTTTCTCTGTCGCTCTATCTTTCTCTATTTATCTCTTGTCTTTCTTCTTGTGGCTTGTTTCTTTTTCTTGTTCTCGTTGGCCGTCGGGTTGATGACTTGATCTATGACCGAACCGAGTGTTCTCTCTGCGCAGTTTGAATGGCCCACTAGTGTTGGGATGGTATAGAATAGTGTTTCTTGGGTCTTATGGCCCTGTTGGGGGATGTGGGATTCTTTTGAGTGGTCATAGGTTAAAGGTTAAAACGTTAAAGGCCTAAGTGACAGCTGCTACACGGGAAGAAGTCTAAGCTTATGAACACACACAGGTGTTTCCCGTGCAGCTCGCTGCCACCACAGCACCGACCCTCTCCACGCCATGACACCACAAGGACGGAAGACGTATTAGAGAGGGCCACCTCCCCAGAATGCATGACACAACACACGACTGATATCTGGTACCATTTACTGCTGGGTGGACAGGGACTGTTGGATTATTGAATTCACCCAAAAAAGTCTGCTATGCCGGGTTTCGAACCACGGACCTCTCGCTTGTGAGGCGGGTGTGCTACCACTACACCACGAAGTCCAACAATCAGTCGGCTGCTGACCTTTTCACTATCCGGATCATCCCTGGCACTGACATTGGACGTCTTCACTTGGCGACCAGTGATGTGTCTGTCTGTGTGTGTGTGTGTGTGTCTGTATGTGTGTGTGTGTGTGTGTGTGTGTGTGACCTTGTTTGAACTCGACCGCAGCGACGAGGTGAACCTTGACCTTCGCTCGCCGGCGCGCTAATTCCGCTCTCAGCGTTTGTTTCCGTTGTCTGGCGGGTCTGTCGATTGTAATTGTCGACGCGTGTGTTGGAAGCCCAGTAGATGGTTCTTGTAGTTCAATTGGTCTCGATTCGCGGCATGTCAATCGTCTGTCAAGAAGTGGTCGATGAGATGATACGACATTGGGACGTTATGACCGACCTCTATGTGTGTGGTCTTGTGTTATACCGAGGCGGACATGTTCTTTGCTTGTTCTCAAGAGGTGTTAGATCTAGTGTTATAGTGTTGAGGGACCTTGTTTCAATGCTGTTTCCTGGACCCTGTTGTCTGACGCATGATATTGAAATTTATCATTAAGTAGCGCATAAAAGTACCCAGGTAAGTCTCCAGGTAGTATATCTTCCTAAAGTCGGACCTCAATTACTCCAGTACTATATCTTCTCAAATCTCCAGTACTATATCTTCCTAAAGTCGGACCTCAATTATAATGGTGTTTTATTTATAATGAGGTCCCCAATTATCGCTTTTGTGGCGGGCTCAATAAGACCTCGCATCGCTTCTGTTTGCTGCAAACATTTGGAGCGACTAACTTGAATTAGAAGAACACAACAACAGGACAAAAACGACAAGAAAAAATGACTTTTGAGTGGTTTAAAGATAGGACGTTTACTTTCTCAGACACTCCTCTCGAATTGCTTCCGGTGTTCAGTATGGAATCGTTTCAGATTATACCAGATGCTATCACTTCGGATCGTTCCAGATACGAGATCAATCCAGATTGTCCCTGATATGATATCAGTGCAGACGTCTAGATATCGTTCCGGATTGTTCCAGATCCTGATCCAGTTCCGGATGTAACCTGTTCCAGATCATTGCACCGTTGGGTTCTTTGTTTGTGAAGGAGCTAAGTCCCTCTTCAGTCTCAGCTGTCTTTCTCTTTCCTAACCTAACATAACATAGAAACGGAAACAGAGCCGGGACTGGACACCATTGTTTCTCGGTTGCGAATAGGATGATGCGATGTTATGAAGACTCATGATTTACTAGTTCATCTGTCTTAAGAGGTATTGTCCTTTGTCTTTACCTGTATGTGTGTGTGTGTGTGTGTGTGTGTGTGTGTGTGTGTGTGTGGCTACCTTATGCTTGAGTTGATGTGTGTGTGTGTGTGTGTGTGTGTCTATCGTGAATGCTGACTGAACAATCAAACCATTCATCTCTTCGCGGTGCGCGCACACACGAAACCTCTCAGATGAAAGTGTGTCTATTACTCAGTTCTTTTCTACAGTGTTCATGTATGTGTGTGTTTGTTTGTATGTGTGTGTGTTTGTGTGTGTGTGTATGCACGCAAGTTTGCGTGTGCCAAATGACGAAATTGTTCCAGTTGAGTAATGCAGGCAGCCTTGATGAAACTTGTGATTGTCACTGACTTGGACTATCTTTTGTGCATTGTTCACCTTGTCGTGTGATGGCTTAGGGGAGCGGCGTCTCACTTGAAACCGATTGTTTCAGAAAACACAAACGGATGGGGTGATGATGTTCTGGACCCTAGCGTTCACAAATGTGTTTGTGAGCTGTTGGATCGGGTGAAGTCAGAGAGAGGATTCAATCAAGGATGTTTGGCCAATCAAGGGAGATGCCGCAAAGGTGTGGCTGGATGCGAGGGATAATGCTATTGAATCTAGTCGTTGTACAAGTGAATGTTCGGACACTAGAGATCAACTGTTGGCTAAGGAAATAACTCCATCATATCAGCATAGGAGAACTGGACGCGATATAATAAAAGCTCTCGGAATGGCTGTAATTATTATTGTTATTAAAAATTACAGAGGCAAATCCAGTAGCATGGGGGAAGAGTGCAAGTGCACTATTACCACCCTGCGGTGACCCCATGTATACTGGAAGCTAACCAAAGGATTGAGAGAGAAAGAGAGTTCGAAAGGAAAAAACTATAGAAAGAGAATTGAAATAGAAAATAATAAATAAATAACAAACTAGAGTTGTAAAACTATAGTTTTAAGAATAGAAATGGAATGAATTAAAGAAACATAAAGAAATTTAATCGGGTTCAGATTTAGAAATGCACAGATTCAGGGATTGTTCAATGGTGAATGGTGTATATGGTGATTTGTGCGGTGTATATCAGCAGTTCTGAACCGGGGTTGCTAGGATTTGTGCTTTTTAAAAAGAAAGGAAATTGTTTGTTTACAGTATTGCATTGTATGTTTTCTGGACAACGTAGTTTGATGTGAATTTCGAAGAAGAAAAAAGTTTTGTTATTACGTCGTTTATATTTTTATATTTTCGTATACAGCTATCATCAAACCAACCAAGGTGATTATTTGATATGGGTGCCTGAATACTGTGAAAGGTTGAGAACCACTGGTGTATAGAGTGGTGCCATGGTGTATATAGTGGTTTAATGATGTATATGGCGGTTTATGTGATGTATATAGTGGTGTAATGGTGTATACGGTGTGAACCTTGTGTGAATGGTGTATATGACGATTTATATGGTGTATATAGTGTTGTGGTGGTGTATACGGTGTGAACCTTGTGTGAATGGTGTATATGGCGATATATACCGTGTATATAGTGGTATAATTGTGTATATGCTTGTATATATGGGGGTGTAATGGTGTATACGGTATGAACCTTGCATGAATGGTGTATATAGTGGTACAATGATGTGTATGGTGGTGTAACATACCATTGGTATATTAACCAATGTACCGTTCCGTTCTTTGGCAATTATATTCTGTGTGTGTGTGTTTGTGTTTTTTTAAATATTTTTCCAGCTCAACATTGTTAATTATATGGTGCATGTTTTCCTCCATTTCAATATCACTATACACACACATACACACATACGTACACACACACACACATACACATACATACAGACAGACAGACATACACATTGCTTCGTCATCCTTCAATCTGTAAAGATTACGTGTGCATGTGTGTAATTGCATTGGTGTGTGTGTGTGTTGTTATTATTGTGTATGTGCGTGTGTGTATGTGTATGTATGCGTGTGTGTGTGTGTGTGTTCGGCGATGGCACGCAATGGCACACCGACACACCAGCATACAAACACATATATGTGTGTATATATTAATTTCTATTCACATATATACGTGTAAGAAAGCGCGAAAAAATTCGCATACACACACACACACGTACACATTTTTGCTTTTAATTTTATTTTGTAAGCCATTTATAAAGTGAAATTCATAATATTTATAATCTAGATTGTGCTAACACAAAGCAACACACACACACGCACACATACACACACCCGTACACATATACACACACATATATATACACATACACAGATACACACACACACTCTCACACACATATACATATATATATATATATATACATACACACATACATATTCATACACTCATACATACACACACACACACACACATACAGCGTATCAAGGTAATATTGACACTAATCTTATTGAAAATTCCGAACACCAGATATTACCTGTTCTGCTAAGCGAACGTAAACAAACTATAGAAACACACACACACACACATACATACATACACATACCAACACATACCGTACACCCCGACCATTAAACCTATATTTTAATCCAAAATTCCACTGCGTATTCACAGCTATTTCACAGGAGAAATTCAGTCTGCCAAAGTTTTATTTATGTACAACAACAAGCTTCATTTAAGTATGAGTTATATCAATGTTGATAAAGTACAAATATGTGCAATAGTTTGATTGAAAACGTAAATTAACACGTAAATGATAGGAAAGAACGGATTTTTCAACTTATTGTATATATGTAGTAAAAACAGAACATTTGAAAAATACTACCGGATAAAAGTTCATAATCTTAGGTGGACTTACTGGAGCGTACTACTATAAAAACCTAGTATTTCAGGCCTGAACAGTGGATGCATGGGCTTAATATAGCCAGGGACCCACGATAGATAATTTTGATTTAATTATATACATTGAACAACCTTATGAAACAAAACGCCCATATTGGCAACAATCGAAGACGCTAACAAAAATGGGACCAAATAGACTTTTCTAGTAGCCTTGAAATTGAGGAAAAATTCAATCCATAACAACACACACATACAAATGTATTCATATATACATGCAAAAACACATACACACATACACACAAACACCACATGACAACAGAAACGGTATCACAATACATATATATGGATTGAAGATGTTTTCTCTCTCAAAATATGACACAAAAATCACATACCAACACACACACACAATAACATACACATAGATCAAGCCTCAAATTTAACACACACACACACACATACACTCAAACTCATACAAAAATACACACACACACACACCTTGCGAGCAGAAAGCGTGCACAAACACACACACACACACACACACACACACACACACACACACACACACACACACACACACACACACACACACACACACACACACACACACACACACACACACACACACACACACACACACACACACACAGAAAGCCACGTGCCACCTCGGGTTTCCCGCGTTCCGCCCTGTTTCAGGCGCTGGGAGCATCGCTCTGTGACATATTGGACTTTGTGTGTGTACGTGTGTGTGTACGTGTGTGTGTGTTGTATTCAGCTAGTTCTGACTGTCCTACCTCTTATTCCCATCTCTTGTCTACTTTTTCAATATCCCTATGTTGTGTGACGTCACAATTTCCCCAGTTAGATTATTCCAATTGATCTAACTAGGCGCTGAACTGGTTAGGCGCTGAACTCTCGTGAGGCAGAGGTTCGCGGTTCGAATCCTGGCCTGGGTTCATTTATCAACACCTCCGCTTGAGTCTACCGGGAGTCACCACTGTAGATGGGCACACAGTGGGGCGCGCCATATAGTCTAAAAACTGGCTGGTGCGCGCTTAAAACGACAATAACCACATATCTAACACATCTAACAATGAAACTGTATTTTTCAGTGTCTTTTATACGCCGTGGTTTCCTCAATCGTTGTTCATGACTCCTTCTATGACTATATACTTCCATCCTGCTGCACTAGACCGATATCTTCTGGTTTGTATTGTATTGTATTGAAACGGCCACTTTAAACAAAGTACAGGCGAAGAAGTAAAGACAATGACAATCGAAGGCATAGAATATATCACATAATATTGGAAACAACATTCACACATGGTTATGTTTCACGGTAACAACGAAGGAGATGTTCACGCAGTATAGAGGAGAATGAGCTGTAAGAGAGTTAGCAGCCGAAATATGAGAAGGAAGCTGGTTGAAGAGATGAGGAGCATAAAATTGAAACCATTTTGACGACCAGGTAGATTCGGAGACGGCGAGAATTTCTAGAAGACAGTTGGATTTACGAGTATTGTGATTATGTGCAGTGATAGATAAAATTATCTGTGTGTGTGTGTTTTTTGTGGAGTTTTCCATTAGTGTGCTTGGTTTTCTTGTAAACAATCACTTTGCTGTCGAAACGTTTGGTCGTCTAATCGTTCAGTGGTTCTCAACCTTTTCTCAGGGGTTGGCACCATTTGCTCACACCATTCCTGAATTCTTAATAGCTATATGAAAAGGATAAACACACAAACGACGCAATAACAAAACTTTTCAGGCAATATTTTGTAAAGATTGTAACTATTTTATGTTTTCTTTATGGTTTTATGATTTTTCTCCGTGTCTTTCTTTGGTAACTTGGTATCATTTTGTGGTTAACCATCTTTAATTAATTTATAATTAGTTTGTGATTCTGTAGATCTGGGCGGTCTTTATTCCCAGTTTTTTTTTGTGTTCAATATCGTTGAAAGATTGTGATGCTGGTTAGGCGATGTTAGGTGAACCAAAAATGTTTTGTTTGTTCGATTGCTTGTTCGATATTGTTTGTGGTCGAGTGGTTTGTGGCGTACGTAATCTGCTCTTTGAAATCAACCAATCAAGGATCAATATTAAGGTGGTTCCCAAGAAGGTTTTTTCCTGAAGACTTTTATTTGAGCTTTGGTGGTAGCCTTACATTTTCATAACATTGTCTCACAACATATTCTCTTGCGAGAAATCTTTCTAAGGGATCTTCGGTGTAAGGTGATACGGAATACATAATCTTTTCCTCGGACATCCGACTTCGTATGTCCGGGTTTTTCAACATTTGGTCTAAAAACGTCAATTGAATCATTTGGTCTATGTAAAGGTCATTTATCCATGAAAGGGTAAATTTTAGTCATTCGGAATATAGTCACTCTACCTCTGAAAGTAAAACTCTTTATCATGATTGTATTACACACGGGACCACTATCACAGGATGATATCAGAGGAAGGAGTTAATACGCTGCGGCTTTTGAAGTCCACAGCTGTCAAATTTGACACCGTAAATTCCATTATTACTATCGCATTCCAGGAATCGTCCAAGTTGAGGTTTTAGCAGACCATTCTACAGAGATGATAGTGTGATTTCCGTGAGATTGTGTGATTGACCTTGAGCAACATCCATTGTTGTCGGATGAGTTATGGAGTCATCTCAACCTCTATCTTCATCCTCTCTACAAGATGGAAACATATCAATCTCTTTCTTCATCTCGTTTCATCTCCGGATGAGGAAAAGATGTGTGCCCAAGTACGTTCTGTTTGTGACGCGATGTCTTTGTTTATCTCACTTGTGATCTCTTTTGACCACCTCTAATCAACTTGTGTGCTTGCTTGGACACTGTGAAAGTGAATCACACACACACAACGTATTGGACATTTAGAGGAAAGAGGAAATAGAGGACGTATAAGAGGAAAAGAAAGGGGTTCATATGTTTCCATCTTCCAGAATCGTGAAAGACACAGCTTGAGATGACTTCATCCTCTTTCGTACAATACTACTGGTCAACACGATTATATGGCAAAAGGCGGTTTTAAAAATGCAAATTTTCACCAAATTCTCGGCTGCCGATTATGAAAATCTATTCAGATTCTTGCTATCACATCAGGACTTCGAGCTAGACGCACGGCATTCGCTTTCATCATTTCTAGAACGATCTGGTAAGTCCTGCATTTGGACGGTTGCTAGTTATCAGTTTGTGATTCCGATCACCTATGACACCAGAACCATCCACAGCAGCGGTTCTCAACCTTGAAGGTTCCACTTGGAGGTTCCGCGTACAGTCGCCGAGTACCATCTGATTCCAGAGAAACTCGGTTCAATCAGATATCGCTTTACAAGTAGAACACACGAATAAACTGAAGAAAACAACTCAATGAGAGTAGTGTATCTGCTTCTTCTCTACCAGCTGGGCAATGAGGGAGATTACTTTGCTCACAACACATCAGAAATCATGTCCTGGTATCATTGTTCATCACTCCGAAATTGTTTGCGTAGCATCTGGAAGGTCCTCGCTTACCACAGCGAGTATAATTTGAGTCGGTGATTTTTATGGGCGCATTTTCCTGTCTGATGCTTCCTGTGCTTTCCTGTTTAGTGCGGCCAACTTACTGGCAAGTTTGTGTGATAATCAAAATTGCGGTCAGCACTCGAACGCGAATCGAAAAGATCTCGCTTTTTTATTCGCCTTTTTATGGCTTTATTTTTGCATGGGTTCTTGGGTTCAGGGGTGGGTTCTTGGGTTCTTGACCAGAGGCTCCTAACCGAAGGTTCTAAACCTCCTTCCTGGAACCTGGTGTAAATTTCTTGGGAAATAATTCAAATAGAAACCCGACGAATAATTTTCTAAATTTACTTAGCGCATATTGCTTGATTAAGCAATTTTATAAACATATGTATTGCCTTATGTGTATGTGTGTGTGTATTTGTGTGTGTATGTATGTTGTGAGTAGTTTCACTCAGAAATACCAATAAATAGTACACATTGTTAAACAGCCTTTATCCACACACACACACACACACACACACACATACACATACATACACACACATACGCACACACACACACACACATACTGACAGATTTTATGATGTCGTGTTGTTTTTCATTGTTTCGGTTCCTAGTGCGGCTATATAGTGGTGTGTATGTGTGTGTGTGTGTGTATGTGTGTGTGTGTGTGGCATTCCGCTTGGTATACAAACACACACACTCGTTTCCTGTTCATATCGTTCAATGCCGTGTAATCGCTCACACGCACATTCCACACACACACACACACACACACACACACACACACACACACACACACACACACACACACACACACACACACATACACACACACACACGCACGCACGCACACACATTTATACATACACACATGTGTATACATGCCATTTATATAGCGTAAAAACTAAACTTCTTGGTTGTTCTGCTCTCCTTTCGCTATTTTCTGCTCTTCTCTTGCCGTTTATTGCTTACCAATGTTGTGTGTGTGTGTGTGTGTGTGTGTGTGTTGTTTTGGTGTGTGTGTGTGTGTGTCAGTAAGTGTATGTGTGCTTTTTCTGGCATCCGATCGTAAATTATTGGTTAAATAGCGTGGCATACCTTTGCATACAATACCATACCTTACACATGTATATATTCACATACATACACACACAAGCTGAATGGACACCAGTTTATGCTTGTGTGTATGTCTGTGTGTCCATGCTAGACTGTATGTTCATTTGGCCAATTGGCTGATCCAATTCTTATATGGGTTGCGTTGTATCTCGGCAGCTGATTGGTGATTATGATCGTTGATTCAATGATGGTAATGGTTATATTGATAATAGTGGCAGCTGCTACACGGGAAGAAGTCGAAGCTTATGAACACACACAGGTGTGTCCCGTGCAGCTCGCTGCCACCGCAGAACCAACCCTCTCCACGCTATGACGCCACAAGAACGGAAGACGTATTAGAGAGGGCCATATCCCCAGAATGCATGACACAACACATGACTGATATCTGGTACCATTTACTGATGGGTGGACAGGGACTGTTGGATTATAGAATTCACCCAAAGAAAGAAAGAATTATCCTTCGCCCGGTTTTGAACCAAGGACCTTTCGCTTATGAGGATGGTGTTCTACCACTACACCACGAAGTCCAACAATTTCTTGTTCACTTTTTGCATATAGTTCAACAGTTCGCACAGGCACACATGCACGTGTGTGTGTGTGTGTGTGTGTGTGGGTTCATGTCACGCAAGCAAAAGCCAGACTATATATCTACCCTGACAATCTCCTGTGTGTGTGTGTGTGTGTGTGTGTGTGTGTGTGTGTGTGTATGCACAATAGTGTTGGGCGTTGTCATGGCAACATCATCGACCGTACTTCCTGTCGTTTCTGCATACACACAAACATACATACACACTAACACACACATACATACACACATACACATACATACACAGATACACACACACACACACACATGTTGGTGTGGTTATATTCATTCATTCGACTTTTAGGTTCATTCATTGGTGTTTTTTGGTTCATGATATATACTCGTATATTTGTGTGTGTGTGTGTGTGTGTGTGTGTGTGAAGCTAGAATGCATGTTGTTGTTTCATGTTTTCGTTTTTGTGGGTTATTTTTTGGCAAAATTTACAATTTTGTTTAGCATTTTTAAATGACCCTGCATAAATTATGCTGTTTTTCCATGCGTGCCATTTTGCATAGACTACAAATATTTCACGGTTAGCCCAGTGTGTATGTGTGTGTGTGTGTGCATGTATATATATATATATATATATATATGTGTGTGTGTTTAGTATTGGATAGGATATTATGTCTTGGTGTGGCATTTAATTAGTGAATGAGTCATATCTGTCGTTGAGTTGTGATTAATGTTTATGTGTGTGTGTTGGTGTATATATATGTGTGGGTGTGTATATACATGTTCGGGTGTGTATGTGTGTGTGTGTCTGAGTTTGTACGTGTGTGTGTGTGTGTTTTGACACACAAATAAATATATTTACAAACGCTTACACATATTCACAACACTACAATACAATGGATGCGGTCTGTGTGTGTGTGTGTGTTTGTGTGTGTGTGTGTGTCATTGCACCTAACACACACACACACACACACACACACGTTTTTGAGCCAATGGATGCATTGTATTCGGTTTATTGAACCTCTAGCTTTATGTAATCTGATTTCTCTAGATAAGATTCAGTTTGTGTAGTCTTCTATTCAAATCTGTTTGTTCCACAAGGGCCAGTGGTCCCCAAACCTTTTTCACCTTGCCAGCCCAATTATGTATATATATATATGGGTAAATTTTAAACACTGGAGATAATCTCTCTCCATTACCCCAGTAAGCCCCTGGTTTACTGGAATAAATTACCCCAGTATGTCGGGGGGTTATTTTTTTTAAACATGGGTAAGCTTAATTTATTGGGGTAAATTACCCTTGATTTGTCTCGGCAGATTTACCCCAGTGAATTACCCCAGGTTGGGTTTCAATGTACTGAGGATGCTATCATTAGCGCTTATGGAATACGTTCAAATACACATACACACATGAACACATATGGGTATACATACATACAAACTCACTCACACAAACATACACACAGACAGACAGACATACAACTTTGTGCGCTTCTTCAGGCGCATATTACTTTCTAATTCACACAGAACTATGTGTTGGTTTGTGTGTTTGTGAATGTTTGTGTGTGTGTGTGTGTGTGTGTGTGTGTGTGACTGCTTATCTATGTATGTCACGTATGTGTGTGTGTGTGTGTGTGTGTGTGTTGTGTGGTTTCTCTTGAAATCTTTCCGAAAGTACTCGCTGACCACTCACAAAATTTGTATGTCTGTCTGTGTTTGTGTGTGTGTGTGTATGTGTTATGCATGTATGTGTGTGTGTATGTACATACACGGATGTTTTCATGTTTAGAACATGTTTCGTAATGTGTGATTAGGTGTATGTGTGAGTGTATGTTTATGTATGTGTGTGTGTTCTTGCATAGTCACTCACTAGTGTTGTAATAGAACACACACACACACACACACACACACACACACATACACATTTACATACGAGACTTATTTTTTTAGCTTTTTGTGTCTGTGTATGTGTGTGTGTATCGTTTGCTAATGTATTGAATAATTGAGAATTTCCGAAGAATTGTGCAAATTACATATAGATTAAATTATACTATTGTGAAATTCGATTATTATGTATTGTATATTATAACAATTAGCAGTCATTGTTCGCATCCAATGGATTTTTGATAGCTACATCAAGAAGTTAAAAATATAAACGACGTATAAATAAACTGTTTCTAATTCAATATTCATTCATATATATAGCTTAAATTTCCTGTAGGAAAGAAAATGTTTTTTAACATATATTTATTTATTTTTTTATAGAATATATATTTGATTTAGTTTTTTCCAACTTTCCTTGCACTCTTTGATAACTATTTTCGCATTTCCATTAGAGAAGCCCTGTCAATATTGAGCTTTGCCACGGGTGCGTCACAATCACAGGCATGTGTGTGTGTATGTGTGTATGTGTGTGTGCGCCTTAGAGACCCTCTAGGTGTAGGGCGCTATATGAATATCTTAATGTAATGTAATGTGTGTGTATGTGTATGTGCAAGTACTATACTGTATCTTCACAATTATATATATACACACACACACACACACACACACACACACACATACAGACAACTTCAGTCAATTTCTGTCGGGTTTGCGTGCGTGTATGTGTGTGGTTTGCAAGTGTGTGTGTGTGTGAGTGTGTGACCTTTGAGTGTGCAATGGGTGTTGTGTGTGTGTGTGTGTGTGTGTGTGCTGACCTTGTGGTGGTCACACTAACGCTGGCGGGTGTTATTTTCCATCTACCCGGCGAGTGACGTCTGTGTGTGTGTGTGTGTGTCTTTGTTTGTAAAGTTTGCGTGTGCACGCATGCACACGCACATACACGCACACATTTGATGCGTTGTGTGCGTGTTTTTATGTATATTAGTGTATGTGTGTGTGTGTATGCTCGTGTGTGTGTCATTTGATCATAATTCTGTCAGATTCCAGATGCGTATTAGTTGATGTGGATCATTCATACCCAACCTGTGGGGGGGGGGGTAAATTACCCCCTGTGTTTGGGGTAATACATACATTTTACTAGGGGGAATTGGATGGTAATTATCTCTAGTGTTTGAGCTTATATATATTTATGTATAAAATTTTTGACAACGTTTTGTGCAAGGGTAACATGCTTATATGAATGAAAAGGTTAAAGGCCGGGCAAAGGACTCAAGTGACAGCTGCTACACGGAAAGAAGTCGAAGCTTATGAACACACACACAGGTGTGTCCCATGAAGCTCGCTGCCACCGCAGAACCGACCCTCTCCACGCTATGACGCCACAAGAACGGAAGACGTATTAGAGAGGGCCACCTCCCCAGAATGCATGACACAACTCATGACTGATATCTGGTACCATCATTTACTGCTGGGTGGACAGGGACTGTTGGATTATAGAATTCACCCAATTAAATTATCCTTCGCTGGGTTTCGAACCACGGACCTCCAGCTTGTGAGGCGGGTGTGCTACCACTACACCACGGAGTCCACATTAATATCATTTTCATTAGTAAATGGTAGTGCCTTTCAATCAAACCTAGCGTGTGTTGTGTTTGTGTGTGTTTGTATGTGTGTGTGTGTGTGTTTGTTATAATTTTCAATCTAGTTAACACCTGTTGTGTGTATTGACATGTCCTTGTGATTGGGGGATTGTATGTTTGGCCTTGCCTACACACAAACACACAAACACACAAACAAACAACACACACACACACTCATACAGACACATGTGTACTTGTGAATTCGAATGCATTTTTTGCTAGTGGATATCTGATTGTACCTTACTTGCTCTTATTGGCTCTGTGTGTGTGTGTGTGTGTGTGTGTGTGTGTGTGTGTGTGTGTGTGTGTGTGTGTGTGTGTGTGTGTGTGTGTCTGTGTGTGTGTATGTATGTGTCGGGTGTGTGTGTGTATGTGTGTTTATTGGTGCGTGTATAAACATCTGTCGACTTCTGTAGGACACTTTGTTCGTCACAGTTTGACATTGATACACTCACACACACACACACGCACAAACACACTAACACACACACCCACATCGCATACATCACAGACACATACACACACAAACAAACAAACACACACAAATAAATAAACACGCTGACACACATATACACAATTATATAGTTGTATAGATCGCAGATCGATTTACAAGGATTTCATGGAAAATTTGTGGGTGTTGTGTTTGTTGATTATACCCCGTATTTAGCGCTTTGCAATGTTCGGTGCGTTAGCCGATTGGTTAACGCGTAGCACTTGTAACCAGTATGTCATTTGTGTTGTGGGTTCGATTCTAGGAACGGGCAGTGTTTTCAGTAAGTAATCAATTGTGGCTTAGACTTCAGAAACAAGTCATAAACAAATCTCACTCAGGAAGAAGTCATCAGTAAGTTATCGATTTGTTACTGAGAAGTTATCAACACACTGGTCTTTCAAATAGTGTAGGATTTCCTGGTGTGGATGTCTTAGTACGCACTTCGTGTGTGTGTGTGTTTGTGCGAGAGATAGCTTTCAGTTGAGATGCTATATTTGTTTGAAATCTACTTCAGCAATACAAAATATCACACACACAAACACACACACACACATACATACACATTACACTTGGCGTGCGCATCACCCATTATATGTAATTTGTGGTCTTTTGTCTTTGAATCCATGTGTATGTATGTGTGTGTGTGTGTGGGATTGTGTGCCATTGCGTATTGGGTGACGGTATGTGTATGTATGTGTGTGTGTGTGTATGTCTGTCTGTTGAATGATGCAATCTGTTGAATTTCGCAACGTATACCAATGTTTTGCTGCACCAACAAACACGTACAGACAGGCTGACACACACACACACACACATACATACACACACATATACACTCACAGTTGCTGACAAACATACATGCGCATAGGCTGCACACTTGTGTGTGTGTGTGTGTACCTGTGTTCAAGTGTGTGTGTGTGTGTACTTGTGTTCAAGTGTGTGTGTGTGTGTGTACTTGTGTTCGAGTGTGTGTGTGTGTATTTTGGTCATCGTATGCACTTGGAATACTGATGTACATGTGTCTGTGTGTGTGCGTGTGTGTGTGTGTGTGTGCGTGTGTGTCTGTGTTTGAAAAATTCCAACAAAAAATACAACCTTTCGTCTTATAAAATTTTATCTATACATTCGTCATATGTGAATGAGCTACTGTGTTCTTTTGTTTTTTTTTGGAATTTTCTTTGAAATTATTATATTAATTTGTAGGATAAATTAATCATCATCATTTTTATCCAATGTGTAGTCTTTAATAGTGCTGGCGTTAAATATATTCTACAAATATTTTTGGCAATATCATTATTTATAAGTACGCTAATATTTTAGTGTTTGCTAATATTTTTAGTGTTTTTAATGTTAATGACAATGTTAATGTTGTTCATGGTAATGTTGATGTTTTGTTAATGTTGTTTTTTAATGATATTGTTAGTGTTATTATTAATTTCATTGTTGATGTTTTTCTTAATGTTTGTTAATTGTTTATTTTGATTTTATTGTTAATGTTATTGATGTTGTTTTAATGCTATTGTTAATGTTTCTATTAATTTCATTGTTATTAATTTCATGTTTTTGGTTGCTGCTTGTTAATTGTTTATTTTGATGTTATTGCTGATGTTGTTGTTGTTGTTGTTGTTGTTGTTTAGGCTGGTGTACGACAACGGTGGATCGGCCACAATGGATGTACGTGTGAGTGTACAGGCAATGATACATCAGCTGATTCAAGAACAGGCACGCGCAACCACTCATCTCGAGGTGGGTTAAAGGTTAAAGGTTAAAGGCTGCTCAAGTGACAGCTGATACATGGGCAAGAAGTAGAAGCTTATAAACACACACACAGGTGTGTCCCGTGCAGCTCGCTGCCACCGCAGAACCGACCCTCTCCACGCTATGACGCCACAAGGACGGAATACGTATTAGAGAGGACCACCTCCCCATAATACATGACACAACACATGACTGATATCTGGTACCATTTACTACTGGGTGGTCAGGGACTGTTGGATTATAGAATTTGCCCAAAGAAAGAAAGAATTTTCCTTCGCCGGGTTTCGAACCACGGACCTCTCGCTTGTGAGGCGAGTGTGCTACCTTGCTGCTAGAATACAACCAGCCTTCTGAATTTATTTTGTCCCATTTCTGCTTTTCTCATCTCGAGCTTTTCCATCTGATCTCTCTGACATCTCTATCTGTGTGTGTTAGTGTTTGTGCGTGTAGTGTGTTTGTGCATGTATGTGTGTGTGTGTGTTAGGGTTAGTGTATATGTGCTTGTGTTTGTGTGTGTGTATGTTAGTGTTTGTGTGTGTATATGTGTGTTAGTGTGTTTCTGCGTGTATGTGTACGTGTGTGTGTCAGTGTATGTGTGCGTGTGTGTGTTAGTGTGTGTGTGTTAGTGTATATGTGCGTGTGTTAGTGTGTTTGTACGTGTATGTGCGTGTATATTTGTGTGTTAGTGTATGTGCGTGTGTGTGTGTTTTTGTGTTAGTGTGTTAGTGCGTTAGTGCGTGTGTATGTGTGTGTTAGTGTGTGTTTCTGTGTTTGTTGAGCTTCGTCGGGTTCGCTATTAGCTTACGTACACGCTGCATCGGACCACTACATGTGTGTGTGTGTGTGTGTGTGTGTGTGTATTGGAGCGAAGTTGTTTTGGCACAATAATGAGCGAAACTTGCAATCGTGCTTGTTGCAAACGTGCTACTTTCTTCTCTCTGTCATCTCATCTCTCTTTCTCTTTCATCTTATCATCATCATCTCACATTATTGGTCCGTTCTGGGTCCGTTCGTTCTACGATTGGGTTGGCTTTCACCCAGCGGCGGTGATAGAAGGGGAGTTATGTGCTTCTTAACCTTTTTTCTCTCACTCACTGATTCTCCACTTCTTAATACGAGCCATCTCATCTCTTTATTTTCCACACAACAACAGCGCTGATAAATTCAATAAATTCAGTTGTTACATCATAAAGTAAATGTCATTAGAGGTTATTAGAAACAAAAATATACGAATTTGAATTGATAAAAACACACACATAGTTGTCCTGTTCTGTCCGACCTTTAGTTTCGCACTTGGCAACTCTTCCATTTCCCACCAGACAGGGGAATTTCCCACACACAGTTTGAGAACCACTGTTACAGTCTTGAAAGGCCTCACAATCATTATATCATTACATATAATTTGGTTCAGAATCGTGTGTGTTTAAACACCGTCTCCTGCGTTTAGATGTAGTTCTTTTTCTTCACCAAATACCCACCAAATTGAGCCTTAATTGGACTTGAATGTATGTGTGTGTATGTATGTGTCTATTTGTGTGTGTGTGTGTGTGTGTGTGTGTGTGTATATGTATGTGTGTGTATATGTATGTGTGTGTGTGTATTTGTGTGTGTGTGTGTGTATGTATGTATGTATATGTGCATGTATGCGTGTGTATTTGTGTGTGTATGTATGTATATGTTTGTGTGTATTTGTGTATGTATATATTTGTGTGTGTGTGTATGTATATGTTTGTGTGTATTTGTAGTTGTGTGTATTGTGTGTGTTTGTGTGTATTGTGTATGTATGTATGTGTGTGTATTTGTGTGTGTGTGTATGTGTGTATATTTGTGTGTGTATATGTGTGTATGTACGTGTGTGTATTTGTGTGTATATATGTGTATATGCGTGTGTGTATGTATGTATGTATGTGTGTGTGTGCAAGTTCATTTGCATATTGTTTGTGCTAAATAACAATATGCAAACTATATTTGGGTTTTCGACAATTACCTCTAAATACTACTTAGTGATATATATTTAGTATTATTATATTCTATATTATTTTATAATAATTGTATCTGATTTTTTTAGATTAAGTTCATGGTCGCCGTAGGATTCGTATTGGTAGGATCAATTTGTTGTTCTGTAGATCCAATCTTTCCAATCATTCCAATTGGTTTTCCTATCTTTTTTCCTCTATGCTTCTTCAATTATTGAGAGCCAATTTTTCACGTTTTCCACACACACACACACACACACACATAACATTACATTTACATTAGGTAGATATTTATATAGCGTCCTACACCTAGAGGGTCTCTATTGCGCTGAAACACACACACACATACACACACACACAACTATAGCCAATACTTCCTTTTCTATACAAACACACATCAGCGTCTGAGAAATGCAATAATAAATTAAGTTGTTCCACTGAAATTAAATGTCCAGAAAGTCACTATAGAAATGAAAATAAACGAAAATTATGATTGATAAAAACACACACACACACACACACACACACACACACACACATAGTTGTCCTGTTCTGTCCGATCTTCAATTTCCCACTTGACAATCCCTTCATTAGCCCACCAGTGGGGAATTTCCCATACAGGTTACGGTGAGTGTGTGTGTGTGTATGTGTGTGTGTGTGTATGTGTGTGTGTGTGTGTGTGCATGACTCATATTACACCTGTAATCGGTGTTTGACCTTGAAGTGCGCGGTTCGTCTTACATAATTGCCAAGTGGTCTTAGCTGTGTGTATGTGTGTCAGTGTGTGTGTGTGTTAGTGTGTGTTTGATACTTATGTGTGTGTTAGTGTGTGTTTGATAATTATGTGTGTGTTAGAGTGTTTGATACTTATGTGTGTGTTAGTGTGTGTGTTTGATACGTGTGTGTGTGTGTGTGTGTTTGTTAGTGTTTGTTAGTTGTTTCTGTGTGTCTGTGCGAACATATACAAAACATTAGAACATTCAAACATTCAGGTATAAAACATGGGTAGCTTTTTCGCATACACAAGTTACAATTGCCTTTGTCTAATTTCCTAACACTTCCTACGAAATATTTTCTAATTAGGTCAACTGTTGGTGTGTGTGTGTGTGTGTGTGTGTGTATGTTAAAGACAAGGGGCTTATCACCCTTTTTTATTTCAACGTATAGGATATTTTGTATAAGGTATATGCAAACTATAACTAACTATAAACACCTATTCAGATTATTCCTCCATTTGAAAATTTCGTCATTGGCGTGTGTGTGTATGTGTGTGTGTGTGTGTGTATTAGTGTGTGTGTATATATTTATATATCAAAGGGTATAACAATGTATAAAAAAATTGTTTACAGTTTTGATAACATGATTTATTATGTTAGAGATTTCAGTATATGAGTGTGTGTGTGTCTGTGTGTGTGTCAGTGTGTGTGTACTTGCTTGTGTTGTCAAAGATATCCCAATCTAAAGTTGTTTTTACCACACATGTATATAGGAAACCTTTTCTGTCGAATTATTATGTAATTGACCTATGTATGAGGCTTCGCAAGGACACACATACACACACACACACACACACACAAATATGTACGTTTGTGAGTGTATATATGTGTGTTCTTTCGTATAATGCAATTTGAAAGTGTATTTTGTGATTGCAATAAACGCATTATTTTTATTATTGATATTATTATGTTACTTACACACTCATACACACTCATACACTATTGTCATATTATTACTGTAGTATGCGCTGTTATAAATCCTTTTATATACATACACAAACACAAGTATTGTGGATGTGTGGGGTGGATGACTTGGCCTACCCATTTTCACATTTCTGCCAATGCCTCTGAATATGCATGTGTCATGTGTCTGTATGAATGTCTGTCTGTCTGTCTGTCTGTCTGTCTGTCTGTCTATCTGTGGCCATATGGTCCCAGATTGAAATGTTGTCTAGTATTGATTGTGTGTCTGTGTGTGTGTGTGTGTGTGTGTGCTTGTGTGTGAGCGGTTATTCACCTGAATTAAAGGTGACCCCTTCTGTCTGTGTGTGTGTGTGTGTGTGTGTGTGTGTGTGTGTGTGTGTGTGTGTGTGTGTGTGTGTGTGTGTGTGTGTGTGTGTGTGTGTGTGTGTGTGTGAGTGTGTGTGTGTGCGTGCGTGTGAGACACACACAAACACACAGACATCGACAGCGCACTAAGCAATGGAGATAAATACTTTCTTTCTTCTTTAATCTATTATAATTCCTAACTTTTTTTCTTCCTGAAATATTGTGTATCTTGTGTGTTTGGTTTTAACTTGTCTTTCTATCTTCTTGAGAATTGTTTTCCATATTCCTAATGTTTTTCTTATGTTTTTTAAATAATACGTATCTCTTTCTTTGTTCCTATGTTTCTTATCATATATATTTCTTATGTTATTTTATTTTCGAGATCTCTTTTTTAGATCTTGTTTCTTTTTGTTATATTCTTATTTTTAGCTTTTTTTGTTTTTTCTTATTGAAATCATGTGTATATTTATTCTTGTTCTTATTTTATTTTCTTATGGATTTTTTTCTTTTCTTCTTGATATCATTCATATTTTTATCCTTGATTTTTCTGTCTTATCTTCTTTCTTATATGTTTTTATTTATTTTAATCCTTGTTCTTATCTTTGTTATTTTTATTTTTTTTTATTGTTCTTGCAGGGTTTGCAGCGTGATGTTTCTGCTCTGCTGGAGTTTCGAGAACATCTTCTCGACTCCTTGCCGCGCACCAATCCTTTGGAAGCGACACAACTTCCTCTATCGCCAGCCACGGTAATAAATCGCCCTGTAACCGCTGATAGGGACGATGGTGATGCTTTGGTGCGATGTTCTTCAACCTCATGGAAACATCGACGTAAACTTCTTCACGCCGCTGAGTGAGTGTCCAGTTTCTGTCAGGTTTGGTCCGGTTTTAGTCGGTTTTCTGCGATTTGGTTTGGATTTGTACGGTTTCATTCGTTTTTTGTGTGTGGTTTTGTACGGTTTTGTCTGGTTTGTATCCGCTTTTGTGCGGTTTGGTTCGGTTTTGCCCACATTTGGCCAGATATCTGGTACCATCATTTACTGCTGGGTGGACAGGGGCTGTTGTATTTTAGAATTCACCCAAATATATTCTCCTCCGCCGGGATTCGAACCACGGACCTCCCGCTTGTTAGGCGGGTGTGCTAACCACTACACCACGGAGGCCAACAATTATGTCTTTCTATTCATCAACTACTACGTCATATATCGTATTATCACATGTCGCTTTTTGTTTAAACTTTTCCAAAGGATTATTTCCATAAATATGTTGGATTATAGAATTCGCCTAAAGAAATCCAGCAACAATATATAAGGGTATAGCCTTTCTTTGCTTTCTTTCTGTGTACTCTTATTTACTCTCTAAATGCACTTTTACAGTGATCCGGATTTCTCGAACGTTCTTGGGGACGGACTTTCCGGAGGTCATCATAATTTGCGTGACTCCAGAGATCCGCTGACCAAGCGACAGATCTCTTCCGCTGTCGATGAGTGTGATTCTGTTGTCCGCGAAGATGTGGATCCTCAGCAGACATCCACTGCCGTCTCGTCCACCGTGGTGGGAGCTAGCGGAGGAGGTGGAGAATCGGGGCACAGCGGGGGAACTTCCACTAGTGGAGTCGGAACCAGTGTCGGAGCTCAGACCAGCGGAGTCTCTACGTCTGGAGGTGGTGGAGCGTCTTCCAGCGATGAACTTCTACAGCTTCTGGAAGGCATCGAGCTAAGAGCTCGTCGGCTCCAGTTGGACAACCACACACGACGGCAGCTGTTGACGTTCCGGCGACCTGCCGGACGTCAAGCTTCTTCAGCTTCTACGGTTTCTCCTTCGGCGGAGTTGGGAGATGTAACTTTGCAGTGTCGCTTTTGTCAACGTCCGGCCGTCGCCGTGGCCGCTCCTTCTCCGGCTATCCGTCTATCCGACGACGGTGTGCAGGAAGAGCGATGTGGTCCGCAAGAGAGACAGAGTTTGAGAGCTCTCCGCTCTCAGCAACAACGCAGCTCTCCGTTCACGCAGAGGTCTGAATCAAAGGCGTTTTTGAAATCACTCTGAAGAAGACTTTGAAGTCTTCTGAATTCTTAGCTAACCAACATCAAAGTTGATAGCTTTGACACACACACACACACACACACACACACATACACACGCATAAATAACACGGTCAACACAGAAGATATCGGCTTAGTTTATCAAGGAAATGTGTGCGTAGAAGACTATAAAACAAACTGAAGAAAACACGTTGTCGAAAAGATATATATAAAGTATAGTTTCTCTTTCAGGAGCGTAGATAAGTGGAATCACAAATTTGACAGCAAAATAGTTGAAGCTAGAAATTTAAGTTCCTTTAAAAATATGCTAGATTAATTATGGAAAATAGACGGGACAGCACGAGCTTAGCTCATATCCTGTAGAACAACTATGTGAGTACACTGACACACACACACACACACACACATACACAGATACATACATAATATATACAATACATAGAAATCGCATCAGAGGAAGTTTTTTAAAAGACGATAGTAAGAAAATATAATAGAATGAGATAAAAAAATACACGAAGACGGAATCGAATAATATACAAGAAGATACAAGATAGTAAGATAAAATATATATGGAGATAGAGTAGAATAGGATAAAAGATACAAAAATACAACAAGATAGATTAAATATATTAGAAGATACAATAAGATGGAAGGAAAATACAAGAAAATGGAATTAGAAAAATAAAGATTAAATTATATATGATTTTGAAGAGGATTGAAGATAAACAAATATGAATAAACTATGTTGAACAGCTAAATAGGACGGCTTTTTTTATTTATCTAATTAACCTCCTTTGGTTTTTCCACTCTCAATGTTTGTGTGTGTGTGTGCTAGTGTGTGTGTGTGTGTGTGTATTTTGTGTGCTAGTGTGTGTATGTTTGTGTTAGTGTGTGCTAGTGTGTGTGTGTTTGTGTTAGTGTGTGCTAGTGTGTGTGTGTTTGTGTTAGTGTGTGCTAGTGTGTGTGTGTGTGTGTATGTGTGCTAGTGTGTGTGTGTGTGTCTGTGTGTGTGTGTGTGTTGATGTGTTTCGATTTTAATCATAATAATAATAATAATATTAATAATAATAATTTTGATTTGTCCTGAAGGCTTTGTCCGGCGCGTTGGTCGACAATGGCCGATATTACGTCCGGATGTTCTGTGCCGGATTTGCGTGAATCCGTCCGACACAACGCCGAAAACAACAACGCCGTAATAGAAGAAGGAGCAATTCCGGCCGTAGCTACGGCCGGAATTGCGACGACGGATAACAGCTACGGACAATGTCCGCTTTCCGGCTTTGCCGCTCGATCCTACCACATCCGACCCACACAACAACATCAACAACATCCGAGCGGTGGATGTGTTGGATGTGCAGTGTGCGATACATCCAGCACATCCGCACACTGTCGATGTGATGATGTTATGATGTGCGTTTCAGATGTGCAGCGTCTTATAGACGAGCGCAGTGATCTCATTCAACGTCTACTAGACTCCGAACTGGTCAGTTTGTGTGTCTGTGTGTGTGTGTGTGTAAGTGTAAGTGTAAGTGTAAGTATGTGTCTGTTTGTGTGTTTGTGTCTGTGTGTGTGTTTATATGTGTGTTTGTATGTTTGTGTGTTTGTGTATTTGTGTGTGTGTGTATCTGTGTGTGTGTTTGTGTGTGTGAATGTGTGTTTGTGTGTCTATGTGTTTGTGTGTGTGTGTCTGTGTTTGTGTTTGTTTGTGTGTGTGTTTATATGTGTGTTTGTGTATTTGTGTATTTGTGTGTCTGTGTGTGTGTGTGTGTGTGTATTTGTGTGTATGTGTGTGTGTTTGTATATGTATATATGTGTGTGTATGTGTGTTTGTGTGTGTGTCTGAGTGTTTGTGTGTGTTTGTGTCTGTGTGTGTGTGTGTGTATGTGTGGGTGTGCGTATATTTATGTGTGTACTTCTGTGTGTGTATGTGTGTGTGTGTGTGTGTGCTTTGTATGAGTATATGTGTTTGTTTTGTGTCTATGTCTGTGTGTGTGTGTGTGTGTGTGTTAATGTATAACCTGTGTGTATGGGAAATTCCCCACTGGTGGGTTAATGAAGGGGTTTTCAAGTGGGTAATTAAAGGTCGAACAGAACAGGACAACTATATGTATGTGTGTGTGTGTTTTTATCAATCAGAATTTTCGTTTATTTTCATTTCTCTAGTGACTTTCTGGGCATTTAATTTCGCTGGAATAACTGAATTTATTTCTGGATTTCTCAGACGCTCTTGTGTGTGTGTGTGTGTGTGTGTGTGTGGAAAATGTGAAAAATTGTCTCTCACCATTAAGAAGAGCAAAACAAGAGAAAAGGTTTTGATTGGAATTAATAATTGACAATTAAACCAACAATTGATCAATTGACAATTAATTGATCACTGTCAATTAATTGATAGACAGACAGTAATTGAAGAATTTGAGAGGAAAAGAGAGATATTTATAGACGTTTTCTATAAATCTCTCTCTAGCGTAATGATTCGCTTTTAGTGATATTTTTGCGACTTTCTTTTGTTCAACTATAGATGGCGCTGCGATCTCACAGTCAGGCTGCCAGTCTTCAGTGGCGCATTCGTCACATGTGCGCCGTTAATCGTCAATTGCGCCAGCATTGTATCAGCGCCGAATCTTGCGGCCTGATTACCAATCACAATCATCTCAATCATTATGGCTGTGATGGCGTCCAATCAGCACGTCGGCTCATGTAATTTCTGCAATTTGCAATTGTTTTTTTTGTTTTTTTTTAATTCTTGATATCAATATACATATTTCATAATTTATAATATGAAATTTCTTGGGTCTTTAATTAGTTTTCCGCTCTATATATATATATTATACATTTGTTTATACATTGTGTAATTAATTTTATTAATGTAATTTATGTTAATAATGTAATTAATGTTCAGAATGTAATTAATGTTCATAATGTAATTTTTTTGTAAATGTAATCGACAAATTATTTAACATTATAAATTATGATTATGTGGTAAATTATTTCACATAATTTATCAAGTGGATAATATGAGTCTCATTTGTTTGTTCTTAGTTTTAATGCCAAAAAATAACGCCATATACATTATACATTACACTAAATTACATTATACAAAATCCAAATATATTATGGACACTTTTTTCTTGTTTTATTGGAAAAATCACGTAAAAAATAATTTGATAAGTTATAATTATCCCAACTTTATAAATTGTAACTTATGACTTCATTTATTCATTATATATTTTCTCAGAAATAATTGAATCTTCCATAGATTCTTTATAAATTTGCTAAAAAAGCATACTTCTAACAAGATCTTGTGATCCTTTGATTTTGTGATCTTGTGATCCTTTGATATTGTGATTTTGTAATCTTCTGATCATTTGACATTGTGATCCTTTGAGCTTGTGATCCTTTGGCATTGTGATCCTTTGATATTGCGATGTTTGTGCTCTTCTGATCCTGTGATCTTGTGATCCTTTCCATTGCGAGTTTTGTGATCTTCTGGTCTTTTGATCCTTTGACATTGCGATCTTCTGATCTTGTGATCTTCTGATGCTGTGATCTTGTGATCTTGTAATATTCTTATCGTGTGATATCTTATATAGATATCAAAGGACCACAATTGTGATCCTTTGGTATTGTGATTTTATGATCTTCTTATCTTGTGATCTTGTGATCTTATGATTCTGTGATCCAGTGGTCAATCTTCTCGTCCTCTGTCCGCCTCTGCTGCTACTGCATTCAACCAACAGCAGAGACGACGAGTACGTCAGCTTGCCGGTACGTCAACGGAGGTCATGCGTTGCCGTACGTCAACGGACGCTGCCGGACCCGGCGGATCCGCCGCCGGCAGGTCTGTATCGCGCATTCCACAGCCTCTCTCGCTGCTGCGTCGGCCAAACAATCCTCCAGCCAAATCGGCCGCATCCTACGCTGACGCGGGCATTCAGACGCCATGGAAAACTGACGCAACGCCTAGGAAGACATCTGATGTTTGTATCGGCACGGATGCGTCGCCGTTTCGGCCAGCGAAGGCTACGAAGGCAGCTGTGTCTGTGCGTTTGCCCAGTCGCGACCAGGTGGCGGCTGTATTGCGCATCACCGATCCGTTGCAATTGCAAAAACAGCTGCTCTTATTGCTAGTCGAATCGGAGGTGAGTGATTTTTCTTTTAGCTTAGCTAAGCTAAGCTTCAAATTGTTTGTTTGTTTGTTTTCTCGGTCAAAATTAGAAAAACAAGTAGAGAAAAAACAGTGAAATGTTCAAAAATTGCATCCAATTATAAGTGCAATTTATTTTCCATTTTTTCAAATAATTGAAGCAAAGATGGATTATTAATTATAGATAAAGTTAGTAATTTGTCTATTCTATTATAATTAGTGCTGTAAATAAGTCTATCAAATCTTATTTTCAATAAAAAATTCACACTTTCCTAAGATATCTAAATCAACACACACAAACAAAAGTTATTAGGTTACTAAAGGCTACTTTTTCATCGTTAGGTTAGGTTAGGTTATTTATTGTTGTTTTTATTGTTTATTTATTAGGTCGTCTGTTTGCAGGAGTTGATAAAAAAATAAAAAAAATGAACAGGAAGAAATAGCGAGATTTCGAAAAAGTAAATGTTTTAATCAGGATTTTGTTTATACTCTCTCACTTTTTCTTGTTCTAAATAAATGTTGGTTATACATAAAACAACATATTATAAATTAAAATAATATATCATATTATTATTATGAAGGTTTGGGTTAGAAAAATTAATTACAATGTGTATGTGTGTGTGTGTGTTTTGTGTGTGTGTGTGTGTGTGTGTTCTGTGTGTGTGTCTGTCGGTATGTGTGTGTGTTCTGTGTGTATGTGTGTATGTGTGTGTGTGTGTATCTTGTGTCTGTCGGTATGTGTTTCTGTGTGTGTGTTCTGTGTGTTCTCTGTGTGTGTGTGTGTGTATGTTTGTGTGTATGTGTATCTGTGTGTGTGTGTGTGTGTATATGTATATGTGTGTGTGTGTGTATATGTGTGTGTGTGTGTATATGTGTGTGTGCTTGTGTGTGTGTTCTGTGTGTGTTCTGTGTGTGTTCTGTGTGTGTGTGTGTGTGTGTTCTGTTTGTGTATGTGTATGTTTATGTTTGTGTGTGGTTTCTTGTAGACATTACGTAGTCAGTTGAACAGTTTTCAGGAAGCGAGTGATGTAGCCCCCCTTGATACTGTGACTGACACCGTCTCTACAGGTCCACCCCCCTACATCTCTTCATCCTGCATCCGCCCATTATCTACGTCCCAACAGGTAATTAATTAATCATTCATTGTATTAATTGCAATCGCCGAATATGCACGTTCAATTTTATTTGCAATTTAGCATACATAGCTAAAAATTAGGAAGAAAATGTAAACATAGTTTATAGATTTTATTTTACGCAAATTATTCAGCTGTTTTTTTTGTATAGGGATAAATATTTATACGCACACACACACACACACACACACACAATATGAAAACATTGATTGCTCAAATATATATTACATTAATTTATAACTTTAATTTGGACATTTGTACAGCGAAATTATCTGGACATTTAATTTCGCTGGAACAACTGAATTTATTATTGTATTTATCAGACGATCTTGTGTGTGTGTGTGTAAAATATGAAGAATCGCCTCTCATTATTAACAAGTTATAAATCTGAATAGGTAAAAAAGAATACGCCAAAATAATGTTCTAATTTGGCAGAAATTTGCTATTTTTCACACTAATTGTATCTTCGTTTCGTTGTTGCATTATTAAATCGATTGTGTATGCGTGCGTGCGTGTGTGTGTGTGTGTTTGTGTTGTGAGCTATGCATTCGAGATCGCCCTCAATTAGATAGTTATATTAAATATTTATGACCAGAATTCATTTCTTTCCGCCAGCCAACTCCACAATTTGATCAAGAAAAGCCACTTTTATATTTGTTGGCTTTATAAATTATTCCTTTGTTTACGCTTCTAGCACGAAAACCATTCTTTTGTGTGTTTGTGTGTTGGTTTGTCATGTGTTGTCAATTATGTTATATTGCCAAATAATCGGATATACAAGTTTAACGGACAAACTTTGGCTTCTGAGTGAATTATCATTATTAATCGGGTCGATTCGGTGTTTAGCTGAAACTAGTTTTGTTCCTGGGATAATTTTATTATTATTCGTTGAATAATAAATGTATTTATGAAAGTGTATACAATATAAAGTGTATTTATCAAGAATTTATGTTAATTCCGAATTCATTTTAGAATTTAATCATTAATAAATTCAGTTTTGGAATCTTCGCTATTCTTTTTATTATTTCTAAATTATTTTTGTTAATTTCAATTTCAGTTAACACAAATTCTAATGTTTTGAAGTTATTTTTCCTATGTCAAAACCATGTGTGGAAATTTTTCCAACCCCAAATATAACAAACAAACTAACAAGATTTTTTTTCGGCTCTGTTTTGTGTTGTCGTTGGAAAATGATTTCTCTTCAGTGGAATAATTCAAGAATTCATTGTATCCTAAATTTAGCTAATTTATCTGTGTGTGTGTGTGTGTGTGTCTATCCATATATTTTCTTACAAAAACGATATTGAATTTGAGTCTATTTTTTGCGCGTGTGTATTAATATTTTTGCTTACAATTTCTTCATTTTTGTTGATATCATTTGAGGAAAATTCACTTCGGTAATTTTAAACGAAATTAATACCTGTTCTGCGTATATATGCATGTGTGTGTATCCATGTCTATATTTATCATTACTGTCAAAATGTTGCACAAAAGTGTTCATGTTTTGTGTGCTATCATATGGTTTGTGTTTTTATGAATTGTGTCTGAAGATGTAGTCAGTCAACTCCGAAACGTTACATAATAGAGGAAAACTTTTCAAATGCTTGAGTCAAAGCGACCAAAAACTGGCGAAAGATTCGAGATAATCTACCAGAAGAAAAAAAGATTTCAAAATGCGAAAATCTACTAGCTGGTTTCACCAATATCATATCTATCCGTATGTATCTGTGTGTATGTGTGTGTGTGTGTGTGTGTAGGAATTGGGTAAAGGCATTGAAAGCTCAAACATCAGAGATGACGAAGATTCAGAGTTAGCTGTTGTCTTGCGCTCTCACAGTCCACCATTGACCCAGGTCACGCTTGGTGACCCGGGGTCAACAACCAAAGGTCAACAAGCCCAGTCACGTGATCACACAGCGATGACCTCAACGACTCGACCTCACACCGCGTCAGAGGTCATGCACAAGAAGGTAATAATAATATAAATATAATATATGCCTTAAGTGACAGCTGCTACACGGGAAGAAGTGGAAGCTTATGAACACACACAGGTGTGTCCCGTGCAGCTCGCTGTCACCGCAGAACCAACCCTCTCCACGCTATGACGCCACAAAAACGTAAGACGTATTAGAGAGGACCACCTCCCCAGAATGCATGACACAACACATGACTGATATCTGGTACCATCATTTACTGCTGGGTGGACAGGGACTGTTGGATTATAGAATTCACCCTAAGAAATTCTCCTCCGCCGGCTAAGGAGATATATTCGGAGGTTAACAAAATGCGAAGGTTTTTATAGAAAAATGAGCAACTACACTTGAAATATTCATGGTGAAGATTTGTTTGGGGAGACTTGATTTTTTTTTGGGGGGGGGGGCTATAACACCCCTCCAAGCTTCCCGCTTTCTTGGTTATGCCAATTTTCAGATGTGAGATGTGATTGTCAGATGTAAGTAAGTCATGTAAGTAAAGTAAGTAACTCAATGAAATTGAATTTAGAATGAAGAACACAATAGTAGAACTGTTCTGTGTGTGTGTGTATGTGTTTGTATTTATGTGTGTGTGTGTGTGTGTGTGTGTTATGTGTGTACGTTTGTGTGTTTATGCTTGTGTGTTTGTGTATTTGTATGTGTATGCTCGTGTGTATGTATGTTTGTATGTATGTGTTTGTGTATGTTTGTATGTATGTGTATATGTATGTGTTTGTGTTTGTGTCTGTTTGTGTGCATGTGTATGCTTGTGTGCATGTGTCTGTGTATGTTTTTGTGTATGTGTTTGTGTATGTTTGTGTGTGTGTATGTTTGTGTATGTGTTTGTATGTATATATATATATGTTTGTGTGTTTGTATGTGTGTTTGTATGTTTATGCTCGCGTGTATGTATGTTTGTTTGTGTATGTTTGTCTGTATGTTTGTGTGTGTGTGTGTGTATGTAGTTCTCGTGGCCCATGTTCCGAGCGTGTTAGCGTGTATACGACAACTTATATGTAAGTTAAGAGGCACAAATTTAAAGCAATATATAGAAACAAATATAGTTTATTTGGGAGTTTGTATGTGTGTGTGTGTGTGTGTATGTACGCATTATCTTGTTCTGTGGACGAAACATAGAAGCTACCGGTGTGTGTGTATGTGTGTGTGTGTGTGTGTGTGTGTTTGGTGGAGTCTTGGATTGGGTTTACACATTGATGTGCATGTTTATGTCCATGCATGTGTGTTCGTGTGTGTCTAAAATATCCCAGGCATCGATATTAGAGATTACTATTTTTTTGGTTGTCATTTTTGTAAATTTTTGTGCATTATTTACATCACCATGGTTGGTTTTAGCTTGGTGCGTTTTTTCAACTCTTCTCCATTTTCAACTTCCTTTTTCATCACGGAGTTTGGCAGTATCAAATTGAAGCTGTGTGTGTGTGTGTGTGTATGTGTATGTGTGTGTACTGTACTGTACTGTACTGTACAGGAGATGAGCAAGACTGTCTGACTATGCTCTCTACAGAAAACCCCTGTGTTTTGTCTAATCTATGCTTAAATTATACAATACTCTTTTATTCCACTACACATGATTTTCATTTCAAAGACTATTCCAAATATCAACACACCTATTTGGGAAACTATACTTTTTTATATCCCTGTAACCACTCAGGTCTGCCTCCAAGGCATTTATTGCGTCTCCTTCGATCTCTCACACTAACCAAACTACCCAACCTTTTCTATCCAGTTTGTCTTTGTCAATGCTATGCTTGTAAACGTTGATTAAATCACCCCATAATCTTCGTATGCGTTCTGTGTGTGCTTGTGTGTGTAAGTAAGTAAGTAAGTATATTTGCCACAATAACATGAATTATAAGAAAACAAAAACAATATCAATATAGAAATAGCACAAATACATCGAGCCGCATCTCTTTGATGCACATTTCATTTCAATAATTTTCCACTATTTTTTTTATGGAGAACAATTTCATTTAGGAATACATAATGTCAAATCAAATACACAAACACATCAATACATGTACAATTAGTTATGTGTGTTTGATACAGCGAACGCAGTTGCGCTTATAACACAGACACACACACTAATACGACCACATATATGCACACGATACACTCACGCATACACACACACACATGAGTATGACACAGGATTTGACATTTCGGAATACAAACAAAAAGAAGGAAGACGAGGACACAACAGGAAACTAAAGAAAACCAGATGCCGCAGCGACTTGAGGAAATATGGCTTCCCGTTTAGGTGCATTACCAAATGGAATTCTTTGAGCAATGATGTTGTGGCAGCCTCAACCATTAGTTCCTTTAAGTCGTTGTTGGACAAATGTGGCAATTGAGACGGGACAGCTCGAGCCATGCTCATCTCCCGTAAATTCAACTCGGTGAGAACATACATATCGACATACTGAATAAATCTTCATCATATGTGTGTGTGTGTTTGTGTGTTTGATTGGTACCAGGATTGGCGTGGCAGTTTTCCTCTGACGGAACGGTCCACTCCGACGACCGTATCTTCCGCTACGGCTACGGCACTCCCTAATGCTTCTGTTCCTGTCGATGGTCGAGTTCCAGCCAGTCAAAGCCAATTGATCGGTCATATCCTGGATGCCTTAGCCAACGGCCAGTGTGTATCTTCCGTCAACACCACGCCGATTTCTTCAACTCCTTCCACCACGGTGGTATCCACTTCTTCAGCTGGCGATGGTGTTGTGGCTTCGTCATGTTCTTCGGCGTCGTCAGCTCCAGTGGATGCGATCACCTCCAATCCCAATGTCCGGACGAGAACGTCGGGATGTCTTCTTGAAGATGGTGCCTGCGATGGTCGCACATCTCGACTCCATCCCGATGTCCTGATGTCCGATGTGGGTCATGCGGAAGAGGAGGAATATGTCGAGGAGGACTATGTGGACAGAGCAGCGGAGGAATATGAGGAGGAAGAGGATGAGAGCGAGGAGGCTGGTGCAGGAACAAGTCTTGAACCTCCTCCGCGATCGGCTCACGTTGCCTCCCACTTCCACCGACGTCTCCATCACAATCACCTTCAACACCATCAGCAAAGACGTGCGAGCGCAACATCAACAGCGAGCACCAGCTCTGATAACGCCGGTAATTGCAACATCATTGCAGGAAGCAACTCGAGATCAGCTCAACTCAGTGGAGGTGCGAATATGGAAGCGCATTTTGGCTACAAATACGGGACAAGAACCTGTTCCACTTCTTCCCCTTCTCAACATCAACAACATCAAAGAAGAAGACAACAAACAACAACACCATCCACATCAACGGTTACCACAACGGTGTCTTCAGCAGTAACGTCTTCTCCGGCGTCCGGATCGGCAGTCGGTGTTGTCAAGGAATCCGGAAATGCCCGAGTTGGACGTTATATCCGCAGTCTTCTGCATCGAATCTCCGAATCTCCCGATCATCACTAGAATACGTCACCGGTGATCCTTTTCCTTTCCATTTCCTCCCAAAGGATTATTTTCAGTAGAACAGCTGTGAAATTTTCAAGTCTGTTCATCAATTAATTGGCAGTCATCAATGTAATGCTAGTTGATCAATTATCAATTAATTGCCAATTAATCAATTATTTATTATAATTGTCAATTATCGAATCCTATCGAATCAAATCCTTTTCTCTGGTGTTCGTCTTCTTAATGAGAGCCAATTCTTCATTTTCCACACACACCCACACAAGAGCATTTGAGAAATCCAATAATAAATTAAGTTGTTCCACTGAAATTAAATGTCCAGAAAGTCACTATAGAAATGAAAATTCTGATTGATAAAAACACACACACACACACATATATATAGTTGTCCTGTTCTGTCCGACCTTCAATTACCCACTTGATAACCCTTCTATTAACCCACCAGTGGGGAATTACCCACACACACACACACACACACACACACAAGTTACAGACCATTATGTACTAGATAATTTAGCTCTTGTGTGTATGTGTATGTGTATGTGTGTGTGTGTGTTGTATTGAAAACGTCCTTTGGAGTCTGTGATAGCTTGTATGCGCGCGCGTGTGTATATGCATGAAAATATGTATGTGTATGTGTGTGTGTTTTCTACAATTAATTAATTAATTAGCGAGATGGGTTACTGGTGTTTTCCCGTCAACGCCGAAATGGATTGAATGGTTACGTTTACCAAAGATACACACCGCGTGTGTGTGTGTGTGTGTGTGTATGCATGTCAGGGGGGATGAGAGGTTGATTTCGGGGGGGTTTGCGATCATTTTTCTGTTTTGGCGTTAATTTCCGGTCTGCGCGCGCGTCTGTGCGGGCGTTTTTTGCGTTTCTCTAGAATGTTTGTCATTGTTTATCTAAGCCAGACACTTGGTAACACACACACACACACACGTACACACACACACACACACACACAAATATATACACAGTGAAACACACATCAATATCACACACACACACACAAATACATACACACAAATACACACATACACACAAATACACACGTACACATACATACACACACAAACACACCGAAATATACACACACACTCCCAAATATACACACACCCAAATAAACACACACAAATACACATATACACACACACTACACTCAAATATACACACACAAATACACATATACACACACAAATACACAAATATACACAAACACACACACAAATACACACACACCCAAATATACAAACACAAATACACATATACACACTACACACACACACACAAATACACACACACACAAATATACACACAAATACACATATACTCACACACACACAAATATACACACAAATACACATATACTCACACACACACACACACAAATATACACACACACAAATATACACACAAATACACATATACGCACACACACACAAATATACACACAGACACACACACACACAAACCCACACACACACACACACACAAATACACGCACACACACACACAAACCCACACACACACACACACACAAATATACACACAGACACACACCCACAAATATACACACAAATACACATATACCCACACACACACAAATATACACACATTGACACACAAATACACACACACACACACACAAATACACACACATACACACACACACACACACAAACCCACACACACACACAAATACACACACAAACACACACCCAAATATACACACAGACACACACACACACACAAATACACACACAAACACACACCCAAATATACACACAGACACACCCAAATATACACACAGACACACACACACACACACATAGAGCGAGGTTGTGTCGCATTGCCCCAGGCTGGCTGTGTTGGACAGTGTGTTTTATTTTCTCGCCGCCAGGTGTCTCTGCGTGTCGTAGAAGAAATGTTTCTACAATGTGCCTATTGTAACATGTGTGTGTGTGTGTGTGTGAAAGATATTGAAGATATTGGAAGGATTTTATCAGGGTGATTTGTGGGTGCATTTTTTCAGTCACTGTTGTTTGTGTCGTGCCTTGATAAACTATGTGTCTGTATGTGTGTGTGTTTTTTTTACTTTTTCATCGGCTATATAAGTATGTTCATGCTCGAAGAGATCAGGTTTTATGAACACACACAGGTGTGTCCCGTGCAGCTCGCTGTCACCGCAGAACCAACCTTCTCCACGCTATGACGCCACAAGAACGGAAGACGTATTAGAGAGGGCCACCTCCCCAGAATACATGACACAACACATGACTGATATCTGGTACCATCATTTACTGCTGGGTGGACAGGGACTGTTGGATTATAGAATTATCCTAAACAAATTCTCCTCCGCCGGGATTCGAACCAAGGACCTCTCGCTTGTGAGGCGGGTGTGCTAACAACTACACCACGGACCCCGAAGTTAAAAGTCATAATTTGTAATATGTATATACTTATTAGGTAAGTTCGATATAGACATCTGTTTGGATCTCCCGTTTTGTAAATTTCTGGAGCCACCCCTGAATATTAGTTGATGAAATTGCCTTCACAGAATTTATTGATTAGTTATTGATGAGATATTCTTCTCCGAATTTTAATATTTATTATTCAAGGAAATTACCCCAGTTACGCAATCGAGATCATCTATCCCACGGAATTGATAAACGTTCAGTTTTTTGCTCTGGAAAATATAATAAAACATCCTTGCCTATGTGTTCTTGAATCATAAATCTTTTCTTAAGTCTTAACATCATATACCCATAATATGCCTTATATAATATGTCATTATACCCGTCGAGAATTGTGCTGAGTTCAGTTCATTGGGTATATTGTAATCAAAATCTGCATGGTAAAAATATAGAAATTATAAATATATTAACAATTATACCTTATGCAATATACTTACGCAAAACTTCGTGGAAAACTTACCTAATAACAAGAAAAATAACAAAAGGTAACCTGACGATAAAAAGGTAACCTAACGATGAAAAGGTAAATTTTGGTAACCGAATAACTTTAAATAATTATCGTACACAACTTTTTTATGCAGTTTTAGGCAGCTTATGCAAAAGTGACCTTTAGGTGAAAAAGTAACTTTATTAACTTTTGACAGCCCCAATAATCAATGTATGCAACAATTGGTGTGTGTGTGTGTGTGTGTGTGTGTGTGTGTGTGTGTGTGTGTGTGTGTGTGTCCGTTTCTGGCGTTTCACTATGTGCAGTTGAGGATGTATGTATGTATATTACTAAGTATAGTATATTACTAAGTATAGTATATTACTAAGTATAGTATATTACTAAGTATAGTATATTACTAAGTATAGTATATTACTAAGTATAGTGTATTACTAAGTATAGTATATTACTAAGTATAGTATATTACTAAGTATAGTATATTACTAAGTATAGTATATTACTAAGTATAGTATATTACTAAGTATAGTATATTACTAAGTATAGTATATTACTAAGTATAGTATATTACTAAGTATAGTATATTACTAAGTATAGTGTATTACTAAGTATAGTATATTACTAAGTATAGTATATTACTAAGTATAGTATATTACTAAGTATAGTATATTACTAAGTATAGTATATTACTAAGTATAGTATATTACTAAGTATAGTATATTACTAAGTATAGTATATTACTAAGTATAGTATATTACTAAGTATAGTATATTACTAAGTATAGTATATTACTAAGTATAGTATATTACTAAGTATAGTGTATTACTAAGTATAGTATATTACTAAGTATAGTATATTACTAAGTATAGTATATTACTAAGTATAGTATATTACTAAGTATAGTATATTACTAAGTATAGTATATTACTAAGTATAGTATATTACTAAGTATAGTATATTACTAAGTATAGTATATTACTAAGTATAGTATATTACTAAGTATAGTATATTACTAAGTATAGTATATTACTAAGTATAGTGTATTACTAAGTATAGTATATTACTAAGTATAGTATCTTACTAAGTATAGTATATTACTAAGTATAGTATATTACTAAGTATAGTATATTACTAAGTATAGTATATTACTAAGTATAGTATATTACTAAGTATAGTATATTACTAAGTATAGTATATTACTAAGTATAGTATATTACTAAGTATAGTATATTACTAAGTATAGTATATTACTAAGTATAGTATATTACTAAGTATAGTATATTACTAAGTATAGTATATTACTAAGTATAGTATATTACTAAGTATAGTATATTACTAAGTATAGTATATTACTAAGTATAGTATATTACCAAGTATAGTATATTACTAAGTATAGTATATTACTAGGTATAGTATATTACTAAGTATAGTATATTACTAAGTATAGTATATTACTAAGTATAGTATATTACTAAGTATAGTATAGTAAAGTATAGCGCTCCGCCCACAAGATTTCTTATGAATTAGATGCTCAATTTCTTATTAATTAGATGACATATAGGAGGGGGGCCAGTGCCCCCTCCTCAAATATGGCAAACCTCTCCCCAAAATCATAATCAATTTCTTTCCATTGTAAATGAAGCTTTACTGCCTACAGTAATCTTATTTGTCCTTAACCCCCTCAGTCCCCCATCGTAAAAATCCTGGCGCCGCCGCTGATAATGGGGGTCAAAATTATTGCCTTCGGGAGATGGACATAGGACCATTTATCCGCTCTGAGTCGTGGTAGTTTGACCTAAAACTCGTAATCAAACGGATCATTCATGCTGAAAGTGTTTTCCTCGCATATAATAGAATAATGTTACTGTTAGGTGCCCAGCGTCCAGAAAACTGGACGGCTCATATCTTAAAAACTATTAAATATTTCTCTGTGAAATTTACTACAAATGTTGAGTGTGCCATAAATAGGCGTTCCTGTGAAAATCACTCATCTACCTATTTTGGTTAACTTTGGGCATTAATGGGTTAAGCAGATTTTTCCATTCATGCAACTTCCCTCAATGTATTCTATTGATTGACATAATTTGACATATCCTTACACAGAATTTGACTTAGCAAACTGGGATTTCTCACATACTGAAATTTGGCACGAAAATGGGAGCTGATTATACTTGGTTGATTACGATAAGTATATTCGAGTTCTTCCCATTCCACATTGGTCTTGAGAATTTTTAGAATTTCAGTAATAATAATAATAATAATATTAAAAATAGCTGAATTTACCCTTTAAACCTCTTTACAGATATATTATACAGATATATCATTCACACACTTACACACACACACACACACATACATGCAGACAGACACACATACATACAGACTGACACCTGTATGTCCGTCGGTTGAATAGTGCGCATGCGTATGTGTGTGTATGTTTGTGTGTGTATGTTTGTGTATGTATGTTTGTGTGTGTGTGTGTGTATGAACCCTATCCGAGATGATATTGTCCTGAATCCAACTGACCAAGACAACACACACACACACACACACACACACACACACACTCACATACACACACACACACACTCACACAGACAGACACACACACACAGACAGACACACACATACACATTCAGTTCCAAATTCAGTCGGTTCTTATAGTTCTTTGCCTCAGGTTGGTTTATTCTCTGGAACAGGTTTGTAAGTGTGTGTGTGTGTGTGTGTGTGTGTGTGTTACCTGTGTGTGTGTGTGTGTGTGTGTGTGTGTGTGTGTGTTACCTGTGGTAAATTGTACTATTTGTTGATCTGGAGTCGTTGTGTTGTAGTTAGCAGAAATATTAAATGTTGATCGTTTAATTGCAAAGGGCATATTTTATTGTTGAAAATATTCACATTGGGTGATATGAAAATTATATTTTTTGACAAGTTTTGGCGCTCTCATGTCGAAAATTCTTTTTTCATGGTCTAACTAAATTTATTTCTACTTGAATATTGTCCAGCATAGCTGCGATATCTACTGGTTTTCCGAATTTCAAAGCTTCATACGCAATTACACATTGTTTAAACTCTATTCGAGATTTCACCGATAACCAGTGGAGTTTTATCAGAACCGGCGTGACAAGGTGATCACAATTCGATCTCAATCAAGATCTTATATCTATATTCATATAATGGAGGACCATAATACAGACAGTTGCAATAATACATACAGTTGCAATAATACAGACAGCTGCAATAATACAGACAGTTGCAATAATACAGACAGTTGCAATAATACAGACAGTTGCAATAATACAGACAGTTGCAATAATACAGACAGTTGCAATAATACAGACTGTTGCAATAATACAGACAGTTGCAATAATACAGACAGTTGCAATAATACAGACAGTTGCAATAATCCAAACAGTTGCAATTATACAGACAGTTGCAAGAATACAGACAGTTGCAATAATACAGACAGTTGCAATAATACAGACTGTTGCAATAATACAGACAGTTGCAATAATCAATTGTACTGATAACATCTTGATCGTCTCACATAGTGTCGGTGTCCACAGGATAGATCCGGAGGGTTCCATGACATCCCAGTGAAAAATAAGAGAAGTTAGAAAATCACCTTTATACTGAATTCTTATCACATTCAATATATGAACGTCATTGAATATATATTAAAAAATACAAAGAAAAAACATCAAGTGTTCATCAAATGGATTTTTTTTTTGCAAATTTTTACGGATGCAAATTTTTGACCCCCTAGGGGGTCGCGATAGGGGGGTTGATAACCTCTGTATTTGAGCGTTTGCATCGAAATATTTCTTCGTACGATATTTGATAGTTTTTCGATGTCGTCTTATGATGTCCATTTTCAATTGGAATATTTCAGGACTGTGCATTGGTGATAAAGTGCATATACATCGTCCGCTTTTATATATTTTAAATGATATCTCGCATTGGATCAGCTAACACTAAATATATTCTATTACCAACAATGGAAGTAGGTTTATCAACATATTTCATCATATTGAAAGATCTCATAACATCATTGAAGTTACGAAAATGTCGTGCATTTGAAATATCGCATCATAGATTAAAATCACCATTAATAATATTTATTATTATTATTTATTTTGATTAATACATATGATAATATTAAATATAGATTTGTAATTATTATTATAAATATTAGTATGATATTAATTATTATTATCATGTCCAGTGTTTCCTAATATAGTCCAAACTGATCGATAAATGTAATTGCGCTCAGATTTGGAGGTCTATCTAAAAGAAATAATTGTCGTTTTAAGTCCGCTTATTTCACTGTCTTCCTCCATTGGTTCCAAATTAATCAAATAATTCATTTTCTCCTTTGCAATTTTTGTGACACAATTGGGACAGAAATAACCCAACATCGACAGCACACATTTTCACCACTTTCTTGTATTTTCAAGAAATATTTGTGTATTCGGTGTTTATCGCTTGAATTACTGTAGTATCTATATCAGATAGACACATATCTGTTGGTGCTGAAACGTAATTTTCTTGGACTTGGCTTCTAAAAACACAATTCAACAAATACTTACAGAAAAACTGGAGGGCAATTGACAACAATAAGCTAAAGGCGTATCAAACACGAATTTAAGCATTGCAGCAGTAGTGACTTTAAAAGTCGACAAAAAGAGGTAATATTGGCAAGATTAAGAACAGGGCATACTAGCATTTCATATAGATAATTGATACTAAATGGAGGTGCACCGCACTGTCATGTTTGCAACAAGACTAACGATGTTGCACATATTATAATCGAATGCACTAGGAACAGTCAACAGAGAAAAAACATTACTCGATTAGTATAAATGCAACAATATTACTCTCACAATTGAAAATATATTGGGGGATAATCAACCAATAGTATGCACGGTGCTTCAGTACATAGATCAGTGTAACATCAACATAATATGACAGCCATGTGTACCGAACTTGACCAATTTCTTCTCAAATGTGTGACTGATTGTATTATGGGTTATTTCCATGAGAAAAAAACAACAAAAACACAAAACACAAACACAACAAAAAGTTTACATAGCTATGAATATGGTATATACATAGATATATAAAACGTATGTAAGGTATATATTTGCATGCATTGTATGGACAGTCGTTTGGAATGGGTAGTATCTTGTACTTGCCTATTGGTTGTCCATTGAATGTGTATATGTGGGTATGCATATATATGTATGCATATATGTGTATGTGTATATATATGTATGTATATGTATATATATATGTAACAAAAAATCACACAAAAACTATTTACTTACCGTTTCTGGTGAGATATAAATATTTACTTGTTTTGTGTGTATCTTGTGTGATATGTATGTGTGTATATGTCTATATATGTGTGCGTGTGTGTCTGTATGTGTATGTATATGTATGTAGATGTGTGTATGTGTGTGTGTGCACGTATGCATGTATATATACGATGTATTTATATATGGGGCGAACGACTGAAACAATAAGGAGCAATAATCCACCTGGGTTGGCTCCTGTTGCAGTCGTTCGGTGATTGAATTAAATAAAAAAATACGTTGGTGCGTACAATGTTGAACAGTTTCTATCAATAGTGTCACGAATACTGAAATTCCTATTCGTGCAAGACCGCGCTTGCAATAGATCGCATGCAACCCCATTGCAGAGCCGTTGCGAGGACTCATCAGGCCCCCCCCCCGAAGGCAGCACTTGGGGCCCCTCCCGAAGGCAACACTTGGGGCCCCTCCGAAGGCAACAATTGGGGCCCCCATTATAAATAAGTCATCAAATAATAAATATTTTTATTATACATAATCACATAATACAAGCTAAGGTGAAAACATCTGAGCAAAAAGGTAAAGTCTATACATAATATGATAAATTTTAATGTCATACGTGAAGCAACGGGGCCCCTCAGCACTCGGGGGCTCCCCCCGGCCGGGGGGTATGGGGGGCGGTTGCTACGGCTCTGCCCCATTGCATGTTTTAGAGTCTGTCTGTGTTTTCCTCAATTCTACTTAACTCAGCAATGAAATGTGGACATGATATACGTGTGACACTATGTTCATTCTGGCGATTTGCTTTCAGGCAGTTTGTGCATTGTCTTTTCTCAATATATATGTTCCTGGTGTCCAAAAGTATTGTATTGTGTTTCACAGTGCATCTAACAATAACAATAACAAATCGAGAGAGAAAAGTTAAAATACATGGTCAACTATAATAATATACATGAACGATTGTTATCGGATGATGGTTTATTATTTATTGTTATTTATTTTTTATTTTTTTTCCAACTCTCTTTCTAGACTTCTTCGAACTCTCTTTCTCTCTGTATCTTTTGGGCGCTTCCGGTACATGGGGCCACCTTAGGGTGGTAATAGTGCTTGTACTCTTCCCATGCTACTGAATTTGCCTGTAATTAATGATAATGATAATGATAACGATGTGATATGCTGAAATTGATCAGATATGTGGCAATATACATATATACACATATACATAACGTATACTTACACACATATATACACACATACACATCGTATACATAATCATACATCATTATATACATATATACACATATACATGTAAAATTATGTTGTAGAACAAAGACAGTACGTGTGCAAAAAGTATAATAAAATCAAACTGATATGAGACGGTTATATGAGTAGGCTGCTTGGCACCTGAACAACTGAGTCAAACTGTAGGAAGACGGCGGTTCTCGCAGCGTTCTTACGACAGCCTTAATGTCGCGTTTTGTTCTCATATCACTGAAGGATGGCCAGCCAGAGCTACGCAACGCCATCCGACACATGGTCGTATTTCGCTATGCCGTAAACAACTCTAGCCGCGAATCGTAACAATCGACTCACTCTTTCCGAGTCCTGTTGTTTGAGACCTCCCAAGACCGGAAGACAATATTAAAAGCTTAGAGAAAACGTAGGAGGCCACCAGGGATTTGACGATCGGCGTTCTGAGCGTTTTTCTCAGTTTGGCGATTGTGACCAGCACTGCGCTGCAGCATCTGACGACGTGTGACACGTGCGCGCTCCAACTGAGAGTCTCATCAACAATGACGCCCAATACTTTAATATCGGTGACTTTGTTGAGTCTGGCACATAGAGGCAAGTTCGAGAGTGACGATTGCGTGCCGCATACCATGATTTTTGTCTTTTTGGCGTTTGTATTTAGACCGTTTGCATTGTACCAGTGTGTAGCAGCTCGTAAACTAATCTTCAACTGACGTTCCGCCTCGTAGATTCCATTGGTCGAAAGTTGTTCCTGAGGTGAGGTGATGACTAGTTGAATATCGTCGGCGTATGGGAACATTCGACCGTATGGTATGTGGCACATCAGGTCGTTGACAGCTACCAAGTATAACAGCGGACCGAGAACAGAACCTTGAGGAACGCCATATTCTATTGGGAGTGTGACAGTTCCGCCGCGCACAATTTGTGTCCGTTTGCTCAGATAACTGTTGAACCAGCATGACTCAACTCCGCACCACTCCAATCTACGGCAGATGTTTTTTTCTATACACACAGTCAAAGGCCTTACTGACATCAAGTGAAGCTATTATGGCTAGTATATTGGCTAGTAGTATTAAGTCCATTTTCCGTGATATATAGTCGGAGAGCACCAGGAGCAAGTCCTTGCATGAACACCCTTTACGGTAAGCGAACTGGTCTGCAAAGAATTGGTTGATACACACAGCAAAGGTATGTGTGTTATTATCAATTGAAATTCGTTTATTTTTATTTCAAATGACCTCTAATGACATTTACTTTATGATGTAACAACTGAATTTATTGAATTTATCAGCGCTGTTGTGTGGAAAATGAAGAGGAGAATCATTAATCTTAAGAAGAATCTTAAGAAGTGGGGAATCATTGAGAGAAGAAAGGTTAAGAACGACAGTTCTATAAACTCAGTTAGCATTGCATATTCCAGCACCATCCAGGCTTTCCTATATTTCAAGTAATTACTGCTAATGAAAGTATTGCAAGGCGCAAAGGTCGAGTGTTTTCGGGCTTTGAGGTATCCCCTGACTTAGACCAGAACAGCTGCCTTCCAGTCAGATGGAAATATCGATGTTCGGAGAGAACAATTCACGATCTTGAGCAGGTATGGTCCTATCACAGGGAAACATTTTTCGATGGCAAAAAGAGGTATACCGTCTGTTCCAATGGACGACTTTGACTTGATGGAGTTCAAGTGATTTGACAATTTAGGCAAGGTGATGTGTTAGAGAAAAAGCATCCGAAACTACCGAAACTGGTCTAATCTCAACGCGTCTAGATGTTCGAAAATTGTCGAGTTCGTCTGCAATAGAGCGAGTGACGCTGGAGTAGAATGAGTTGAACATATCTGCTGTCTCCGCCGATTCTGCGATTTTCGGTTGGCTGGACGGGTCGTTTTTCCCGATGACAATTAAACGCCGCAAGCCTGCCCAGAATTCTTGTGTGCCTCGTTGCATTTGTTGCGTGTCATTTGATAACTCAGTCGATTTGCTTCGATCTCAGTTTTTACCAAGTTTCTCATCTTTCGAAACTCAGCAAGTTTAGCGGGGTCCTTTGTTCTCCGCCAGTGCCAATACAGATTATTTTTCGCGTTGATTTTGCGACAGAGCTCGGTATTGTCTCTGATGCATGGTTTAGAAGTCTTTTTGGCTAAAACGGTTTTCATTGGACACACTAGGTCGACACACACGTTCTAATTCTTGTGTGAATTCGCTCAACATTTCGTCGACATTTGTATCAATTTGGTCAAATCAAGACCAGTCTGACCACAGCAGGTTCACACACATCAGGCCCCAATTAGCTGTGCAGATGTTCGGTAAGAGGCACGTCGTGCACCCTGTCATCTTCGATGTTAGTTATGATAACATCGAGTAAGGATTCCGTGGGCGGCAGATGTGTGGGTTTTTTGATCAGCTGTTTCATGTTGAAATCATGTAGTGATGTGACGAAACGCGAGGATAACGTGTCATTCAGTAGATTGAAGTTCATATCGCCAGTATGTATGAGCGAATGAGGTAACGCTAGCGCCGACTGAAATAATGTGTTCATGAACTTCAAGCTAGCTTCGACTAGTGAGTTTGGTGACCTGTATATTACACCTACGGTGACGGCATCGCAGCATTTGCTTTTCACTGTCAAGAATAGTGCCTCTATAGCTGGGTTCTCAACCTTTTGATGGCTCCATACCCCCGATGGATTGTCGAATATGGTCCCATACCCCCTTTACTTGACTGTTCAAATAATTATCACCAATCCGATTATTGGTCAGCATGTCTTCCAGATCAACGAGTGTTTCAATCGCTTGAAGTGAGTGTACTTTAGATACGGATTACTAGGAAAAATCATAATAATTGATAATATTATTATGCATAAATCGTTGATAATTTATGCCATCAGTACCCAGAAATATATTCCCATACCTCCAAGGAGTAGGTTACCCCCGGTTAAGAAACCCTGCTCTATGGTATCACAGTCACTCACAATGTCAAGTTTGATGACCTTCAGTTCAGTACGGCACAGAATAGCGACTCCGCCTCCTCTGTCTTTTGTCCTGTCACATCACCACACTGAATGACCAGGAACTATAATGAATTTGTTGGATAGCGAGGACTTGAACCAACTCTCGGATATGCAGAGAATGTCTATGCGGTTTTCACTAAAGGTTAAAGGTTAAATGCCTAAGTGGCAGCTGCTACACGGGAAGAAGCCGAAGCTTATGAACACACACAGGTGGGTCCCGTGCAGCTCGCTGCCACCACAGAACCGACCCTCTCCACGCTATGGCGCCACAAGAACGGAAGACGTATTAGAGAGGGCAACCTTCCAAGAATGCATGACACAACACATGACTGATATCTGGTACCATCATTTACTGCTGGGTGGACAGGAGCTGTTGGATTATATAATTCGCCCAGTCCAGCACACTTGAAACGAATCGGTGGATTTCCTTGGTGTCTGGCTGGTTTTATCAATTGTGTCCATATTTAGGACAAGAGTAGCACAACAGTCTGTAAGATGTATGAGTTTCAACATACTAGCTTTGAAAAAGCACATACAGACACACAGTCATGTACACGTTATTAACGTATTAATTTATACCAATGCAGTTATAAGTTGAGAAAATGTCATTTTCACAGAGTAGATATAGAGTTTGGCCAATATTAATTATATATACATTTATAATAATAACAATATATTTATAAAAAAAAATTGATAATAAAAAAACAAAATATATTGGTAACCACAATAGTTTAAATATTAAACAGCATAATATTAATAATTATAAATACCATTAATTTACGAATTATTAATTTAATATAAAAAACAGTATAAATGTTGGATACCACAAGAGTGTCCTATTATAACATTTATGTGTCATAAATTTTAAATTGAAGTCGTATTATTGTCTGGCCTCAAATTTCTACAACAAAACAGAAGAGAAAAATCAAGAAGATTAAAAATATAGACATATTTTTTCTAGATATAAACAAAACAAAGCGAAACATTTGCAGAGAAAAATCTAAATCAATTATGTAAATTGTATTGGTTGAAATGTTGCTGAGATTGCATGGAATTGCATGTTGCATGAAATTGCTGCCTCTAGACAAATGACAGCATTTAAGTTGCAATGAGCCAATTCCAAGCTTTTCAGACTTCATCTCAAAGTCCATCTTCATCCAGGTCCAATTATTGCAGAAGCAATATCGATTCTATTGTCCGAATTCAGATGGGAATATTTGGCTGACAAATGGATCTATACGTCCAACACCTGTGCATGCTTGCGTAAATTGATATCGAGTATGTGTATGGGGTTGGATGTCATTTGGAATTCGTCGAATAATCTCTTCTGCAAAACATAGCCATTGAAGCCACAGGGCTTTTGTTATCAGTCCAGCGACCTGAGCTATTAAATTCCACGAATTCCGTGTCTGAATTATTAAGATTGTCTAACGGTATTCTGATTACTAGCTAGCATACCTTTGTTGAGATATGTCCTCCAATATCACCTTGGCCATAGAACTGACACATAATGACATTGCTCAAGACATAACGCAATCTGAACAATGTTGTTGGCTTAAATTAATCGAACTTCGGTTCACACACACACACACACACACACACACACACACACACACACACACACACACACACACACACACACACACACACACACACAACCACACACACACACACACATACACATACATACACACACATACATACACACACATACACACAAACACACATAACTTGTTTGCCATCCTCATAACATCGTAAGCTTAGAAATTTCATAAGGAAGATTTAAGGGAGGTATTGAGAATGACAGTTTTTCAACTGAGTACATCAGATCAACGAGTGTTTCAATCGCCTGAAGTTACTGTACTTTAAATACGGATTACTATGAAAAATCATAATCATTGATAATTTTATTATGCATAAATCGTTGATAATTTATGCCATCAGTACCCAGAAATATATTCCCATACCCCCAAGGGGTAGGTTACCCCCGGTTAAGAAACCCTGCTCTATGGTATCACAGTCACTCACAATGTCAAGTTTGTTGACCTTCAGTTCAGTACGGCACAGAATAGCGACTCCGCCTCCTCTGCCTTTTGTCCTGTCACATCGCCACACTGAGTAGCCAGGAACTGTAATGAATTTGTTGGATAGCGAGGACTTGAACCAACTCTCGGATATGCAGAGAACGTCTATGCGGTTTTCACTAAAGGTTAAAGGTTAAATGCTTAAGTGGCAGCTGCTACACGGGAAGAAGCCGAAGCTTATAACCACACAGGCGTGCCCCGTGCAGCTCGCTGCCACCGGAGAACCGACCCTCTCCACGCTATGGCGCCACAAGGACGGAAGTCGTATTAGAGAGGACCACTTCCCCGGAATGCATGAAACAACTGACTGATATCTGGTACCATCATTTACTGCTGGGTGGACAGGAGCTGTTGGATTATAGAGTTCGCCCAGTACAGCACACTTGAAACGAATCGGTGGATTTCCTTGGCGTCTGGCTGGTTATATCAATTGTGTCCATATTCATTACAAGGGTAGCACAACAGTCTGTAAGATGTATGAGTTTCAACATACTAGCTTTGAAAAAGCACATACGGATATACAGGCATACACACGTTATTAACGTTTTAATTTATACCAATGCAGTTATAAGTTGAGAAAATGTCATTTTCCCAGAGTAGATATAGAGCTTGGCCAATATTAATTATATATACATCTATAATAATAACAATATATTTAGAAAAGATTGATAAAAAAATAATATATTGGTAACCACAATAGTTTAAATATTAAACAGCATAATATTAATAATTATAAATAACATAAATTTACGAATTATTAATTTAATATAAAAAACAGTTAAAATGTTGGATACCTCAAGAATGTCACATTATAACATTAATGTGTCATAAATTTTAAATTGAAGATGTATTATTGTCTGGCCACAAATTTCTACAACAAAACAGAAGAGAAAAATCAAGAAGATTGAAAATATAGACAAATTTTTTGTCTAGATATAAACAAAACAAAGCGAAAGATTTGCAGAGAAAAATCTAAATCAATTATGTAAATTGTATTGGTTGAAATGTTGCTGAGATTGCATGGAATTCGATGTTGCATGAAATTGCTGTCTCTAGACAAATGGTAGCATTTAAGTTGCAATGAGTCAATCTCAAGCTTTTCAGACTTCATCTCATAGTTCATCTTCATCCAGGTCCAATTAGCGGGAGCAATCTCGATTCTATTGTCAGAATTCAGATGGGAATATTTGGCTGATAAATGGATCTATACGTCCAACACCTGTACATGCTTGCGTAAATTGATATGGATATGTATGTGTATGGGGTTGGATGTCATTTGGAATTCGTCGAATAATCTCTTCTGCAAAAAATAGCCATTGAAGCCACAGGGCTTTTGTTATCAGTCCAGCGACCTGAGCTATTAAATTCCACGAATTCCTTGTCTGGATTATTAGGATTGTCAAACGGTATTCTGATTACTAGCTAGCATACCTTTGTTGAGATATGTCCTCCAATATCACCTTGGCCATAGAACTGACACATAATGACATTGCTCAAGACATAACGCAATCTGAACAATGTTGTTGGCTTCAATTATTCGAACTTCGGTTCACACACACACACACACACACATACACACACACACACACACACACACACACACACACACACACACACACACACACACACACACACACACACACACACACACACACACACACACACACACACACACACACATACACACACACACACACACACACACACACACACACACACACACACACACACACACACACACACACACACACACACACACACACACACACACACACACACACACACACACACACACACACACACACACACACACACACACACACACACACACACACACACACACACACACACACACACACACACACACACACACACACACAAGCACACACACACACACACATACACACAAACACACATAACTTGTTTGCCATCCTCATAACATCGTAAGCTTAGAAATTTCATAAGGAAGATTTAAGGGAGGTATTGAGAATGACAGTTTTTCAACTGAGTACATCAGATCAACGAGTGTTTCAATCGCCTGAAGTTACTGTACTTTAGCTTACGAATTACTAGGAAAAATCATGATCATTGATAATTTTATTATGCATAAATCGTTGATAATTTATACCATCAGTACCCAGAAATATATTCCCATACCCCCAAGGAGTAGGTTACCCCCGGTTAAGAAACCCTGCTCTATGGTATCACAGTCACTCACAATGTCAAGTTTGATGACCTTCAGTTCAGTACGGCACAGAATAGCGACTCCGCCTCCTCTGCCTTTTGTCCTGTCACATCGCCACACTGAGTAGCCAGGAACTGTAATGAATTTGTTGGATAGCGAGGACTTGAACCAACTCTCGGATATGCAGAGAACGTCTATGCGGTTTTCACTAAAGGTTAAAGGTTAAATGCTTAAGTGGCAGCTGCTACACGGGAAGAAGCCGAAGCTTATAACCACACAGGCGTGCCCCGTGCAGCTCGCTGCCACCGCAGAACCGACCCTCTCCACGCTATGGCGCCACAAGGACGTAAGACGTTTTAGAGAGGGCCACCTCCCCAGAATACATGACACAACACATGAGTGATATCTGGTACCATCATTTACTGCTGGGTGGACAGGATCTGTTGGATTATGGAATTCGCCCAGTCCAGCACACTTGAAATGAATCGGTGGATTTCCTTGGCGTCTGGCTGGATATATCAATTGTGTCCATATTCAGGACAAGCATAGCACAACAGTCTGTAAGATGTATGAGTTTCAACATACTAGCTTTGAAAAAGCACATACAGACACACAGGCATGCACACGTTATTAACGTATTAACTTATACCAATGCAGTTATAAGTTAAGAAAATGTCATTTTCACAGAGTAGATATAGAGTTTGACCAATATTAATTATATATACATCTATAATAATAACAATATATTTAGAAAAGATTGATAAAAAAATAATATATTGGTAACCACAATAGTTTAAATATTAAACAGCATAATATTAATAATTATAAATAACATAAATTTGCGAATTATTAATTTAATATAAAAACAGTATAAATGTTGGATACCACAAGAGTGTCCTATTATAACATTTATGTGTGATAAATTTTTAATTGAAGTCGTATTATTGTCTGGCCACAGATTTCTACAACAAAACAGAAGAGAAAAATTAAGAAGATTAAAAATATAGACATATTTTTTCTAGATATAAACAAAACAAAGCGAAAGATTTGCAAAGAAAAATCTAAATCAATTATGTAAATTTTATTGGTTGAAATGCTGCTGAGATTGCATGGAATTGCATGTTGCATGAAATTGCTGTCTCTAGACAAATGGTAGCATTTTAGTTGCAATGAGCCAATCTCAACCTTTTCAGACTTCATCTCAAAGTTCACCTTCATCCAGGTCCAATTAGCGGGAGCAATATCGATTCTATTGTCGGAATTCAGATGGGAATATTTGGCTGACAAATGGATCTATACGTCCAACACCTGTGCATGCTTGCGTAAATTGATATCGAGTATGTGTATGGGGTTGGATGTCATTTGGAATTCGTCGAATAATCTCTTCTGCAAAATAGCCATTGAAGCTACAGGGTCTTTGTTATCAGTCCAGCGACCTGAGCTATTAAATTCCACGAATTCCTTGTCTAGATTATTAGGATTGTCAAACGGTATTCTGATTACTAGCTAGCATAACTTTGTTAAGATATGTCCTCCAATATCACCTTGGCCATAGAACTGACACATAATGACATTGCTCAAGACATAACGCAATCTGAACAATGTTGTTGGCTTCAATTATTCGAACTTCGGTGGCAATGACACGCTATACCAGTGGTTCTCAACCTGTGTGTGGAGAATTCCCCTGTCTGGTGGGGAAATGGAAGAGTTGTCAAGTGGGAAGCTAAAGGTCGGACAGTAAACGATAACTATGTGTATTTTTATCAATTCAAATTCGTTAATGTTTGTTTCTAATAACCTCTAATGACATTTACTTTGATGATGTAACAACTGAATTTATTGAATTTATCAGCGCTGTTGTGTGGAAAATGAAGAGATGGCGTATTAAGAAGTGGGGAATCATTCAGAGAGAAAAAAGGTTGACAACCACAGTTCTATAAACTCAGTTAGCATTGCATATTCCAGCACCATCCAGGCTTTCCTATATTTCAAGTAATTACTGCTAATGAAAGTATTGTAAGGCGCAAATTATGAAAGCAAATGTCCATTATTGTTATATTGTATCACACGTTTTATTCTGTAGTTTTTTGGTGTATTTTCTCGGCGTACTAAATATCTTGAGTGATTGCGTAAATGAATATTCGTCTCTCCCAGAAAAAAGTAACCTTCGTTGCTCTGCCAGCGGTAGAAAAAATCTTAATGAAATTAAAAGGTTAATGACCTCAAGTGACAACTTATAATTTCAAGTATACTAGTAAGTATACTTGAAATACTTTAAGTAATCAACTAATATAAGTAAGTACTTTAACAAAGTACTATACATTCAAGTAATTTTAGTTATATATTTCCAAGTATGACATTGAATATACTTAGGTACAATTTTGAGTATTTTAATGATAATTTGAAGTATACTGACAATTTTTGTTATTTATATAAATGAAAATTTTATTGTTCTTATATTAATGTGCTTGTATGTAATGCGACACAGTATGTATATTCAGGTTTGTGTAATGCGGTACAGTATATTTATTCAGATTTGTGTAATGCGGTACAGTATGACTGACTGAAACGCAAATAATATGTGAACACACTGTTATTGACTGTAATTGACACAGATCAGCGTCCAAACACTGTAGAAAAAGAAAAAGAGCAAGAAAGGAATAAAAATGGAAAGATAAAAATGAAAGTCGACAGTGGTGAAAAAGTTAAAAAGCGGGAGAAGGAAGCATTAATTCAGATAATTATAATACACAAAAAGTCATTCAAGACCAGTGGTTCTCAACATTTTTTCTCTGATTGATTCATTTTCCACAAAACAACAGCGCTGATAAATTCAATAAATTAAGTGTTTCCACCGAAATTAAATGTCAGATACGAAAACTAATTCAGATTGATAAAAACACACACACACACACACACACACACACACACACACACACACACACATAGTTGTCCTGTTCTGTCCGACATATTATTTCCCACTTGACAACTTCTTCATTTAACCACCAGTGGAGTAATTTCCCACACACAAGTTACCCACTGAATTGTACAAATTCGCAAGTACATCTGTACAAAAAACAACAATTTAAATGCGTTTTTCTGCTCTCCATACTTTTTATTTCATTTCAAGAAGAACATATTCAGTTGTGATGTTTCCAACTGCCTTTAGCCCAATGACTCTCCATTTGTGTGTGTGTGTGTGTGTGTGTGTATATATATATTTGTGTGTATGTTTGTGTGCTGACACAGCAGTGGCGACGCCAGGGGGGCTAGAGCCCCCCTAAAATACACCAACCTCCTAAGCACCCCCAAATAATAATCATTTACATTAAAATTTCCTACCACTGTAAATGAAGTCCTGTAGTTTTGGCTCAAGTTTGAGGACTGAATCAGTGTGCCCCAGTGCCTTATTATAATATTATGTAGTCAGCGTTCAAGTGTAGCTCTTCATGCTTCACCAAACCCCTCAATTTTCTCTTTAGCCCCTCATCTGAAAACGTCTGGCGCCGCCTCTGTGGTCTAGTTATTTGCTCTGGACATTTATTGCAAAGAACGAGCGGCTTTTATGATGCAATAAATTTACACGCGCCTTGTCACGTCGGCCATTGAGGTGGCGTAATTGTTGCAAATTGTTGCAAATTGTTGCAAATGTCATGTGGTTAAGTAGATAGTTTGTAGTTGCTACAGGCTACACAAGAAAACATAAATAAAGTGTGGGCAAAACATACAAACGTGTTTATATAAATCAAACACACTAGTAATTTTCTCATTTCAACACAACATAAATAGTTAGTAAACCGCATTTTCTCTAACATTGTGTGTGAGTGTGTGTGTGTGTGTTTGTGTTTGTGTGTATGTGTACGTGTGTATATGTGTGTATGTTTGTCTGTATTGTGCGCATGCGTGTGTGTGTATGTGTGTGTGTATATGTGTGTGTGTCTGTTTTGTTCGTATGTGTGTGTGTGTACGTGTGTATATGTGTGTGCGTGTGTGTGCGTGTGTGTATCTGTTTGTGTGTGTGTGTGTGGTCATCTGTTTGTTTGTGTGTGTGTGTGCTTGTGTGTGTATGTGTGCTTGTGTGTGTATGTATGTATGTGTGTATGTGTGCTTGTGTGTTTGTGTGTGTTTGTGTATGTTTGTGTGTGTGTATGTGTGTGTGTGTGTGTGTGTTTGTGTGCTTGACACACAAACACACACCTATTCACACACACACACACACACAAACATACACAAGCACACATACATACACACACAAGCACTTATATATACACTCTTTTATTAAATCAAGACAAACTTAGGACACATCCTCTTGAACTTGTGAAATATTACAGGTGAAATGAATGAATTTTAGAATGCAATATTTATGCTCACATCAAATGTGATTTATTGTGATTAAAAGTGTAGATTTTTGTGTCGAGGCTCGGGGGGATGACAGTCATCATGCATTAGTGTTCAAAGTTGACTCAGTTGGTCAATTACATGAGATCCTCAACCATTTTATGCCTAGTCAATTACAACACACACATACCTCAATGAAAAGTATATTGCATATAATTGCATACACACTTGTCGTGTATTGTTACTTTTTTTGCTATGCTGATTTCGATGAAAATTGTCGCGTAAAAGAAAACTGATTTGAATAGAATTTTAGCGTTGATAAAAAGAAAAATGCAAAAATACAAGTTTAACAGAGGTAATTACAAAAGGGTTATATCAAATAAAAATTTAGAAATTCCAAACTACAAGTGGAAATCATTTTCAAGTATAAATTTTCATTTTCTACAAATTCAGATATGTATTTGATGATGTTGTGATTTTTGTATTACAGTTTTTTGTGTGCATCAAACGAAAAGCTTTTATAAGCTTCCTTAAATCGAACGGACAATCTCAATAAAATACTCCAGAATAAATCAGCGATAAACCGCCTAGCACAGAAGATTTATAGAAAAAGAACAGCTTCAAAATCAGTCAATCAATATTATGTCAGACAACATCACCATGAAGTCTTTGGATGCGGAGATCTTGAGCGACTGTGTTCTCCAGCTGACTGCCAACGATTCCAGCATCTCGGCAAATTTCAGCGAAATCTTCAACATCACCAGTGGTGAGGTACGTTTGGAGAACGTTCACTCCTGGCGAATTCCATCTGCCCTCCAAGAATGTGCATGCTATCATGGAAATATCAGCGACACGGACTTTGCCGCGCTGGCGTGTGCTCCCGAATCGCGCGATCTTGTCTTCCAGATCGTAAGCTGGACTTTGTATGTTCTGCTTATAATCCTAGCGGCTGGAGGCAACTCGATCTTGTGCTATGTGGTTCTTTCGTGCCGTCACATGCGCACACCAACCAACATCTACATCGCCAACATGGCTATCGGAGATCTGATGATGAGTGTTCTGTGTACTCCGTTGACGTTCGTCAACGTCATACTCCTGCGGTATTGGCCGTTCGGAGCGGCTATGTGTCGAATCGTGTCCTATCTCCAGGCGGTCTCCGTATTTGTATCGGCCTACACTTTGGTGGCCATCTCCATAGATAGACACAGAGCCATTGTGAAGCCCCTAAGCGTGAGATCTTCGCTATCGGAGTGTTGTCGGGTGATTGGTGTTGTGTGGATGCTAGCAGCTATCACCTGTCTTCCAATTGCCATCACTTCAACCACGCTCGTGCCCGATTCTCAATACTACCGCGTCCATCAGCTACACTTATGCCAAGAGGTGGGTGTATATCTGTGTAAGTAAGTAAGTAAGTATGTAAGTAGGTAAGTAGGTAAGTAAGTAAGTAATTAAGTAAGTACGTGAGTAAGTAAGTAAGCAAGTAAGTAAGTATATAAATAAGTAAGTATGCAAGCAATCAAGTAAGTAAGTAAGTGAGTAAGTAACTAAGTAAGTAATTAAGCAATTATGTAAGTAATTGAATAAGTAATTAATTAAGTAAGTACGTAAGTAAGTGGCTAACTAAGTAAGTGAATATATAAGTTAGTAAGTAAGTAAGTAAGTAAGTAAGTACGTAAGTAAGTACGTAAGTAAGTGACTAACTAAGTAAGTGAATATATAAGTTAGTAAGTAAGTAAGTATGTAAGTAGGTAAGCAAGTAAGTAAGTAAGTAAGTAAGTAAGTAAGTAAGTAAGTAAGTAAGTAAGTAAGTAAGTAAATATGTAAGTAATTAATTAAGTACGTGAGTAAGTAAGTAAGCAAGTAAGTAAGTATATAAATAAGTAAGTATGCAAGCAATCAAGTAAGTAAGTAAGTGAGTAAGTAACTAAGTAAGTAATTAAGCAATTATGTAAGTAAATAAATAAGTAATTAATTAAGTAAGTAAGTAAGTACGTAAGTAAGTAAGTAAGTACTGATATGCTGCATACATAAAAAAATAAGAATAAACACTTTTTCAAGATTCATAACACACTACGCTATTTCAGTGAGTGTGTGTGTATGGGTGTGTGTATGTGTGTATGTTGTTACTAGTTGTTGTTACTAGTAGTATCGATAGTAATGAGTCAGACAGGCTCGTGACTGCCGCCTTCCAGTTATGTCGTATTTCTTCTTGAGAACATGATTGTTGTAGATTGATGAACAATATCGATAATTGCTAATTTATTCCAGGTTTCTATTTAGCTCTACTTTCGAAAACTAGATTTATGAACGCCCTATTTGTATACTACGTTTCTGTAGAACCAAAATGATGATTTCGGCTAGATTTGCGAAAAATTCAAACAACCTCCAATTTTCAACAGGTTCTTTTCCAATAAGATATATATGTATAAACTGTGATCAAATATGATCTAATGTTGTATCTTCTAGTGATGGTAAGCGCTTGTGTGTATGTGTGTGTGTGTGTGTGTCTGTATGTCAGGTTTGGAGAGGGCAGGATGGGCGGTACTACACCGTTCTTGTGGTGCTCTTGCAGTTTGTACTTCCTGTCGCAGCTTTGGCCATCACCTACGGAAGCATCGCACTCGAGATTGGAAGACAAAATCGAGCCGTCCATGTTGGAGCCAACGAATCGGCCCGCCATATTCATCTCGCTCGAGCCAAGCGCAGAGTCAGTGTTCTGTTGCAGATTGCAAGAAACAAACAAGCAAACAAATCGTGCATTTGATATTGCACACTATCACACACTATCAATCATGCAATATATATGTGATAAAGCGATGCAAAAGTGTTTATAAATTACATTGAAACAGAAAAACAAACTCAAACGAAAGAAATAGAAAAGCGGATAGGATAGGATCAGAGGATGTGAACTGAAGCAAACACACAAAGCAAGGCAAAATATAGCCCAGATTGATAGTTGTAATTTTAGTTGTAGTCCCAGACTGAAAACAACTCCAAGACTAGAAGGATCAGATACGTACAGCTATATAACAACAACAACAACAACAACATATATTTAATATAGCGCACATATTCATAAACAGGCGCAAAAAAACACAACCGACAGGAACATCACAGCGAGCAGGGAGTAGGCACAACTAGAAGAATGAAAAGACGTTTGTAAAACTGGAAGCATGCTAGATGGCCGTTGGCTATCATCTAGCTCATCCGCCCTTGAAACGAATAACACATGAGTATAACATACGATATAAAAACGATATAACACATGAGGTCTTAGCCGGGGATGCAAACCTGGCTCCTAAAAGTTGCGAGGATTTCTGTGAAAATTCTGAGAAAATATGCTTTATATTTTTCCTGGGGACAACTTTATTTTAATCCTCTTAAAAAGTTAAAGGTTAAAGACCTCAAGTGACAGTTGCTACACGGGAAGAAGTCGAAGCTTATGAACACACACAGGTGTGTCCCGTGCAGCTCGCTGCCACCGCAGAACCAATCTTATCCACGCTATGACACCACAAGAACTGAAGACGTATTAGAGAGGGCCACCTCCCCAGAATGCATGACACAACACATGACTGATATCTGGTACCATTATTTACTGCTGGGTGGACAGGGACTGTTGGATTATAGATTTCGCCCAAAGAAATTCTCCTCCGCCGGGATTCGAGCCACGGATGCGGATGTGCTGCCACTACACCACTGTTAATTAACCTTGGCCCTATTGAGGACGACTAGATTTTCTTAAGGGACCGCAGGAGGAAACTGAAAACAATGGAAGTGTCACCATGTTTTTTCTCGAGCCACAAAAGATTTATGTTGACACAAGTTGTCGGAGAAGTCTAGAGAGGTCACGCCACTAACATCCATCTGTATTTGGGACCACAAGGACTTCTAAGAGGACCAAAGACTGCTTCTGGAAGTTCAAGGGTTGTTTATGGGGAGGTCACAAAGACTCGCATTGTGTTGAAGGGAGCCAAAGTATTGAAAAGGTTGAGAAGGACTGCGTTATAGGTAATATACAGGACTGTTATTATATTATTATATGTTGTTTGTTTTGTCTGACAGACAATAATAATTATGATGGTCGTAATGGCTGTGTTTATTGGCTGCTGGCTGCCACATCATATTCTACAGGTAAGTGTCTTTTTAACACGCTAGACCTGTGGTTCTTAAACTGTATTATTATTATTATTATTATTATTAATTACAGGCAAATCCAGTAGCATGGGGGAAGAGTGCAAGCACTATTACCACCCTAAGGTGGCCCTATGTACCGGAAGCGCCCAAAAGATTCAGAGAGAAAGAGAGTTCGAAGAGAAAAAAGTCTAGAAAGAGAGTTGGAAAGAAAATAATAAATAAATAACAATAAATAATAAACCATCATCCGATAACGATCCATAATGTCACTCCGCCCACGTTCCTCAATAAATAATAACAATCAACAACGAATATGTGATTCAGTAAATAACAGCCATCAATAAATAAGAATAAACAGTAATAAATAAGTAATAAATAACAATCAAGAACAATACATATGATTCAATAAGAAACATCCAACAATAAATATAAATATGATTCAATAAGTAACAACAACACAAATAAATATGATTCAATAAACAATAACACCAATAAATATGATTCAATAAACAACAACAACAATAAATATTATTCAATAAACAGCAACAACAATAAATATGATTCAATAAACAACAACAACAATAAATATGATTCAATAAACAGCAACAACAATAAATATGTAGAAAATTGAAATGAATTGAAATTATGTAGAAAAATGTAGAAAATTCCCCTGTCTGGTGGGGAATGGAAGAGTTGTCAAGTGGGAAACTAAAGGTCGGACAGAACAGGACAATTATGTGTGTGTGTTTATCAATTCAAATTTGTTTATTTTTGCTTCTAATCACCTCTAATGGCAATTACTTTATGATGTAACAACTGAATTTATTGAATTTATCAGAGCCGTTTTAGTGTGGAAAAAGATAAACGGTGTTCTGAGCTACTTTGAATAGCGAAAGAAATGCATAATTATGGGTGATACATGTATAGAGACAGATTAATAACTGTGTTAAGTTTCGTCTAACTGCGTCTATGGGAAGTGGTTTAGGGGGATTCCTTAGTGAACGCCGCTAGTATATCATGTCTTTCAAAGAAATATATAAATTGATATGATTGAGGTTTAATTTGGCGTTAATTCAGCTTTCTTTGACGAGTTGTGTTGTTTAAGTTATTTAGCGGTCATATATCATGTGATTTATACATGCCACCCACTTTCTATGCAAATTTCTACCAAACCCTTATACGCACACACGCGTCCTCACACTATATGATCTTGTGTGTGTTTATTAAACACACACACAGAGCGAAAGAGAGTGTAAATTCAACTCAGAGAATTGCAGAGAAATTCAGAAAATAATAATTGAAAGTTTTGGTTATTATAAAGATTATGTTTTCCATATATCTATATATATTTGTGTGTGTTTATATATCTTTACGTTTATATGTCTGAGTTTCTCCATATTTTTTGTTCAAGTGTTTACATCTGTGTCACTGTATTAATGTCCATGTTTAAATTAAATATCCAAGCCTATATACACAAGTTTTTCTATGCCTGAAATTCTATGTCCATTATTTCTATGTTCTTATTGTATTTTTATGTAGTATAAAGTAAAAAATTCTGGTGATTATAATGTATTGTTACTTGCGTCTATGAATATGTTATTTATGTAGATCAGTATGTTACTTATGCCTATATATATCCATATGTTACTGACACTTATCCGTATATTACTTATGCCTATCCGTCTGTTCGTCAGATTATTTTCGACTTCTTTGATGGACCGCTTGAGTGGCCGGGAATATTGTACGTATACACTGCATGTCATTGGCTCAGTATGTCTTCGTGTCTGTGGAACGCTGTCATATATTGCATCATGAACGCCAACTTTCGCTGTGGTTTTGCCAGTGCTTGTAGGGAGTAAGTCCGACGTACTATTACAATAACTCAACAATCTCAACAACAACACAAATCAGAAAACACACTCACACGCGAAAACAAGGTGCATCTGGCCAGGTTGAGATGCGGTCATCATCCTGCCCTTCTGTCCTATCAGAAAAGGCTGAATGACGCAATCGATGACACCTGTGTCCAGATTGCAATTCAGCAGCACACACCATCACACACACACATCATGGAACACTGCACAGCACACACACAACTCAGACGCCAACACACAATCAATTCCATCAGGGACCTGTGGAACAGCCCGGTCACAGTGCCGTGTCTTTCCTCAGCAGCTCGAGGCTGCTCGGCCAAACAACCTGAGGAACGTCAACAACAACAACAATAATATCAACTTAACGAAGGTCCGGGCCACTTTTCAGGCCTGAAATACTAGGTTTTAGTTGTACAGTACCCCAATATGCCCTCCCCGAATTTTCAACTTTTCAGTCCGGTAGTATTTTTCAAATGATCTGTTTGTTCCACATATAGAATATGTTTAAAAGTTTGTCCTTCTCTAACATTTACGTGTTAATTTAAGTTTTTTTCATAGAACTGTTGCACATATTTGTACTTTATTAACATTGATATGTATCATACTTAAATGAAGCTTGTTCTTTTAGATTAATACATAATTGAACTGGACTTTTTCATCCTGAAATGAATCTGTTCATTAAGCCCACCATTTAAGTTATGGAGTAGAATTTTTGATAAAAATATGGAATTTTCGAAAAAATACTCTCTTTCTGATATAAATATTTTTTTTTTATGCTGTAATATTCATTGAATTAATGTTGTCAGTTTTTGTGATCTGATCTCGTGTGTGGACAATGATCACACAAGATCAACTCGGCGATCCACAAGTCGTTTCGCCTCTTCGATCTCACGAACGCATCGCAGGAACCAAGCGGTTCCGTCGCCGAATCCGGAAACCGGAATCCGGACCACCGCAGCCATTCTTCCAGGATCGATAGGATCCAACACAAGACGACAGACTATTTCACGTTTGCATAGGTACCACAAACAAATGGCTCAATAATCAACGTTGCAACATCTTGCAGATTGCAGCTTATCAGTGATATCTTGCAACAATTCCAAGCTAAATATATTATTCATTCAATTTACATCTTATACATTAATCCGCATATATTGCATATTTTTTTATATAAAATAGCATAGGTTAGAAAAAATGTATACTGAACCATATCTCACATACAAATATAGCCATAGATAATTATTTAGCTATATATTTTATAAAACCAACAATTATTTGATGTTATTTAGCCTTTGACGAAGGAAAAATGTTTCTCCCATGTATTTGGTGGTTTATGCTTGTGTGTTTGTCTCTGTGTGTGTGTGTGTGTGTGTGTGTATGTGTGTGCTTGTGTGTGTGTTTCCTTATTGCATGAACCGAAGGTAGTGAGGAACACTAGACTTTTGATTTTGCAGGATTTGTTTATGATAATTGTTTTTTTAATTCTGTTACAGATAAATCAATATCCAACCCGCATGCATCGGTTAAATTGCCTCTGAATATTTATTTTCCACTGCCAATATTATGAGAATGAAAATATATATAATTATTTCACATCGAATCGCAACATTTTGCAACTTCAAAAACGAAAATAATTTGATTTGAAGGTGCTCTGAGTTGACAATCGCGCGTAAGATTGTCCAATATCTCTCTTTGCTGTTGACCTTGGCTACATTTATATTGAGAAATAAATTTAGAATTGGCAACAGTAGTTTACCGGAATGAAATAAATGTCAAATCCCGTTAACAACTCTATCAAATGTATCTAATACAATGTACCGTCTATTTGAGAGGCACCCTCTAATTGAACGTCACTACGGGGGAAGGTTTGATAAATAGAACTGCATGTCACTTAAATAGAGCTTTTACGCTAATATACATCTCATATAGCTTTATAGCACCTCTGTTATACGTGGATATTTAATGTCCCTTACATATTCATCCGATAACAATAATATACAATGATATGTATATACGACTATACTAGTGAGATCGAATTTGGCCATCAATCAAATTATTTCTGATCGTTCTGATCACATTTTCGTTTGATATTCTTTCTGTTTATACTTGTATTACCAATTCAAGGAGGTCCGTGGTTCGAATCCCGGAGGAGGATAATTTCTTAGGGCGAATTCTATAATCCAACAGCCCCTGTCCACCTAGCAGTAAATGGTACCATATATCAGTCATGTGTTGTCATGTATTCTGGGTAGGTGGCTCTCTCTAATACGTCTTCCGTTCTTGTGGCGTCATAGCGTGGAGAGGGTTGGTTCTGCGGTGGCAGCGAGCTGCACGGGACACACCTGTGTGTGTTCATAAGCTTCGACTCATTCCCGTGTAGCAGCTGTCACTTGAGGCATTCGACCTTTAACCTTCATAAATATACTCCTAAATCAAGCCGTATGTTTGGTGGAGTCAGTTGGGCTTGTGTGTCTGTCCGAAATTACAGCTATCAGATCTTCTCTCGTGCATGGTCTTCGATCCGCAAGTAATTTGGTCACGTAATATAGACCAAATTAGCTGTCAGTACAGATCAAATACCTTCTTACATTACATGTCATTGTGTCTATTAGCACGACAGCATAATAGGGTATTTGTCTATAACACGACAGCACATTATTGTAGAAGGACTGGATATTTCGATAGCAAAAGTCTTTCCTATAGCTTGACAGATTCTAAGCTCAACGGTGCAAAACTAAAAATAGCCCCAACAAAAATAAAAAATCACATTCCCCAGATACTAAGCTATTTCTTTAAAGGCTCCTAGACATTAGGAACAATTCTTGGATATATATAGATCAGTGGTTATTAACCTGTGGGGAATTCCCCTGTCTGGTGGGTAATGGAAGAGTTGCCAAGTGGGAAGCTAAAGGTCGGACAGAACAGGATAACTATGTGTGTGTTTTTATCAATTGAAATTTGTTTATTTTTGTTTCTAATGACCTTTAATGCCATTTACTTTATGATGTAACAACTGAATATATTCAATTTATCAGAGCTGTTGTATGGAAAATGAAGAGTTGGCTCATTAAGAAGTGGAGAATCAGTGAGAATAAAGGTTGAGAACCACTGGTCTAGACTAATTGCAAGACGCTAGAGAGACAAGACTTTTCAGTGGTTCCCAATCTGTGGTACGCGTAGGCCTTCAAGATGGTACGCATACAATTTCGGAGTGATAAACAATGATAACAGGACATGATTTCTGATGTGTTGTGAGCAAAGTAATGTCCCTCATTAACCAGCTGGTAGAGAAGAAGCATATAAACTACTCTCATTGAGTTGTTTTCTTCAGTTGATTTGTGTGTTCTACTTGTACAATTATGTAAATAAAGTGATATCTGATAGAACCGAGTTTCTCTGGAACCAGGTGGTACTCGGCGACTGTATTGGGACTTTCAATTGGTACTCGCTAGCAAAAACGTTGAGAACCAAAAGGATCTACTAAAGGGATTCGCTTCTGTTGTTTGACAGAGTACGTAGCGAACGTGAGGGATCTCGGGTGGTTTGTACCTTGGGCGCGGCACTTCCGTGTCAACCTGAACTCAACAGCCACACACCGTCCTGTGAACATATACCCATCGATAATTTGAATGGTGCTTGTCCAGCCAATGACATCTCAAGCACAACCAATGGCTGCGCAGTGACGGCTACCTACGTTTAGATGATTCGATGTCGGTGAGAAGAATATCAAACCAAATGTCCAATCAATATATCCGAAAAATCATTGTACTTGTCTATATTCCTCAAGGAGAAGCGTTTGTTGGGATATTGTTTGCTCTTTGAGTAAAAAAGCATATACTATGTAGAGACTTAGGAATTCACAGACTAAATAATCGCTAGATTTCAGAGAGAGAGAGTGGGGAAAACTCCAAATGCAGGGACTAAGGAAGACCGAAATTCCTGAGACTCAGAAAGGCAGAAACCAAGAAAGTTCGAAATTCTAGAGGTTAAAAAAGCCTCAGGAATTCAGAGACTAAGGAAGACTAACGTTCCAGAGATTGAGAAAGACGTAGGAATTCAGAGTCTAAGAAAGACTGAGATTGCAAGATTCAGGAATTCAAAGACAAAGGAAGGCCAAAATTGCAGAATCTAAGAAATACCCGAAGAAATGTCTCCAAATCGATCCACAAGGATAATTTCCAAAGGCATGCTGAAGACATCCTGTATCTTTCATGCAAATCTTTATAGTAGTCTTTATATCATTGCAAATCTTTTATAGTACTGTATTGTGTCACTTGGCTGCCAAAAATAGGGGTAGATTTGGGTAAAATTAGGGTAAAATTAGGATACAATTAGGGTAAAATTAGGGTAAAATTAGGGTAAAATTAGGGTGAAATTATGGTAAAATTAGGGTAAAATTGAGGGAAAATTAGGGTAAAATTAGGGTAAAGTTAGGGTAAAATGAGGGTAAAATTAGGGTGAAATTATTGTAAAATTAAGGTAAAATTAGGGTAAAATGAGGGTAAAAGTTGATTGGGGTTGCCAAAAATGGTGGTAGATTGGAGTGGATTTTGAAATCGTCGAATATAATTACAATGTCTGAAAAATTAGTCCAATTTGAGCGAGCTTCAGTGATCGGCGGAAAAATCTATAATACATAAACAATGTCAGATGTTTTGTACAAATATTTTACCAAAGCTTCCTTGATATTATTAATTCCTGAATGTTTACATGCTTAGAAAGTACTTGTGTGTCTGTCTGTCTGTCTGTCTGTATCGAATATATGAAACGGTATAGGATTATCGATATAGTGATGTCGTTATATTTATATGTATGTATAATTTATTTCTACATATTTGGTCGTACATATGTTGGCTATATAATTGTAGTATATAATCAATATATATTTACGATAAATAAATTGAAATGTGTATATGTCATGGATGTTAATAAATAAACAGCAAATATAACCGTGTTTGTATAAAAAAAAATATTTTTGTTCACTTCGGTTTTATTATCAGAAAAGTGGTAAGCGTTAATAAATCGAATTAAAATGAATATATAAGATGAACCGAAATCAGAGAGGCGGAATTTAGAATCTTCTTGAATTTCTGCTTTAATGCACCAATCAACGATAGCCTCTTCAGATACGCAAATATAAACATACAAATAAACCACATATAACAAAATAAACATTAAATTGACAATAAAATTATTAAATATATGAAAAAATGTAATAAAACTGTAATAAACCAAAACTATTGAACGATTTGATCAAATATAATAAAATATTGACGCCATAATTAGAACAACATTGAATTAGAAGGCGACTAAATAATAAACAAAAGAAATAGTAAGATTTATTCATATTTAAAGAAGTAATAAATTGATCGCATAAAAAATTAATCGAAAACCAAATATATAAAAAATCTAGAGATACGTGAAAGAAGTGTTTTAATTAAGTTGGAACTATGACGCCGTTATGTATAGCTTGGTTTATTACAATTGTGTGTGTGTGTGTGTGTGTGTGTGCGTATGTGTGTGTGTGTGTGTGTGTGTGTCTAACCAAATTTATCCGCCGACATCGTCAATATATTGACAATATAACATCGACGGAGATTTCTAATACAAATTAATTTCGATACATCAAGTGAATGACATAGATTATAAATATTATTATTTTTTAAATAATTTTAACAGTATTTGTTTGTTTATTTGTACGATTGCTTCCATAAATTATTTTATACACAATCACAAAGACACACACACACACACATACACATACATACACACACTAAGCACATCTTACACAGGTCAATTACAACACATATATAAGTAATTCGGGATAATTCTTCAAAAATGTATGTCTCTGTGTGTGTGTGTGTGTGTGTGTGTGTGTTGCTATGTCTTTCATGAATAGGGTAATCATAATTCAATATGCTAGACCCTTTATAGCAACGTTCAACGAATTTTGAACGTGGAGAATGAGAGAAAGAGAAAGAGAAAAAATACACAAATACAATATGACACACACAATCATGACAGATCAATACATCACACACATACACACACACACACACATTACATTACATTATGGAAAAATTTATATAGCGCCCTACACCTAGAGGGTCTCTAAGGCGCTGCACACACACACACACACACACACACACACACACACACACACACACACACACACACACACACACACACACACACACACACACACACACACACACACAAACACACACACTAACACAAATGCATGCATTCACAAGGTAAAAGATGGAGAGGGAGAGAACAGAGAGAAAATCACACCTTATATTCATCGCTAGTGTACACAATGTTATCTAAGATATAATAGGACTTCAACAGAAAAAATTTCTTAGAGTGTTTTTTGAAAAGAGGAATAGAAGTGATAGAACGCAGTGTTGGGGAGAGCTTATTGTAAATACGGGGTCCTAAGATAGATAGACAGCGATTATAGTGAGAATGTCTAGAAGGAAAAGCAGGTTCCAATAAGAGACGAGAATCATCAGATGACCTAAGTGTACGAGTAGATTTTTTAAAAGACAGAAGATCGAATAAATACGAGGGCTTACGAAAAATAAGGGTAGAATGAATAATTAAGCAGACACGATGGTCAATAAGTGCCTTAATAGGGAGAAGTCCTAATTTTTGTAGAAAGGGAGAGACATGAGAGCCAGCAGGGATATTGTAAATTAAACGACAGGCTTTATTAATAACAGATTGAAGTTTGCGAAGCTGGCGGTGGTTAAGAGAAAGAAAAAGCGAGCAACAATATTGAATCCTACTGAGAATGAAAGAATTAGCTAGTTTAAAGGCAGCAGAGACAGTTAAGTATCTTCGGATAGAATATATTCGCCTAATATGAAAATTACAGACCTTAATAATATCGGAGATGTATAGATCAAAACAAAGAGAATCATCAAGTAAAACACCTAAGCTACGAACAGAGTTAGAGAGAGGAACAGATAGAGAAGTTAAGCTTCTAGAAGATTGAAAAATGATATATTTAGTCTTATCGGGATTGAGCTTAAGATGGTGGGAAAAAGACCAAGTTTCAATATCATCCAAGAGAGAAGAAACAGAAGATTGGGAAATAGTATTAGACGAGAAAATAATTTGGATATCGTCCGCAAAGATTTGGAAAGTGACATCATGACGATGAAGGATTGCACCAATGGAAGTTAAGTAAATATTGAAAAGGAGAGGGCCTAGGACGGATCCCTGTGGGACACCGTATGAGAGTGGGAAAGACTCACTACAAGAATCACTGGTACAAACAAACTGAGACCGAGTAGAGAGATAAGAGCGGAAGAATGATAGTGCAGTACCACTAATACCTAGGTTAGACAGAGTATTGAGTAGAATTAGATGATCAACAGTGTCAAAAGCTGCAGAGAAGTCCAGTTGAATGAGAAGAACATCCTTACAAGCAAGAGTAGACTTAAGAATAGAGTCATAGAGGAAGAGAAGCGAGGTTTCTGTGGAGTGAAAGCTACGGAAGCCTGACTGTTCAGGGAGAAATAGATCATGGCGCTCAAGGTAGTCCGAGATCTGGACATAAGCAGCCATTTCAAGAGATTTGGATAGCCAAGGAATTCTAGAGATGGGACGGTAGTTAGACAAACAATTGGGATCAAGGTTATGTTTTTTCAGAATTGGGAGAATACTGGCACTCTTTGACGCAAGAAATTCGCCAAGAGAGAAAGCCGTATTGATAAAATAAGTGATGAAGGGAAGAAGTAACTCAGTACAGTGGGGAATTCGAGCAAGGTCAATAGGATCCAGGGAGGAAGATCGAGTGTGAACACGTCTCAATAGTAATCTGCAGTCAGAAATGGAAATTGGGTGGAACGAGTGAAAAATGGAGGAGGTAGCGGGAGAATAAGACAATATAGCAGGAGGGAAACGACAGCAGATATTAGAGATTTTTGTCTCAAAGAAATTTGAAAATAGGGAAGGTAAGCGAGATGAATCACTATCAGGAAACACAAGGGTATTGGAATTGCCTAGGAGTCTATTGAAAATATTCCAAAGAGATTTACTATCAAGACAGGAGGAAATCTTAAAATTATAATAGGATTTTTTGGCGTTCTCACACAAGATATGATGGTGACGCCGTGCAACACAATAAGAATTCCATGATGCGTCATTTTTCAGACGCAACCAATGGCGCTCAAGTCGTCTAAGAGAAAGCTTGGAATTACGAATTTCACTATTGAACCAGGGGCTATGAAGAGAGAGAGAGGAATGAAACTTCTTAACAGGAACAAACTGATCTCTAAGAAGTTCAAGACAGGAGTTGAAATATTTACAAAGATCAGAAGGGGGTAAACAAATATATGAATCAGAATTGAAAGAAGAAAATATATTATTGCAAAGTGAGTCATAATCAGCATTTTTATAATCTAAAAATGAGACAGTTTTTTTAGATCTTATGATGATAGGAATAAATGCGGAAAATTCAACTAATGAGTGATCAGAAACAGAAGAATCAATAGGGAGAATGGTCAAATCCTTAATAAAAATAGGAGAGTCAATAAACGAAAGCACTAAATCAAGGGTGTGGCCACGTTCATGAGTAGAGCCGCACACATGATTTGACAAGCCATACGAAGAAATTAATTCTAGAAACGAAGATGTGCACGACTTGAGATGAGGAGCATCTAGCCAAAGATTAAAATCACCACATAAAACAATCCTAGAAGAAAACATAGATACAAGCGTGTCAAGTAGAGTACTAAACTCATCTAAGAAAACAGAACTAGATACATAGTTACCACGATAGATTGAGAGAATACAGACGGGGAGAGAGTAACGGCTAGTGATCTTACAGCAAACATATTCGAAGGAATTGATACACAGACCTAACTTACATTGAATAAGACGGATACAATCAGAATTAAAAATAATAGCAACACCACCACCAACAGACTTAGAGGAATTAGAACTATTGATGGAGCGAGACTGGTGATAAGCGGAGTAGTTAGAAGGAAGACAGCTATTAAAAGTAGAAATTTCAGAGGGAGAAAGCCAAGATTCATTCACAAAGAAAATGTCATAATTAACTACGACAGAGACAAAGAGAGAAATTTTAGATCTAATAGAACGTAAGTTCCAAAGAGCACAACGTACATATTTACAATCAGCAGAAACAGAGAGTGATAAATTATTGAGATTAGATTTAGGTGAAGAACACTTAGCGGTACGACGAGTTTGAGGATGAGAAGTAGACTCTTTGACGCTGGAGGTGGACGAGGCTGGAAGATCTGGCTGGTCAAAATTCACGTCTAGTTTCCCGGACGGCAGTCATCGCTGGTCTTGGTGCGGTATATAACTCGAGTTCTCGCCAAGATTAAGCAGGGACACGAGGGGTCAAACGAAGAGTGGCTGGCGCTGCTACGACCAGCTCGCGAACAGTTGGCGCATTTGCTGGCAACTTTCAAGGAACACGATTTTGTGGCGTGTTTGCCAGCACACCAGCCACAGGTGTTCTCTCGGGCCGAGCACTTGACAGCCATGTGACCGTGACGCTGGCACTTGGCACAGCGAGTGACCCAGTAACGGTCGTGTACCACGCACCGTCGGTCGCCCAGGTAGAGGTATCCTGACTTCATCACGACGTCACGGATGGCAGGAGAGACGGCGGCAACAACTGTCTTTGAGTGGCTTGCAGACTTCTTTGAGAAAAGCACCTTGAAGTCGGAAGAGTGCTTGATTGCTGTCTGGACTCCATCATTTTTGAGGCACACAGAGTCGAGGATGTCCTTGTCAGAGATGTCAGAACTGACCGATGTAATGGTCAGTTTTGGCATGATCTTGCCACGACAGGAGGCATTGAGCTGTGTGTCGCTCTTCATCGCCAACATTGCACAGTCTGCAGATTTTGAGTCTGGCAGACTGATTTTGACAGCACCACGCTTGGTTTTTGTCATCTTGACCACTGGAACAGTTTTCAGCGCCTCTGAGACACGCTTTTTGTCCACTGGAGCTTGATCATGTGAGTGCACGATGATCTCCCGTGACACCGCCTGCGAGTATGAACGCGGATGTTGAACAGGCGTTGGCGGAGTCGGCATCAGTGGCGGAGTCGGCATCAGTGGCGGAGTCGGCATCAGTGGCGGAGTCGGCATCAGTGGCGGAGTCGGCATCAGTGGCCGAGTCGGTATCAGTGGCGGAGTTGACATCAGCGGAGGCTTGGGGCAAGTCATCCGTTGTAGCTGAGCCTTGATTTCGCTGACGGTCTTAGTCAGCTGCACCAGAGATTGGCTTTCAGTCGGTGACGATTGGGTCATGTCCACCATGGTTTTTTTGTCGGCGGTTGTTATGCCGACAAGGCTGTCCAGCCACTCCTGCATTTCTGCAGTGTTGCAGTCACGAGCGAGAGTGCAACTTTCACACGTGAAGGAAGCCCTGGTGGTGAAGAAATTAATGGTCATGTACTTGGGCATACGGCTGCATCTCACATGCACATGTTTTTTGCATTGTGAACAGAACAAGGCACAAGCAGTCACGGCCATTTTGCACGTCGTACAAGTTGAGCCGTCAGGAGGGGAAGCAGCACGGGACGGTTGAAGCCCGGCAGGCTTGGTCATCGCGGCCATGACGGGCACGATACGATCACAAGCACACGATCTTACACACAGACACACACGCACTCACAGACACACGCGCACACAGACACACGGCCCACACACGCACACACACAGGCAAACGCGCACACAAACACACGATCTCACACACAGACACACGCGCACACATACACACACACAGGCACACGCGCACACAAACGCACACGCGCACAGATCGAGCACTGAGGGGCCGTCCCCAACAAGGGGGGACGCGCCAGGCACACACACACACACACGGAGGGTCGGACCAGGCACAGAAATTAGCACCTAGCCGCGAAAACCTCAACCACTATCAGCAGCACAAATCACCACGAAAACGCAAATAGCCGGAGCGACACAAAAACACATCCGCACAGGACAAGCTCTCAAACAAGAGTGAACACACACACACACACACACACACACACACACACACACACACACACACACACACAGACATACAATTGATATAATACATACGAAAATGACTAGATCAAAAGAAATTGCACAATATGGGGCCGATATTGGGGCCGATATTACGTTTCTGGAAGTAAATTAATTGTCGTTCGTTCATTCATACATCGATTACAATAGAAACACACACACATACACACACATACATGCATACATGCACACATATATACACAAACACTCATAAGGTTATTGGTATTTCTCAAGGACGATAATCAAAAGCGATCAAATAAAGGGATGATATTAAGAATTCCCATGGGTTTTCCCACTTTCAAATTCCCAATTTACCAATTGATATTTCGCGTGGTAAACTGTCATTAACTTAATTACATTTTGAATTTTCCCATCTCCAATTTCTCAGCTGCATTTTTTCATCTCTGTTTTCCCACCTGTTCCCACCTGTTCCCACTTGCTCATTTCCCCATTTCCCACTTTGCAATTTTTTCCACACATTTTTGTCACTTGAACACTCGATATATTTCGGCTGTTTACCACATTCCCACTTCCCAATTCCCATTTTCCCAATTTGGTCTTGTCTTTGAAATTGTGTCATTTTTTCTGGGTGACTTTTGATTGGCTATTAGAAGTTTCCCCAAACTACGCTCACACATCAATGCCAGATACAAATTGCACATGACAACACAAATATTGCACACACACACACGCACACAAACACATATATTTAAATAGAAAACACCAAAAAGGAACACAAATCAATATACAACATAAGCAAGAAAAAAACCTGAAAAAAGATAAAATGTTTTACAATTCTTCATTTTGTTTCCTATTTAAAAAGTTTAAATATGCACATATTTTTATTTTCAATTAATAGTCAAAAACGAATTTGCACCGAACACCGATAAGACATTTTCTCAAATTTTCTCAAATTAGTTTATTTTTGTTTGTAATCAACTCTAATGCCATTTACTATAGGATGTAACAACTGAATTTATTGAATTTATCAGCGCTGTCGTGTGGAAAATGAAGATAAGATGACTCTTATTAAGAAGTGGGGAATCAGTCAAAACGGATCTTGAAAAACACCGAGAACGCGTACGGATCTCATAGTTTTATTGAAGTACCATCTTCACTAGATATCCGTCTGTAAGTCCGGCATATACGGATCCGTCCTCTCCCACTGCCAAAGAATGTACGGCACTGTTTACCTGTATGTGAGACACACACAAACATACATACACATACATTTACATACACATATACACACATACACATATACACACACACACACACATACACATATAAACACATACACACACACACATACACATACACACACATACACACATATACATACACACACTCACACACATACATTATTGCTGTGAGTTAAAAATATGTGGATGTTAAAAATAATTTCAGACAACATCAGAGAAAGATAGAATACAAATACATATAAGAGATACAAAAAATGACAAAAATAATTGGTCGTTAATTTGGTGATGAAAAAGTATGTATAATTTATGCCATAATTTAGACTATAATTAGATTTTTATTTTTTATTTTGTACAAATTTATATATCATCCTATCTATATAATCTATATAATTTTTATATCTATATATATGATTTATAAATTGATATATCTTAAATTTGTATAATTTATCTATTTATCTTAAATTTATACATCAAAATTTATACATATTCTATATATAAATCGTCGATAAATAGTATCGACTTTTGGGCATGGAAATTCGGTATGACAATACATCAGTGGCGGCGCTAGGATTTTTCCCGATTGGGGCTAAGACGAAACGCATGACGAACTACACACGAAATATGTCAGAAATGATCATAATTTTTTTTGGGGTGAGAGGTGGGGTTTCGGATGACATTTTTGGGGGGTTTAAGCCCCCCTCTGACACCGCCATTGCAGAAAATCTCACCGTAGTTCCGGTTGCAATGCACGATTTGCTAGCAATATCCCATATGCGTACAGAGTTGTCATACGCACCGCTATACAAATGTCCCTTGTGCGAAGCCATACAGGTTACAATTTTGCTATGACCCTAGACACATACACATACACACACACACACATACACATACATACACACATACAAACAAACACACACACACATAGATTCATTAGCATGTAATTTATTCCTCAAGTCTATAGATTTCTGGATTATAAATATTCAAAATAAATGATATATATATATATATATATATATATATATATATATATATATATATATATATATATATATATATATATTCTGTTCACTACACTTTTCTTTCTTTGTTTGTTATATATTAATTAAATGCACATGTGTATGTGTGTTTGTGTGTATGTATTTATCTGTATGAAGGTATGTGTATGTTTGTCTGTGTGTGTGTGCGTGTATGTGTATATGTGTGTATGTATGTGTAAAGTAAAGTAAAGTAAATTGCATTTATTGCACATCCATCAAAATATACATTTGAGGCTTTTCAGTACAATATATAAATATATATACACACACACGCACACAAACACACACACACACACCCACACACATACACATACACACAATCATTCATGTATACAAACAACAACATAACATCAATATAGACATATTAGCACGTACTCAGCAACAACTTGATATATAAGCTCATAGGCAGTAAGGTTCGTGTTTGTGCGATATTCAAGTTGTGTTCACGAGAGTGTTTTCATGTGAATGTCCCGTATATATATCTGGCAGCGTCGTAGTTCAATCGTTTTCTTCCGGCATCTGTGATAATCTTCGGGTAGATAATGTCGCTTTGTCTTGTCGTTCGAGATCCGCTTTGTCGCTCTATGGTGTTGTACAGCAGGTTCGGTGTGTTTGTCTGCATAATTTTGAAAATGAGTCGTTTTCTGTTGGTTGTAAATAACTCGTCAATTCGCGGCATTCCCAGCTTGGTAAATGCGTCGGATATATGATCTCGTTTTCGTCTTTTCGTGAGTATTCGTGCGCAGAAGTTGAGGACTTTTTGAAGTTTGTGAAGGTGTGTAGGTCCTGCTGTGCCATATATAGTGATGCAGTATGTAAGTGTTGACATAATGAACGCATTGATGAGAGGCCGATGTGTTCTTTCGGGTAAAGATGACTTGGCGTTGTTCAAGGCAATCAGCATGCCTGTCGATTTGCGAGCTAGTTTGTCAATATGCTCTTCAAAGTCGAGATATTTATCTAGCGTAACTCCCAATAGCTTGATGCTGTTCTGTTCGGCAATGTTTGTATCTGAAAAGCGCAATTGTACAGTAGGAAATGTTTTCAGCAGGTATTTTGTTCCAGCTATCAAAACCTGCGTTTTTTGAGGATTGATTTTCATCTTGTTTGCGGTGTAGTAACAAAATATGTTCTTCGTTCCAGATAATGTATCGTTTCGTTCAATTGATGTTTACTCGTTGAAATGGTTAATGTGGTGTCGTCTGCATATTGTACGATTTCGATTCTTTTCGATACATGAGATGACAAGTCGTTAGAAAAAAGCAAGAACAACACACAACTGAGAGAGCCCCCTTGAAATATCGACATATTTGGTGTTGTCGCTCTCTTGGATGATAATTGGTATCCACCAGGCTGTTGCACTTTGACTTGTTGAGTGTGGCCTTTCAAGTAATGTCGGAACCAGCGGTCATCGATGTTGTAAGATCGTATTTTGTCGAGCAGTAGGTCGTGGTCAACAATATCAAAGCACTTTGACAAATCAATTGATGTTACGATTGTCGCTTTCCTTTCCTGCATAGCCTTGTAGATGGTGTCGGTCACTGTTGCAAGCGCTGTTTCACACGAGTGGTCTTTCCTGTAGCCATGATGTGCATCACTCAGTATGTTATGGTCTTCCATGTATTGGGTCAGTTGTAGTTGCACCACCTTCTCTATTATTTTCATTACTGGCGGAAGTATGGATATCGGTCTCGTGTCGTTGTTGCCTTTAGGTATAGGAACGATCATCGCATGTTTGAGTCGTGTTGGTACTTCGCAAGTTATTAGGCTTTCATTCACAACGTCTAATAGTATATGGCATATACCGTCGTAAAAAGTGATTATCGACTTCATACTGATGCCGTCGGCGTCTTCTGTCATGCTCGGCTTCATGCTAAGTGTGATCATTGTTAATGCTTCCATACTGATCGCACTCAGTTGTAAACAGCCTGTATTGACTCGTGGCAGTCTGTTGCCTATACAGTAGTCGCTAACTGGTATTTCCCGTGATGTCGATGCTCCGATGTTTAGATATTGGTCGTTAAGTTCGTTTGCGTCATGTATAGTCGGATGTTTTCGGTTTGTTGTGCCAATTATGTGTTTGCATTGTCGCCAAAAATCGTTCGGTCTTTTCTGGATTCGCTCTGATATCAACGTCGCAGAGTAGTTTCGTATGGCAATCTTGCATTCTTTGTTTAATTTCCGGTATTCGTCTGTCATTTTCTGTAGTAAGGCGTACTTTCTTCTCTTGTATAATAATCGTATGTCGAATGGGAGCGGTCGTCGGTGTGTGTTACGTATTCTGACTCGTCTGACAGGCAGGAAAATAGTGAGAAATGTGGCAAAAATGTGGACGAAATACTCGTACTTTGTCTCGATTGATTTACTAGAATAAAATGGAGTCCAGTCTGACAGCCGCAGAAGGTCTATACACAGCGGTATGTTTATATTCTGGTAAAGTCTTGTGATTTTCATAATTTCGTTTGTTTTTGTGGCAGTGTGTGTGTGTGTGTGCGTGTGTGTGTTTGCGCATATATAAACCAGCATGTTAAGATTGAATCTTTTATTTATCTGAGTAATCTATTTTGAATAATTCATGATTTATGAATAATTCTTTTGAATACTTCTTGATTACATTAATATATTTAATAGTTCTTGGTAAAATATTTTTGATTTAGCATGACTGGGCTTAAGTTTTTAGTCATAAATTTTTCTTGAAGAAAGCAAGCATGGTTTTAAATAAAATATTAGCAAATATAAAATTGAGTTTAATTGTATTTTCACATGTTGTGCCTTTTCCATCCTATGAAAAATTTCGAAAAAATTTAGCAAAAAAACAGGTCAGCCAACGTTTTTTCCACACAAAAAGAATATTTGTCATTTTCCCAGAAGAACAAACAATATTTGTTTGACATCCATAAATTACTTCCACATAGCCAGCTAACCTTTCCATCTTCTCTGATGCCCAACTAAAAAGATAAATGACTTTCGGTAGCTATTTTGGGCATGTGTGTGTGTTTGTGTGTGTGTGTATGTGTGTGTATGTGTGTGTATGTGTGTGTGTGTGTGTATGCGTGTGTGTGTGTGTGTATGAGTGGTTTACAGATGCGTCTATTAGATAATAAGATAGAAAATTAAATTGAGAATAAAATTAACGTGTCAAATAATTATTTTTTCTCCTATCTTCTTAAAAACACAAACCGCTGTCTGAATATATATATTTTAAATACCTTTAATTAAATTTCTTTTATAAGAACTTATTTGCTGCATTTTTCAACTTTTTCAACATATTTTTGAATATTCTATTAATCCATCTGTTTTTCAAGTATTTTTTCATCATAAAATACTGATCTTGAAACATCTTGAAAATGTGCTGGAAATATCTTGAAAATTTGCTTTATCGTTACGTACTGTTCACTACAATTTCATTTATATATTCCACCTACAACTTTCTCTTAGGAAACAGAATTTCATTTCATTTCTATGTCATTGAATGAACGTTTCAGTTGCGTGCGTGTGTGTGTGTGTGTGTGTGTGTGTGTCTGTGTGTGTTGATTTGTGTGTGCAACATTGCATACCTGCAATGTTGCAAGCACTTCTCTGTCTCGTCTCAATTCAATGTTGATACCAGCTCGTTCACAATAGCAGAGTACACTACCACTCTCAGTCTGTGATTCTCCGGACGTTGAAGGATTGAGGAGTACGAGCGGAGGACGTCCGTGGAAGGAGTCGAGGATGATGAACTTGGTTTCTCCAGACTCGCTCTCTCCTGGAAAACGTTCCAGCCAAGATTTGACTAAATCCTGACTTTTTCCTGACTGAAACCTTCACTTTTGTAACTTTCCTTCTCTCGACATCTTTTTGGTTAGCTTCCACTACACATGGGGCCAACGCAGGGTGGTAATAATGCACTTGCACTCTTCCCCCATGCTACTGTATTTACCTGTAATTAATAATAATAATAAAAAGATATGTCCCTTGTGGAGGGGAGCTTGCAAATATGAAAAGATAAGATAAATGCTTTTCAGGAGGTTTTGAGAGAATTTGCAAAATACCTTTGGAAATTCTGAGGGTCTTTCAAAATAACTTCGTAATCTGGAGGAATTAAAATTATCTCCTGGAGGAATTAATGATTATAACTTTACTTTCGTAATCTTAAGTAAACATTAGCAAAATTTATTATACAAATACTGAACGAAATCTGACTTGAACATTATAAATCAACTGATATTTTGAACTTAAACAAAATCTATTAAATTTTCTCTCTTTTCAATTCTGGCAAACGTTTGGAACTTAGAAACGATCAAACACACAACAAACATATAACAAACTATTTCTATCAGTAAAATATAAATATATTAGTGAGGTATTTTCTGAATGACATTTCGTGTTTATATTTGTCTTGAGTTTTCTCCATAGAGATATGCCTTCAGGAAAATAGAGAAATGTCTTCAGCTTTACATGGTGGTTTGTGAAACGTCTGAACACTCACGAAACATGATTTGTGTGCGAGTGATATCCTTATCTCGCACCGAAAAGCACACATCTTTCTCAACAGCCAAGTCCCATACCTCTTCCACACAACTCAGTGTAAACATACCGCTACCTTGACAGTTCCAAATCTTCACCTAAAAGCATACTCAAACACACACACACACACACACAAATACACACACATACATACACAAATAAATATACACATACACACACACAAATACACATACACACTCACACACAAGTACAACTAAACACACAAATGAATACATTCACAAAGAAATACACATAAACACTCTCACATACACACTTACACATACACACACTCACACATACACATACACACACTAGTACACACAGATACACATACAAAACCATGCACACACATACATACATATACATACACACAAGTACAACCACACAAATACACACAAATACACACACAAATACACACACATACAAACATACACACACACACACACACACACACACAAAACACATACTAGGTAACTGAAGGTAATTTAAAAATCACAATCTATTTCTGTAAATAAGAGAGAATATATATTTGAAAAACTTTTTTAAAGCATTTTTAAAGTGAGCAAATTACCATAATCTATTAGTTTAATATGTGGTTTGGGAAAACAACAAAATATTTCGAAGATAAATATTAAATACTGTTTAATAACAACAGATAATTTAAAATATAATTTAGGATAATATCCAAGACGGTTATCCAATTTAAAGATAATTTTTAATGGAAATTGTCTTTGTTTTTCTAGTATAATTACTTTCTGATTAAATGTGTATTTAATTATATCAAATTTTAGGCCTTCTGTATAATGTGTACAAACTAAAAAATCTCTCTCATGAATGTTAATAGATAAATTTACTGTAGGTATTACTGTATATTTCTAATAAATAAAAATTATATATTTGAGGGCAATGCCTGTTTTCCTAATTTCTGAGTTAAATTTAACTTGCTGTTTATCATAAAAAATACAAAAATAGGTTGGGTTAAGCTGATTCGAATATCTCCCAATAATTTTAATCCAATAATTTACTATATATATTTATGATACATTATAATTTATCAAACACACACACACACACACACACACACACACACACACACACACACACACACACACACACACACACACACAGGTGTGTCCCGTGCAGCTCGCTGTCACCGCAGAGCCGACTCTCTTCAAGCTATGACGCCACAAGAACGGAAGATGTATTAGAGAGGACCACCTCCCCAGAATGCATGACACAACACATGACTGATATCTGGTACCATCATTTACTGCTGGGTGAACAGGGACTGTTGAATTATAAAATTCCTCAAAGAAGTTCTCCGCCGGGATTCGAACCAGGGACGTTTCGCTTGTGAGGCGGGTGTGCTACCACTACACCACGAAGTCCGACGTACCTTTCCGCTCATATCTCCTGAATAGAGTTTATCTCCCGCAGCCAAAAGCTTGCGGATTTCGTTGTCGTGACCTTCCAGAGTTTGCTTGAGCTGCAAAGTTTCCGTGTCCCATATTTTGATGAGTCCATCGTTGCCTAAACACGGTAGAAATACAACGAACCAATTACAGAACAATGTACTGGTCTTGGATGAATCATTTGTAAAATATTTTTTAATCTGATTCTTCAATTCTTCTTAATGATGATAGCCAATACTTTCTTTTCTATACAAACACACAACAGCGTCTAGGAAATTCAATAATAAATTCAGTTATTCCAGTGAAATAAATCTCGAGAAAGACACTATAAAAATGAAAACAAACGAAAATTATGATTGATAAAAACACACACACATACACATAGTTGTCCTGTTCTGTCCGACCTTTAATTACCCACTTGACAATCCTTCATTTACCCAACAGTGGGGAATTACCCACACATGAATATACTGTATAAAAGAAACGTGGGTATAATATACCTTTTCTGTTTTTGGGCATAACTTCTGGTATTACGTTTTGTTAGTAATAAATAACTTTACTTATCGTAGAAATGATGAAATTCCTCATCAGAAATATCTGAAAATAGATATATTGATTAGCTACAAATTAATTTTCAATTATATGTATATATGTCTTCAATAAACATTTCATAAGACTAACTCCTTTTTATAAGAGACACCGTATTTTTGAAAGTGAAAATTTTGAACCCAAAAATACTTTATTATACACGCGAAAATACGATAGACAAATCCGTACCAGGGGTTTCCAAGCTTGAAAGTTGTTCAAAGCAAGGTCATCGAACTCACCAGTAGTAACCAGCTGATTTTGAAATATGCAAATTGAGTTCACTGTGTTGTACTGAGCCTGAATTTCCTTATCAATGCTTAGATCTTGGTTGTATATCTGCAAAAAAACAGACACACTTGAATGTTTGCGCGTCTGCAGGTGTGTGTGTATGTGTGGGTGTGTCTGTATGCTTGTTTGTGTCTGTATGTGTATGTGTATGTGAATGTCTAATGTTTTTGTGCGAAAAATGATTTTCCTGGTATTATAAAACTTCAAAGTCACATTAAACAAACTCATAAGAATATTATTAATTATATTTGATTAAATATGACAAAAAACACAACCACGATAGAATTTAAGATGGTTCGTTGATTAAATATCGTTTGCGTAGAGGAACACACACACACTAAATGTTATAGAGTTACGCTAAAAGAAACCTCGCTTCACACTTCCCTATAGTGAAAATGCATAGTACATAGTGGCAGAGGCGAATCCAGGATAATTCCGCCGGGGGGCTAAGTAAAAAGATGTAGGGCTTGGCGAAACATGAGGAACTACACTCGAAATTTTCTTGGTCAGAATTTTTCAGTGCTCGGGGGTCTTCACACGTCTTTTTTTAATGCAATTTTAGCTTTTTAAGCCCCCCTCCTTAAGGCATCAAGTGACAGCTGCTACACGGGAAGAAGTCGAAGCTTATCAACACACACAGGTGTGTTCCGTGCAGCTCGCTGCCACCGCAGAACCGACCCTCTCCACGCTATGACGCCACAAGAACGGAAGACGTATTAGAGAGGGTCACCTCCCCAGAATGCATGACACAACGCATGACTGATATCTGGTACCATTTACTGCTGGGTGGACAGGGACTGTTGAATTATAGAATTAACCCAATGAAAATTTCACCCTCCAGGATTCGAACCACGGACCTCCGGCTTGTGAGGCGGGTGTTCTACCACTACACCACGAAGTCAAATGACAGAATGGTGTAAAACCGACTATTAGCTTGCCGCCTTCAGCTCCCGTGTAGAGTTTTCCCTTGTGGAAGACCATTGAGATGACATCTCCACTCTGCTTGGTCTCGGGAGTGACCGAAGCGGTAATATTCAAACTCATAGTCGATTCTGACAAAAAAACAACACACACATCACACATATTCTTCAGTTATTAATAATATAAATCATTATTTTGATTATTTCCTCACTGGTTTTTTATTTTCCTGGCTGAAACCTATATTTTTTTAACTGCTTGCACTTTTCCCCCATGCTACTGGATTTGGCTGTAATTAATAATAATAATAATAATTATAATATTTTTATTATCAGAATTTTCTTATAAATTGCAATTTTGCAATACTCATGCATCTTGATCATTAAGAGATATTGCAAGAAAGAGAGGAGGAATAACGGTAGAAAAAAACACAAGAATTAAATAATTCAAGAAATAAAGACTTCAAAGGTCTTTTAGTTTATATGTTCTAGGCTTCAAGATCTCAATAATTCAAAACTTCCGAGTTTCAATACTTCAAGACCTACGACGTTCATGACTGCAATAATTTCAACCTACAAGATTTCAGGATATTTTTGTGGACAAAAAAATATACCAACACATTGGTTACCATGCTAGATCATTGGTCCGCAATTTGAGTGGGAAATTACCCCACTGGTGGGTAAATGAAGGGGGTATCAAGTGGATAATTAAAGGTCGGACAGAACAGGACAACTATGTGTGTGCGTGTGTGTGTGTTTTTATCAATCATAATTCGTTTATTTTCATTTCTTTTCGTGTATTCTTGATATTTAATTTCGATTGAACAACTGAATTTATTAATGGATTTCTCAGACGCTGTT